>VHKM01000313.1:0-550000 GCA_007210695.1 Neogobius melanostomus
GGGTGGCTGAGAGAGACGACTAACAGGGCCAGCCACAGGGCGGACGAGAGAGACGACTACAGTCACAGCCACAGGGGTGGAAGAGAAATGCACTACAGGGCACTGTCACAGTGTGAAGAGAGCGACTACAGGGCACTGCCACACAGGGTGGTGAGGAGACGACTACAGGGCCTTGCCACAGGTGTGAGAGAGACGACTACGGGCACTGTCCAGGGGGTGAGAGAACGACTACAGGCACAGGCCACAGGGGGAGAGGAGAGACGACTACGGGCACAGCCACAGGAGGAGAGAGAGACGATACAGGCACTGTCACAGGGTGGTGAGGAGAACGGGACTACGGGCACAGCCACAGGGTGGAGAGAGAGACGACTACTGGCACTGCCACAGGGTGAAGAGAGAGCGGGACTACAGGGCACTGCCACAGGGCGGAGGAGAGACACGACTAAGGCACAGCCACAGGGTGCGAGAGAGAGACGGACTCAGGGCACTCGTCACAGGCGGAGAGAGAGACGGACTACAGGGCACTGCCACAGGGTGGGACAGAGAAACGACTACAGGGCACTGTCAACAGGGTGGAGAGAGAGACGCACTTACAGCGGGCACTGCCACAGGTGGAGAGAGAGACGACTACAGGGCACTGCACAGGGTGGAGAGCGAGCACGACTACAGGGTACTGCCACAGTGGAGAGAGAAACGACTACAGGGCACAGCCAGGGCGGAGAGAGAACGAATTACACGGGCACTGTTCACAGGGTGGTGAGGAGAGGACGATACAGGCCACTGTCAACAGCGATGGGGAGAGAGACGACTACAGGGCACAGCACACAGGGCGAGAGAGAAGCGACTACAGGCACTGTCACAGGGCGGAGAGAGAGCGACTACAGGGCAACAGCCACAGGGTGGAGAGAGAGACGACTACAGGGCACTGTCACAGGGTGGAGAGAGAGACGACTACAGGGCACAGCCAACAGGTGCGAGAGAGAGAGACGACCTACAGGCAACTGTCAAGGGTGGGAGAGAGGAGACGACTACAGGGGCACAGCCACAGGGCGGAGAGAGAACGAACTACAGGGCACAGCCACAGGGTGGAGAGAGAGAGACGACTACAGGCACTGTCAAGGGTGGAGAGAGAACGACTACAGGGCACGAGCCAACAGAGTGGAGAGAGAGAGCGACTTACAGGCACTGATCACAGGGTGGAGAGGAGAGCACGACCTACAGGCACAGCCACAGGCGGAGAGAGACGGAATACAGGGCACAGCACAGGTGGAGAGGAGGCGACTACAGGGCAATGCCACAGGGTGGGAGAGAGAGGAACGATACAGAGGGGCACTTGTCACAGGGTGAGAGAAGACCACTTACAGGGCCCACAGGCCACAGGGCAGTGAGCATGAGGACTACAGGCAGCCCAGGGCAGAGAGAGATGAATACAGGGCACAGCCACGGGTTGGAGGAGAGACGACTACAGGGCAGACAGCACAGGCAGAGAGAGACGAATACAGGGCACAGCCACAGGGTGGAAAGAGAGACGACATACAGGCACAGAGCCACAGGGTGGAAGAGAGAGCGGACTACAGGGCACTGTCACAGGGATGGAGAAGAGGACGTACATACAGGGCACTGCACAGGTGGATGAGAGAGCGACTCAGGCACTTGTGCACAGGGTGGAGAGAGAGGAGAGTCGACAGGGCACTGTCACGGGTTGGAAGAGAGACGACTACAGGCACTGTCACAGCGGTGGGGAGAGACGACTACACGGGCACTGCCACAGGTGGTGAGAGAGACGATACAGGGCACAGCCCACAGGGGTGGTGAGAGAGACGGACTACGGGCACTGCCACAGGGTGGTGAGAGAGACGGACTACAGGGCACAGCACAGGGCGGAGAGAGAGCAATGACTACCAGTGCACAGCCACAGGCGATGGAGAGAGAATACGACTACAGGCACTGTCACAGGGTGGGAGAGAGAACGACTACAGGGCACTGCCAACCAGGGTGTGACAGGAGACGGACTACAGGGCACTGTCACACGGGTGTGAGAAAGACGATCAGGCACAGCCACAGGCGGAGAGAGAGCACGACTACAGGGCCAGCCACAGGGTTGGGAGAGAGACGACTACAGGGCACTGACAGCGGTTGGAGAGAGCACGACTACAGGGGCACTGTCACGGGTGGAGAGAAAACGACTTACAGGCACAGCCAGGGCGGAGTAGAGAACGACTAACAGGGCACAGCCACAGGCGAGAGAGATGAGTCGACTACAGGCACAGCCCACTGGGTGGAGAGGAGCAGAGGCGACTACAGGGCACTGTCACAGGGGGAGAGGAGACGACTACAGGCACTGTACACGGGTGGACGAGAAGGACGAACTTACAGGCACAGCCACAGGGCGAGAGAGAACGACGTATCAGGGCACAGCCCCAAGGGTGCGGAGGGAGAGAGACGATACAGGGGCACTGTCACAGGGTGGAGAGAGAACGGACTACAGGGCACGAGCCACAGGCGGATGATGAGACGACATACAGGGCACTGTGCACAGGTGGAGAGAAGAGACGACTACGCCACAGCAAAACATGCGGCGGAGAGAGAGACGACTAAGGGCACTGTCACAGGGTGGAAGAGAGTACGACTCACAGGGCATTGTCCACACGGTTGGAGAGAGAGACGACTACAGGGGCACAGCACAGGGTGAGAGAGAGAGGACGACTACGGGCACTGTCCACAGTGTGGAGAGAGAGACGACTACAGGGCACGACAGGGGAAGAGAGACGCAATACAGGCACAGCCACAGAGGTGGAGAGGAGAGACGACTACAGGGGCACTGCCACTGGGCGGAGAGGAGACGCTACAGCGGCCAGCCACAGGGCAGAGAGAGACGAATACAGGGCACAGGCCACAGGGTGGAGAGAGACCGAGACGACGACTACCAGGCACAGCACGGCAGAGAGGTCGCAATACAGGGCACAGCCACAGGGTGAGAGAGAGACGACGTACAGGGCACGTGCCCACAGGGTGAAGAGAGAGACCGCACTACGGGCACAGCCACAGGGGCGGGAGAGAGAGACGACTTACAGGCACAGCCACAGGGTGGAAGAGAGAGACGACTACAGGGCACTGTCAACAGGCAGAGGAGAGACGACTACAGGCCACTGCACAGGGTGGAGAGAGAAACACTACAGGACTGTCACAGGGTGGAGATAGGACGACTACAGGGCACTGCCACAGTGGGAGAAGGACGACTAAGGCACTGTCACAGGTTGGAGAGAGAGATTGACTACAGGGTACTGCCCACAGGATGGAGAGAGAAACGACTACAGGGCACTGTCACGGGTGGTGAGAGGACGACTTTCGGGCGAACTGTCCACAGAGATGGAAGCAGGAGACCACTAAGGCACAAGCCACGGCGGAGGAGAGGCGGACTACAGGGCACTGTCACAGGCGGAGAGAGAGTCGACTACAGGGCACGCCACAGGGCGGAGAGAGAGACGACTACAGGCATGTCACGGGTGGACGAGAGAGACGACTACAGGGCACAGCCCATAGGTGGGAGAGAGAGACGACTACAGGGCATTTGTCCTACAGGTGGTGACAGAGACGACTACAGGCACGCCAAACAGGGCGGAGAGAAAGACGAACTACAGGGCATTTGTCACAGGTGGTGACAGAGCGAACTACAGGCACAGCCCCACAGGGTGGAGAGAGAGAGACGACTACAGGGCATGTGTCCCAGGGTGGAGAGAGAGACGACTACAGGGCACAGCCAACAGGGCGGAGAAGAGAGAGACGACTACAGGCACAGCCACAGGGTGGAGAGAGAGAACGACTCAGGGCACTGTCACAGGTGGAGGAGAGCGACTACAGCCACATCACAGGTGGAGAGAGAGACGACTACGGGCACTTTGTCCACCAGGGTGGAGAGAAAGAGACGACTACAGGGCACTGCCCAAGGGTGGAGAGAGAGACGACTACAGGGGCACAGCACAGGGTGGAGAGAGGACGACTACCAGGCACTTTCAGGGTGAGAGTAGGACGATACAGGGCACTGCACAGGGCGGGAGGAGGAGACTACAGGGCACTGCCACAGGATGGAAGAGAGCGACTAAGGAGCACTGTCACAGGGTGGAGAGGAGAGACGACTACAGGGCACAGCCACAGGGCAGAGATAGTGGATACAGGGAACAGGCACGGTGGAGAGAGACGACCGACTACAGGGCACAGCACAGGGCAGTAGAGAGCGAATACAGTGGCACAGCCACAGGGTGAGAGAGAGACGACACAGGGCACAGCCACAGGGTGGAGAGAGAGACGCACTCACAGGCACTTGTCACAGGGTGGAGAGAGAGACGACTACAGAGCACTGCCCAGGGGGAGAGAGAGATGACTACAGGGCACTGTCACAGGGTGGGGGAGACGACGGACTACAGGGCACTGTCACAGGGTGGGATGAGAGAGGCGATAACAGGCACTGCTTCACAGGTGGAGAGAGAGACGCTTACAGGCACCTGTCACAGGGTGGTCGAGAGAAGAGACTACAGGGCACTGCCACAGGGTGGTGAGAGAGAACGACTACAGGCACAGCCACAGGTGAGTGAGAGAGACCGACTACAGGGCACTGCCACAGGGGAGAGAGACGACTTACAGGCGGCACAGCACCGGTCGGAAAGAAGAGATGACTACAGTGCACAGCCACGGGTGGAGAGAGAGACGACTACAGGGCCATGTCACAGGGCGTGAGAGAGAGACGACTACAGGGCCACTGCCACAGGGTTGGAGGAGAAACGACTACCAGGCACTTCCACAGGGTGGAGAGAGAAGACGACTACGGGCACAATCCACAGGGGTGGGAGAGAGACGACTACAGGCACTTCACACGGTGGAGAGACAGACGACTACAGGATGCACTTATCGGGTTGGAGAGGGAGACGACTACAGGGCACTGCCCAGGGTGGAGAGAGAAACGACTACAGGGCACAGCCATCATGGGCGGAAGAGAGAGAAAGACTACTGGGCAAAGCCACAGGGGGGAGAGAAACGATTACGGGCACTGTCACAGGGTTGGAGAGAGAGACGACTACAGGCACTTGCCACAGGGCGGAGAGGAGAGACGACTACAGGGGCACTGCCACAGGGTGGAATGAGAGAGACGAACTACAGGGCACTGTACAGGTGGGTGAGAGAGACGACTTACAGGGCACTGTTTTTCTCACAGGGTGGAGAGAGAGAGACTACAGGGCACTCACAGGTGGAGAGAGAAACGGACTACAGGCACAGCCACAGGGCGAAGAGGGAAACGACTACAGGGCAAATGCACAAGGGGGGAGAGAGAAACGGAGACTACAGGCACTGTCAACAGGGTGGAGAGAGGACGATACAGGGCACTGCACAGGGTGGAAGAGAGGCTGACTACAGGGCACTGTCACAGGATGGAGAGAGAGACGACTACAGGGCACTGCCCACGGGTGGAGAGAGAGGACAACTACAGGGGACTGTCAGCAGGGTGTGAGGAGAGACGACTACAGGCACAGCACAGGGAGGAGAGAGAGACGGATACACAGGCACTGTCACAGGGTGGTGAGAGAGCGACTTACCAAGGCACTGCCACAGCGGTGGAGAGGAGAGCGACTACAGGCACTGCCACAGGGTTGAAGAGAAGAGCACGGACTACAGGCATTGCCACAGGGCGGAGGTGAGGAGAGACGCTAGCAGGCACAGCCACAGGGTGGCAGAGAGAGACGACTACAGGGCCTTCACAGGCGCGGAGAGAGAACGAACTACAGGGCCGTGCCACAGGGGTTGGAGAGAGAAACGACTACAGGGCCACTGTCACAGGTGGAGAGAGAGACGACTACAGGGCACTGCACAGGTGGAGAGAGAGACGACTACAGGCACTGTCACAGGGTGGAGAGAGAGACTGACTACGGTACTGCCCAGGGTGGAGAGAGAAACGACTACAGGGCACGCCACAGGGCGAGAAGAGAGATGACTACAGGGCACTGCCACAGGGTGAAGAGAGAACGAATACAGGGCACAGCCACAGGGTGGAGAGAGAGACGACTACAGGGCACTACCACAGGCTGGAGAGAGAGACGACTAAGGGCACTGCACAGGTGGAGAGAGAGACGACTACAGGTCGTGCACAGCGGTGGAGGAGAGAGACGCTACAGGGCACTATCACACGGTTGGAGAGCAGCGACTCAGGCACTATCACAGGGTGGGAGAGGTGAGACGACTACAGGGCACTTGCCAACAGGTGGAGAGAGAGAACGACTACAGGGCGCTGCAGGGTGGGAGAGAGACGACTTACAGGGCACTATCACACGGTGGAGAGGAAGACGACTACAGCGGCCTACGTCACAGGTGGAGAGAGAACGACTACAGGGGCACAGCACAGGGCGGAGAGAGAAACGACTACAGGGCCAAAGCCACAGGGGATTGAGAGAAAGACGACTACGGGGCACTGTCACAGGGTGGAGAGGAGACGACTACAGGCACTGCCACGGGCGGAGACGAGAGACGACCTACAAGCGCACTTGCCACAGGTGGAGAGAGAGACGGACTTACAGGCACTATCACGGTGGCAGCAGGAGACGACTACAGGGCACTGCCACAGGTTGGAGAGAGAGACGGACTAAGGGCACTGCCAACCAGGGCGGAGAGAGAGACGAACTCAGGGCCTTACCACAGGGCGGAGGAGAGAGACGACTAACAGAGCACTGCACAGGGCGGGAGAGAGACGACACAGGGCCACTGCCACAGGGCGGAGAGAGAGACGACTACAGGGCACAGCACAGGGCGAGAGAGAGCGGACGCTACAGAGCACTTGCCACAGGGGAGAGAGAGACGACTACAGGCACGGGCCCCAGACGGCGGAGAGAGAGACGACTACTAGGGCACAGCCACAGGGTGGAGAGAGAGACGACTACAGGGCACTGCCAACAGGGCGGAGAGAGAGACGACCTACAGGCACAGCCACAGGGCGGATGAGGAGACGACTACAGGGGCCACTATCACAGGGTGGAGAGAGAGACGACTACAGGGCACAGCCAGCGGCAAAGAGAGAGACGACTACAGGGCCAGCCACAGGGCAGAGAGAAGAGCGACTACGGGCACCAGCCACAGGGCGGAGAGAGAGACGACTACAGGGCACTGCACGGTGGAGAGAGGATGACTACAGGCACAGCCACAGAGGTTGGAGAGAGAAAGACTAAGGCACAGCCACAGGGCGGGAGGGAGAGACGACTACAAGCACTGCCACGGGCGGAGAGAGAGTCGACTACAGGGCACATGCACAGGGCGGAGAGAGAGACGACTACAGGCACAGCCACAGGGCGGAGAGAGAGAGACGACTACAGGGCACTGCACAGGGTGGAGAGAGAGAACGACTTACAGGGCACTGTCACAGGATGGAGAGAGAGACGGACTACAGGGCACTGTCACAGGATGGAGAGAGAGACGCTACAGGCACAGCCACGGCGGAGAGAGAGGCGCACTACAGGGCATGCCACAGGGCGGAGAGAGAACGACTACAGGCACTGCCACAGGCGGAGAGAGAGACGAAACTACAGAGGCACTGTCACAGGATGGAGAGAAGACGAGCTACAGGGCCACTGGCCACAGGGTGGGGAGGGAAGAGACGACTACAGGGCACGCCACAGGGTGGAGAGAGAGACAACTACGGCACTGTCACAGGATGGGAGAGAGACGGACTCAGGGCACTGCCACAGGCGGAGAGAGAGACGGACTACAGGGCACAGCCACAGGGTGGAGAGAGAAGAAACGACTACAGGGCACTAGCCACCCAGGGCGGGAGAGAGAGATGATACAGAGGCACTGTCACGGTTGGAGAGAGGACGACTACAGGCACTGCCACAGGGTGGAGAGAGGAAACGACTACAGGGCAAGCACAGGGGAGAGGAACGACTTCAGGGCACTGTCACAGGGTGGAGGAGAGACGGACTACAGGGCACTTGCCACAAGGGCGGAGAGAGAGAACGACTACAGGGCACTTGCCCACAGCGGTGGACGAGAGAGAAGACTACAGGGCACTTTCACAGGATGGAGAGAGGACGACTACAGGGCCACTGCCACGGGGTGGGAGAGATGACGACTACAGGGCCACTGCAGCAGGGTGGAGAGAGAATGACTATAGGCCACTGTCACAGGATGGAGAGAAGCAGACGACCAGGCACAGCCACAGGGTGGGGCAGAGAGGGCTACAGGGCACTGTCACAGGTGGAGAGGAGACGAGAATACAGGGCACGGCCACAGGGTGAAGAGAGAGACGACTTACAGGGCCGTCACAGGGTGGAGAGAGAGACGGACTTAACAGGCACTGTCACAGGATGGAGAGAGAGACGAACTTACGCACGCACAGGTGAGAGAGAGACAAACTACCAGCGGCACTGCCACAGGGGGTCGGAGAGGAGAGCACGACTACAGGGCACAGCACGGTGGAGAGAGAGACAACTAAGGGGGGGACAGGGGTGTGGAGTAGAGAGACGACTCAGGGACTGTCAAGGGTGAAAGAGGAGAGCGACTACAGGGCACTGTCTCAGGTGGATAGAGAGACGACTACAGGGCACTGCCACAGGGTGGAGAGAGAGACGACTACAGGGCACTCGCCCACACGGGTGGGGAGAGAGACGACTACAGGCACTGCCACAATGGGGTGGGAGTGAGACATTCACAGGTGAAGAGAGAGACGGACTACAGGGCACTGCCACAGGGTGGAGAGAGAGACGCTACAGGGACACTGCCACAGGGTGAAGAGAGAGACGAATACCAGGGCCTGTTCACAGGGCTGGAGAGAGAACGACTGAAACGGCACAGGGCCACAGGGCGGAGAGAGGACGACTACAGGGCACGCCACAGGCGAAAGAGAGAGACGACTCGGGCACTGTCCAACAGGGTGGAGAGGAGACGCTACAGGGCACAGCCCAGGGCAGGAGGGACGAATACAGGGCACAGCCAAGGGTGTGGGGAGAGAGACACTACATGGCACTGCCACAGGGTGGAGAGAAGTGACATAACAGGGCACTGTCACGGATGGCAGAGAAGACGACTACAGGGCCTGCCACAGGTGGAGAGAGAGATTGAACTACAGGGCACTGTCAACAGGATGGAAGAGAGACGGACTACAGGGCACTGCCACAGGGTGGAGAGAGAGACGACTACACGGCACTATACAGGTGGAGAGAGAGACGATACAGGGCACTGCCACAGGGCGGAGGAGAGATAGAGACGGACCTACAGGGCACTGCCACAGGTGGATGAAGAGACGACTAAGGGCATGCCACAGGCAGAGGAGAGAGACGATACAGGGCACTCGCCACAGGGCGGAAGAGAGACGCTACAGGGCACACTGCCACAGGCGGAGAGAGAGACGACTACAGGCATGCCACAGGGCGGAGAGAGAGACGACTACAGGGCACTGTCACAGGGTGGAGAGAGAGACGAACTGACAGGGCACTGCCACAGGGGTTGGAGAGAGAGGCACTACAGGGGGCACTGTTCACGGTGTGGAGAGAGAGGCGGACTACAGGGGCACTGTCCAGGACTGGAAGAGAGCGCTACAGGGCACAAGCCACAGGGTGGAGAGAGAGGCGCTACAGGGCACTGTCACAGAGGTGGAGAGAGAGACGACTACAGGGCACAGCCAAGGTGGAGAAGAGAACAATACAGGGGCCACTGCCACAGGGCGGAGAGAGAGACGGAATACAGGCACAGCACAGGGGTGAGAGAGAACGACTACAGGGCACTGTCACAGGGTGAGAGAGAGACGACTACAGGGCACTGTTCTCAGGGTAGGAGAGGAAAGACTACAGGGCACAGCCACAGGGCGGAGAGGAGAGACGACTACAGCGGCACAGCCACAGGGTGAAGAGAGAGGGACTACAGGGCACTGCCACAGGGTGGAGAGAGGAGACGACTACAGGGCACATGCCACAGTTGAAGAAGAGACGATTACAGGGCACAGGCACAGGGGCGGAGAGGAGACGATACAGGGCACAGCACAGGTGGAAGAGAGAGACGGACTAAGGGGCACAGCCACAGGTGGAGGAGAGAGACGATACAGGGCACTGTCACAGGGTAGGAGAGAAGACAGACTACAGGGCACAGCCACAGTGGTGGAGAGAAAGACGATACAGGGCACTGTCACAGGGTGGAGAGAGAGACGACTACAGGCACGCCACAGGCATAGAGAGGACGAATACAGGGACGCCACAGGGTGGAGAGATAGACGATACAGGCACTGTACAGGGTGGAGAGAGAGACGACTACAGGGCACAGCCACAGGGCGGAGAGAGAGACGACTACAGGGCACAGCACAGGGTGGAGAGAGAGAGACGATAAGGGCACTGGCCACAATGGGGTGGAGAGGACGACTTAGGGCACTTCACAGGGCGGAGAGAGAGACGACTACAGGGCACAGCCACAGGGTGGAGAGAAGAGGACGATACAGGGCACGCCACGGGTGAAGAGAGAGCACACCTACAGGGGCACTGCACAGCGGCGGAGGAGAGACGGACTACAGGCCAGCCACAGGTGGAGGAGAGGACGAAGACAGGCAACTGCCACAGGGTGAGAGAGATGACGGACTACAGGCACTGTCACAGGGTGGAGAGAGAGACGCTACAGGGCACTGCCACAGGGTGGAGAGAGAGGCGACTACAGGCCTGTCACAGGGTGGAGAGAGAGGCGACTACAGGGCACTTGTCACAGGATTGGGAGAGGACGAGCTACAGGGCACAGCCACAGCGGTGCGAGAGAGAGGCGCTACAGGGCACTGTCACCAGGGTGAGAAGAGAGAGACGGACTACAGGCACACCACAGGGTGGAGAAGAGACAACTACAGCACTGCCACAGGCGGGAGAGAGACGAATACAGGGCACAGCCACAGGGTGGAGAGAGAGAACGCTCAGGGCACTGTACGGGTGAGAAGAGACGACTTACAGGCACTGTCTCAGGGTTGGAGAGGAACGACTACAGGGACAGCCACAGTGGCGGAGAGAGAGCGACGACGTACAGGGCACACACAGCCACAGGGTGGAGAGAGGAGAGAACGACTACGGGCACGCCACAGAGGCGGAAGAGAGAGACGAACCTACAGGCACAGCCACAGGTGAAGGAGAGAGACGACTACAGGCACTGCCACAGGGGAGAGGAGACGACTACAGGCACTGCCCACAGGGTGAGAGGAAGCGAATACAGGGCACGCCACGGGGAGAGAGAGACGACTACAGGGCACAGCCACAGGGTGGAGAGAGAGCAGCGATACAGAGGCACTGTCACAGGGTTGGAGGAGAGACGACTACAGGCACAGCCACAGGGGTGGAGAGAGAGAGACGACTAGGGCACTCGTCACAGGGTGAGAAGAGTCGACTACAGGCACAGCACAGGGCCAGGAGAGAGACGAATACATGGGCACAGCCACAGGGTGGAGAGGAGACGACTACAGTGGCCACTGCTCACAGGTGAGAGAGAGACGACTACAGGGTACTGGCCACAGGGCGGAGAGAGAGATGAGAGCGCTACAGGCACTCTCACAGGGTGAGAGATAACGACTACAGGGCACAGCCACAGGCGGGCAGAGAGAGACGACTACAGGCACAAGCCACGGCGGAGAGAGAGCACGACTTACGCGCACTGTCACAGGGTGGAGAGAGAGACGGAACTACAGCGGCACTGTCAGGCAGAGAGGACGAATACAGGGCACAGCCCAGGGTGGAGGAGAGACGACTACAGGCAACTGCCACAGGTTGGAGAGAGAGATGGATACAGGCACTGTTCACAGGTGGAGAGAGAGACGACCTTACAGGGCCTGCACAGGGTGGAGGAGAGAGATGACTACAGGGCACTGTTCACAGGATGGGAGAGACAGAGATTGTACCTACAGGGCACTGTTTCCACAGGATGGAGAGAGAGACGACTACAGGGCACTGTCACAGGGCAGGACGAGACGAATTACCAGGGCCACAGCCACAGTGGTGGAGAGAGAACGACTACAGGCACAGCAAGCGGAGAGAGGAGACGACTACAGGGCACGACCACAGGTGGAGAGAGAGAAGGACTACGGGCACTGTCACAGGTTGGAGGAGAGGCGACTACAGGGCATGTCACCAGGCAGAGAGTGACGAAATCAGGGCACAGCCACAGGGTTGGAGAGAGAGACGACATACAGGGCAACTTAGCCACAGGGGTCGAGAGAGAGATGACTACAGGGCAATGTCACAGGATGAGATGAGAGAGGACGACTCAGGGACTGCCACAGGGTGGGAGAGAGCATGAATCACAGCGCACTGTCACAGGCTGGAGAGAGAAGACGAACCTACAAGGCACTGCAAGTGGTGGAGAGAGAGCGGATCTACACGGCACTATCAACAGGGTGGAGAGAGAGACGACTAAGGCACTGCCACAGGCGGAGAGAGAGACGACTCAGGCATGCCAGGGTGGAGAGAAGAGACGACTACAGGCACTCCACAGGCGGGAGCAGGCGACTACAGGGCACAGCCACCCCCCCCCAGAGGTGGAGTGAGAGAGACGACTACAGGACCAGCACAGGGCGGGGAAAGGAGACGACTACAGGGCACGCCACAGGGTGGAGAGAGAGAAGAGAACAGAGAAGTGAACAGAGGAGTGAAGAGCGGAAGAAGACTGGGACGGAGGGGGTGGAAGTCTTTCAGAGGTCATACAGCGCAGACATAGAGGTTCACAACTCAAGGGTAGAATTTGATGAAGCAGATGTATACTCCATCAGTGTGAAACAACACTACTTTAGATCAGTGCGTCTCAACTGGTGGACCCACTTCACCCTGTCACCACAAACACCAGTCAAATCACCAACAGTCAACAGCCCGTGACCTTAGGCAGCCATTTATGTTTTTCCCAATGGGTGCCCATGCAGGGCACCCATTGGGTCCCCTTCTTCTACTACAAACACACACACACACACACACACACACACACACACACACACACACCACACAACACGCACACACACGCCCACACACGCACTTACACACGCACACACACACACACACACACACACACACACACACACACACACCAGGAAACAAGCCATGGGGCGATGGAGAGAGGAGGGGGTTGATACACAGGATCAGTGCTTATCTGCTGCTTTGTGAGGACATAGACGTGTGTGTTAGCCCCAGGTCCCAGGGACTGACTTTACCCCCCCCCCCCCCCCCCCCCGCTCTGTGCGTCTGGGTACACTGTGTACCTCATTGGGAAAAATGCTCTTTCACGGTCATGTACTGTAATGAAGTGTTTGGGGGTTTTCAGTAAGAAAAAGTACAAAGTGGTTTAGGAAGGACGTTGTGGTGAGTCCAGGTTACAGGCGAGATGTTAACTTAAAGAGATGGTGAGCTCTGTGAGGGAAAAAGGGAAACGAAAAGTCACAAACATTTCAACGTGTTTTACCATCACAGAAAAAACATCCGTATTTTACTAGACAAACCGATTGTGTGTGATTTTAAAGTTGTGGTGGAATGATTAAAGCGATCGGCCTCCTCTTTTGTCAACACCACAGTTTTCATGACTCATTGGAGCAGATCCATGAAGCAAATCTATGCCACAAACACACAGAGGGTTAAACAAAAGTCTCTCCAAATGTATGGACGGAGTTCTAAAAACCTCATCATGTTTGTGTCAACTCTCAGTGGTCCAGGTGCTTTCCATTATTTCAAATGGTCGGTAGTGTATGTGTCTGTTTCTTGTGTGCGTTGTCTTCTTCCTGATCTGGCTTTTGGTTTAATTTTCTGTTGCACGCTTTTACTAATTCATTTGTAAGGTCAGTTGTTTCTGAACATGTGCTTCTTGCTGTTTGGCCTCCTTAAAAACCCTGGGTGTACACATGAAAACTAGTCAATGCCGCTAACTTTGGCACATATACATGTTGAAGGATTCGTGTTGCATTAATTAAGATGCACCGTCACATCTTAAATAAACGTATACATTTTCAAAAAGCAGTCGCCTGGTTGGGATTGTTTAGACTTTCAGACATTTGGAAACTGGAGCTGTTTACACCAGTGTCACCTCATCAAACTGTCGTCCTGACCAGAAACTCTTTAATTCGAAAACACCCGGTCCAGATGACTGCTTATTTGCCTTTGCTACCCAGCTCTATCAGTGTCAACCAGCAGATTTCACTGGGAATGTCAGAATTCTTGATACATTTTATTTAAAAAATATACATGAAATAAAAAGGGTAGTGCTGCATCATTCATTTGGCCTGATTTTGGGCTCCATTGATACGAAAATAATATTTTATAACAACATCACATTTATTACAAGGATCGCACTGACGCCACCAATGAAATCAAAGTTTTGGAGAGTTTTTGGTCTCACTGTGGAGCCCTGCACACATTTATGCCAATACACATACAGTGCCTCGAAAGTACTAATACACCTTGAACTTTTGCACATTTTGTCATGTTTACAACCCTAAACGTAAAGATTTTATTTGATTTTTTATTGAAAGTTCACACACAAGTACCAGACAACTGTGAAGTGAAAGCAAAATGATACATGATTCTGTTATTTTTCGAAAAATAGAAAAGTGAAAAGTGGGGTGTGCATAAGTATTCATACAGCATTTTCGGAGTGCATTAAATTGCCTTTATAACATTCCTAATGACTGCAGAATGTTCAAACCTTCATGAAGGTCAAGGAGCTCACCAGAGAGTCAGGGATAAAGTTGTGGAGAAGTTTAAAGCAGTGTTAAGTTATACAAAGATTTCCCAAGATTTGAACATCTCACGGAACAATGTTCAATCCATCATTCAGAAATGGAAAGAGTATAGCACCACTGCGAACTTACCAAGACACGGGCGTCCACCTAAACTAACAGACCGAACAAGGAGAGCACTGGTCAGAAATGTAACCAAGTGCCCCAAGATAACTCTGGAGGAGCTGCGACGTACTGCCGCTGCTTTTCCTCAGCGGGGACTGGGAAGATTGTAAGAATAGTTGGGAAGATGGATGGAGCCAAATACAGAGACATTTTGGAGGAAAACCTGCTGGAGTCAGCAAGAGAATTGAGGCTGGGGCGGAGATTCACCTTCCAGCAGGACAATGACCCTAAACACAAAGCTAAATCTACAATGGAATGGTTTAAAAACAAACATATTAATGTGTTAGAATGGCCCAGTCAAAGTCCTGACCTAAATCCTATTGAAAATCTGTGGAAAGACCTGAAAACTGCTGTTCACAAACGCTCTCCTTCTAATTTGACAGAGCTTGAGTTGTTTTGTAAAGAGGAATGGGCTAAAATGTCAGTCTCTACATGTGCAAACCTTGTAGCAGTGTTAATTTCGTCGACTAAAATATTTAGTCTTAATTTTAGTCAAAGTGATATTTTAGTCGACTAAAATAAGACTAAATAAATATGAAAAGGAGAGACTAAAATCATCCAAACATCTGGTCTGAAAGAGCCTCAGATCATGTAAATTCACTGCCAAAGGAGCAGCTCTGAGCTTTGTTCATGAGGAGCAGCTCCATGAAGCAGAGGACCTTGATTAAATATGATTATAATGACTACATTTGTCTTAAATTTAGTCGACTAAATTTACTTGCAATTTTAGTCGACTAAAACTAGACTAAAATTGAAGATATTTTTTGACTAAATCTCGACTAAAATTGAATTACATTTTCGTCAAAAGACTAAGACTAAAACTAAATTAAAATATGTTGTCAAAATTAACACTGCCTTGTAGTCATACCCCAGAAGACTTGCTGCTGTTATTGCAGCAAAAGGGGATTCCACAAAGTATTAAGTCATGCTGTATGAATACTTGTGCACGCCCCACTTTTCACTTTTCTATTTTTTGAAAACTAACAGAATCATGTATCATTTTACTTTCACTTCACAGTTGTCTGTTACTTGTGTGTGAACTTTCAGTAAAAAAATTCTAAATAAAATCTTTATGTTTATGGTTGTAAACATGACAAAATGTGCAAAAGTTCAGGGTGTATTAGTACTTTCCTAAGGCACTGTAGAACCATCAGTGTTGTTAAGGTGATCAGTGTGGCTCTTTCTAACCCCTATACCGTGACATGTGGCCCCCTGTGAAACAGCAGTGAAGTTCTAAACCCGTGCACATGTCCCGGGGTGAGCGCTGTCATGCACTATATTTTACATGCTCATTGTGCGCCTGTATACAGTGGGCCAGTGTGCACAGCTGCCCCGGGATAAAGGCTGCTCTCTCTCTCCTCTTTGTGGCCTGCAGAGGCTGTGGCTCGCTGTAAATCCGCTCTCTTTAAGCGCACGTTTAATGCTCGGGGAAAGAATAGGCTTGGTTATAGCCCCGCGCTCGCCCAACCACATGCCACCATTGTATGAGAGCGTTCTCTTTGTGATGTTTACCTGACCACAAACGCCTTGCATCCCGGGATCCAGAGGGAGGAATACATTTGAATAAGAAGCCCTGATATTAAGGAGCATCTCTATTGAGAGTGTGTAGCCTATGTTTTTTAAGATGTGGAAGCTGGATTTAGGGCTGTCATGATATTTTTTATTACTAACAATAATGACGAACGCGTTAGTTGTGGCTCAGTCTTGTTTAAAGTGCCAGAATATAAAATGTGGGGTCATAGGAGCTACTTTCAGTCAGATGTTGTCCCTAGAGTGCGTGGGGACATTTGGGGCAGAGGACTTTGAAGCCACAATTTCTGTCTAAATCTATGGAGGAACGTTTGCCTGTGAAATAAACATTATTACTCTGTAGATCGGATGCTTTCCAGGTAAAAGCTAATATTTACAGATTTATTGATGTGTTTATTTGACAGGGACAGTACATACTGTACAGTATTAATGGACATTTCTGTAAATGTGTCAGTGTTAGCTGCAGAGCTAGGCTGCATCTAAAAAGTGTAAGTTTAGGAAGCTCCTTCTCCTCATCGTTGACTCAGACGTCAGCGTGACAAGGAGCATCCAAATGTGTCAGTGCAGTTAGGAGGGAGTTAAAGGAGCTGTATGTTTCCTTTAATACCTCCTATAGCAGAGGAACCTCAGGAAGTTCCTCATCAGCCCATAAGGAGCTGAGAACAATCCCACAAGCCACTGCTCTGCCTCCAGAAGGTTTCCGAACTCGGCCGATCTCCGCACAAGTGTGAAATGGACAGTTTTGCTGCGTGATGTTTCATTCAGTAATAACATTAACTTTGTCTGAAAGTTTATTTCTTTTTTCATTATAGCAAATCTATGAACGTATGCAGTGGTTAAAGTGGATTTTGGGAGGTGGTGGAACTCTAATCTCGAAGACTCAGATGGATCGCTACATTAGGTCGATATATGAAAGGCTGTGTGTATATTCCATGTAACAGAAGGTTTTATATTACTTTTAATTTATTTATTATAAAAATAAGTTTTAAACCATTTCACAGAATAACTCTTCTTTATGTGTGTTCTTTTTGAGATACTTCAAGAAAGTTAGAGCAACAGCCAGTCCTACCCGTTAAACTTTTTTTTAATAATCAGATACAATTTAGTGTAATCTGGTGTATTTTAGGCAAAAATATGCTGTTTGAATTAGCCTTATACAGTGATGAAAATCAGAACTGTCTACTTTATGATGATACTTTCCCAAAAAAGAAAAGAAAAAAGCTGATTTTTTATAGCTGCAATTAGACTACTTTTATTATTTAATATATTTATTTATTGTTTTTATGTACTGTCAAAATCCTGTGTAAGTGTTTCCCTGTGGGGCCCCTCTGCTATGGGGCCCCAGTCCCTCTGCTGCCCGTGTCAGCTCCGCCCCTGTTGTTCCTCCGTCTGTAGCTGCTCATCGGGCTGATCAGTGAGGAGGAGACACAGGCTCCAGACGAGTCTAAAGACTCAACTTTAGCCAGGATTCATGACTCTATTGTTACTTTTAATCCGTGGGCAGATTCAGAGGATCAGATCAGAGGAAATACTTTGTGAAAAAGCCGACATCGTGCCGTAACCAAGCACCGTAATGCCGCACCTTTTTCTCTTCATTATGCTTCCTAAATTTATCTGTAAAACCAAAAATGAGGCTGATTGATATGAAATAAAAAGCAGGCTAAAGCTGGGAAGAGTAGACTCCGTTTATGGATTAGTTTATGTCCATAAAGTTCATGATTTTGTGATGAATGCTGTTATATTGAGGCGCATTAAACCCACGCACATGAGGAGCGGACTGACCTGCTGCTGATATTATTCTCCCGTTTCTCGCTGAAGACTGGACTTTTGTCCAGCGCAGCTTCAGCAAATTAACAATAAAACTACCCAAGGTGCCGGAACGCCTTTCCTACCCCTGGCCCGACCTAGTATTTTTATTGCATTGATTTATCTCACAGGCAGACTTTCGTATGTGTGCGAAAATGACAAAGTCGCAATCATTAACTTTTTTTTTTTTTCCAATTTTTTTTCCTTTAATGTAAACAGGAACAGGCCACACACTATCTTCATACTGAGATATGTTCTTACCTGAGCTTAGATGAGTTGATATGTACCTGTCTGGTCTTTGTGCGTACCCATAGAAGAGCGTGGTCACCAAATGCTAACAACATCTTTGGTCATTTTGTGTGACTGAGGGCACGCACAAAGACCAGACAGGTACGTATAACTCATCTAAGCTCAGTTAAGAACATATCTCAGTATGAAGATAGTGTGTGGCCTGTTCCTTTAAGCCATATGGCTCATTTTCATATTTAAGCTCCGCTGTGAAAAAACAGACTTCGCTAATATCTGAAGAGTGGGGCTTATAAAGAGTTTATTTATCACATCATTCTGACATGTGTGCAGTTGCTCAGATTATATTTGTACTGTCGATAATAACGTTAAATTGGTTGCAGTAGGATATGGAGCGTATATACGACGTAACTTCCTGGTTGTTCCCCCCGCTGGGTTAGGAAGGCTCAGAAGGTTCCTCAAGGTTGACCTCATGACATCGCCTCAAAGGTTAAGGAACAGGAGAAGGAGCTTTTTAGATGCAGCCCTAGTTTTCAGCTGTTCAAAGTGTATAATGTCAACAACAATTATTAAACATAGACCATGTTAAAGTTGTGGCTACATACACACATAACATGTATTGTTTGTACAAATCATACATTAAGAACATCACATGTTATTGTGATTAACATTATTCCTGCCTGATCATTCTTGTTTCCCTTTAGGATTGAACAAATATAAAAAATATGAAAATCCTATTTTTCCTTTTGTTCATAATTGGGAACGTGTAAACAATAAACATTTAATTTCCAGATTGTTATTGGAAATTTGGGGCTCATTTTTCATCTTTTTATTATTCTATTTTTTACGTATCACATATTTTTACATATTTACTTTTTTAACTTATGTGGGCCTTATATTAAAATCACAAAATGTACACAAAAGACTGTCTTTAAGCTATAGTTTGTTTAATTCATCTTCTTTTTACTTATTCATAGCATTGAAATTTTTAAACTGCAGAATGTTTGGCCTAAGTTTAATTTCTTCCACAGAAGTTATTTGAGCAAAATACCACCTCATATTGTTTTCCATAAGAAAACAGCTCCTGTCAATTTCCAGGAAGCATTTTTGTATTTGTTTTATATTGAGCAGTTCCATAATCTACAAGATCTTTACATTTGAAAGCTGGTGATTTCAGGAACAATATAAGCGTGTGACCCCGATAGCAGAGCTTGTGCTACTTCTATAGGTACAGTAGCTTGTTAGTGCAGCTTAAGCAGACTGATGAGGCGGAGGAAGTGGGCTCTTCCAGGACGTGAGTGCGGCGCGTCTGCCTGCAAACGTGCGTGTTTGTGCGGGTGATGGATAGGGGGCTTTATGAGAGTGGAATAGGCTAATGAGCGGGTCTCCAGAGGCTGCGAGGTTCCTGCAGCTATTACTGGCCGACTTAATAATGGACTGAGCTTGGCTACTGTTACACAGTCAGGGATGGAGGAGGGGGTCCAACAGCCTGCCACCCTGTGAGGAGTGCAGACACACACACGCACGCACACACACACACACACACACGCACACACACACACACACACACACACACACACGCACACGCGCACACGCACACACACACGTTTGTAATTCTATCTTAGTGAGGACACTCATAGACATAATGTATTACCCAGACCCTAACCCTAAGGTTAGGGCCCTAACCCTAACCTTAATCCTAACCCTAAACCTAATCTAAACCCATTTCTAACCCTAACCCTAAAACCACATCTTGACCCTCAAACAGTCCTTCAAATAAGTCAGGACCACCCAAAATGTCCTCACTTTCCAAAAATGTTAAAAACTCAAACTGGTCCTCACAATGTCGTAATTACAAGAACACACACACACATACAGCTCCACCGTGTTGTAAAGTTTATCTTCTCTTTCTCACACACTGTAAAATAAGGGGAATGTTATGGCACTGGGGAGTCTGCTGCTGCACATGGAACTGTCACAAAGACATTAAAAGATGTTGCACACATTATTATTATTTCCATCCTTCCATCCATCTATCCATCCATCCATCCATTTTCTTCCGCTTTATCCGGGGCCGGGTCGCGGAGGCAGCAGTCTCAGCAGAGATGCCCAGACTTCCCGATCCACGCACACCTCCTCCAGCTGTTCTGGGGGACCCCAAGGCGACACCAGGCCAGCTCGGAGACATAGTCCCACCAGCGTGTCCTGGGCCTTCCACGAGGCCTCCTCCCAATAGGACATGCCTAGAGCACCTCCCGAGGGAGGCGGCCAGGAGGCATCCGGAACAGATGCCCTAGCCACCTCAGCTGGCTCCTTTCGACGTGAAGGAGCAGCGACTCTACTCCGAGCTCCTCCTGGGTAACTAAGCTCCTCACCCGATTATTATTTGACATTTTCAAAAGCGCTTTAAAATCTCACTTTTATTCCCGGTTCAGTCCAAACTCATCTTGCACTTAGAACAAGGTGTAGGTGATTGATTTGGAAGGAATTAGAACGCTTAGTGATGAAGTAGATCACCTTAGATCACCTGCTCCAGAGACACCAGAGCAGCAGGTCATTTCTTTGGTTAATGTCTGGGCTGTTTATATTTGTTCTTCGTTGACTCTTGCTTTGATGCAGACAGACCGTGGTTCATCTGATTGGTTCATCGTCCTTAATCACACTCTAAACTGTGGTAGTTGATGAGGACAGAACTCCTCCCTGTAGAGGCTAGAGTGCTAACCACTCAGCCACCGGGCCAAATGCACAGAAGTGTGATTTTGGATCAGTCTCAGGCGAGGTTCTTCTGCCGTTCATTTACTTCTATGACAGATTAGTTGAACAATTTAACATTACAAGGCAGCACGGTGGCACAGCGGTTAGCGCTCGTGCTTCACAGCAAGAAGGTCCCGGGTTCAATTCCCACCAGGACGGGGCCTTCCTGTGTGGAGTTTGCATGTTCTCCCTGTGTCTGCATAGGTTTCCTCTGGGTACTCCGGTTTCCCCTATCACTAAAAACATGTACAATAGGTCAGGGTGAATGTGAGTGTGACTGTGGGACAAAGGATGCAAATTAGCCCATTACAATCTGGTGTGGTGTATTCATTAACATGCACTGTCCCTAAATAAACTAATAAATGCATTTCCAAACTTTACGAAGTGTTCATGAAGCATGTGTTTTGTCTTGAGGCTATGGCTAACACACATAAAAAATAACATCAAGAATGAAACTAATGTCCATAAAAATTCAGTTGATGTTGTGTGCTGAACGTATAACGTTGACATGTTACGACCGTCCATCAGTCACTGGCTGTCCACCATCTCCATATATATTTATTGAGTCGTGTGAGACACAGCTAATCTATCATAAACAGGAGGCTGAAGAACGTCGCCTCAGTTCACCTGCCCACAGTCTGCATCCACCTGCCCTGGGTTCACTTTATCCACGATTTCTTTCGACCGTTTTTCTCGTGGTAGGATTTTACCGTCATTCTAGTGCACCTGCAACACTCGTCATCCTTTGATTTGTGCAGCCCGGTGAAAGAGCCAGGTCACAGAGAGTGGGGGAGAGCCAGAGAGTCTGCCTGGAGCGCAACAGCAAGACATAAATCATGCCACTGCACTGGTCTCCATAGACACTGTACATTCAGCCTGTGCCCCGCTGGCCTGGGTGGGTTTGGATCCAGCCGGGGGATTACTGTGGAGCTACACTTCAGGACTTGCTGTTTTCCAAGAGCAAAGTAGGAGGTGATGATCTATGTGCACGTGTCCCAATGTAAGGTGTAGAACAGGTACTCTTCGTGTGGAGTTTCCTGTGTCTCTGTGGTGTCTCTGTGGTGTCCTCTGGGTACTACGTTTTCACCCATGGACCAAACAACTAAAACATGGCAAAAGCACTCCTGACCATGATGCTCCAGACCACAAGTGTTTAGAACTGGTTCTCAGAGTCTTGGACTGATCATAGCAAGACTAAGTATTAATTAAACTGTCAAAACTATACATGTCAGCAAAGACTGCGACCCACTGAAAATATGACCCGACCCACCGTGTCTAAGGACTTTGCTAGATTATAAAACATCCATTGTACCAACAGAGCCACTGTCATAATACACATTATAAGTGTATTACATAAGAACAAAAGC
Source organism: Neogobius melanostomus (assembly GCA_007210695.1). Taxonomy (NCBI): domain Eukaryota; kingdom Metazoa; phylum Chordata; class Actinopteri; order Gobiiformes; family Gobiidae; genus Neogobius; species Neogobius melanostomus. The sequence goes on from VHKM01000313.1 coordinate 22,573, forward strand.
ATGGTTTTTTCACCTTTATTTTGAATACTTTATTGTGTCAATGTTTTCACAATTCCTACATTCACAACTGTCCGCGTTGTGTGTGCTCTTCTAATGTGTAATATCTGCAGTATGTAAAATTCCTTGACTTGACCTTTTACCTTATGTCTTTATAAACCTTATGTCTTTATAAACCTTAAGTCTTGCTGTACTTTAGATGATTCTCTTATGTTTTACCTTTTGTGTTAAACTATATTATACTTCATACACTGTTTCATTACATTAAGTTGAGTCCATCTATTTCTAAATTCTTCTTCTTTGTCATTCATTTCATAAGCTGTTCTATTGTGTCCATCCAATTTTTGCTTCTTGGGATTTCGTTACTCTCAAAGCTGTTGTTGTGAGAATCCAAACGAGATATTTCTCTGGCTGGTTTTCCGAGCAGTAGTAGCTTCACATGCTCCTTCTGCTCCTACCTGCTTGATTTTCAGAATGACCTCTATCGAGTTGTATCGAGTTTGTATTTTAGGGCAGGTATAGAACATATGCACATAATCCACTTCTTTCTCTCCACTTCGTTGTCCTGAAGATGTGTCGGTCTGTTTCTCCTCTTTTTGAAGTCACAGAGATGGTTTGTGTCGCTGCAGAAGACGGTGTTGTATTCAATACAGCACATCGCTGTGATGTTGTAGAAACCAAAGGAGAAGAGAGAGATGACGTGTCGGTGCAAAACAGCTGTTAAATATCTGCAAAGTGGAGCAGCTGGTTGGAGACGGGATGGAGGGATGGCCAGAGAGAGGAGGAGAGAGCGTCCCAGGGGAGGTGTAGAAGGCCTAGATGAAGTTGGCTGCTCTGATGCCAGGCTGACGCAGCGCCGGAGGATGTGCAAGTGGATAATGTCACTGATCATGTTCCAGAAGGCAGAAAGGGTATTGTAACATTTCTGACACACACAGTCGGCCAACCAACAGTTTCAGCAGTACAGCATCAAGGAAAGACTCAAATGGAGCAGGAAAAGAGATGTTTATAGAAAATCAATGTTTAAAGCTTTTACGCTAAAGGATCACACAGACCAAACATAAAGATTCCTTTATTACATTTTCACAATACTTGTTCCTACTCACAGGCTAATGTTGAGATGGACTGACTCTATAAATAGGTTTGTGTTGGCTGCTGCAGGGGAAAACATGGTCTGATTTTTTTTTAAACATTTGGAAGTATTTATGGATCAAGATTCTGTTCATATTTGCACAATTATGACCTTTCAGAACACGTTTGTAGAGCTCTAAACTACAGGGACAGCAGCTTTTAGACATTAAGGAGCAGCATGTTCAGGATGTTCTGCTTTAATAGGCCTGATGTCACAACCGTTTGAGACTCATAGTTCGAGTTTAAGTCATTTAGGATTAGGATTAAGTCTCAAATGTGCGACTCCAAGAAGGAAGTTTAAGTGGAGCCCATTTATGGACAGATGCTGCAGGTGAGAAGGGAAAAAATAATAATGTAGGATGTTAATTTGAAACTTTTCCAGTAGACTATTAATGTGTAAAACATATATTGAAAGTTTTGTGTAGTTTCATGTTTTCATGGTTTGTCTGAAAAATGGCAAAATTGTCTATATTTGTGACAAAATCTGAAGAATGGATAGAGCCATGAACAAATGTGTGGGTTATGTTTGTTGACGCAGACACAAAGATTTTTCAGAGGGGGTTTTGGATAGTCTTTAAATAAACTTTGGAAAGAACCTTCAAAATATTGTTATAAGGAAACACATATTTAAATTGTGAAAACTAGGGATTTGTGTTAATCATTCACTGACCCTCAGACCCTCACAATCCAAGTCCTAGTCCTAACTCAATGTCTCTCACCAAAACACAAAAATCCAATAAAAGACCTATAGAAATGTAACAACAGAAGTGAAAACAGGCACATCATTAACAGGACTACCTCTTGTTGTTTGTGTCACGTCTGACCTGTGTCTGTGATTGAGAGGGCCGGTTTTAAAGGTGCATTGTGCAACTTTTTATGTGGAAAAAATGTAGATATTTGTGCTCATTTGACCTTGTAGTGACCCAGCGGCTGTATGAGGGGTCAGCATGTTGCCTTAACTTTCCATCACAGTGGTCACTAAGACGCTCCAGGATCAATTGTAATTGGAAGGTTTTCACTGCTGACTGAGCCTCTCACCAGAACACCTACACAACAATTGATCCTGGAGAGTTGTAGAGACCACTGTGGTAGAAAGTAAAGGCTCATACCACTCATACAAGGTCAAATGAGTACAAATATCTACTTTTTAAATCAACTTTTATTTTGCATAAAAAGTTGCATAATGCACCTTTAATGTCTTGTATTTTATTGATTTGTGTCATGTTGGTAACTGATTTGACTTTTTTTTTAGTATGACACTTATCTGTCCAAGGACTAAAGGTGGAAAATAGCCCTTTGTCTAAGTCTGGCATATTTACAGTGATGTTTTTTTAATATGCACTGTCCCTATAATTAATAAATAAAATATTTCAAAAATCTGATTGAACTACTTTCAGTCGCCATAGGCAGCGATACAAAACAAACTGGACTGGGATCAGGCTAATTGTGCCCAAATAGGGGCACAGTTACATTAGGCCAAAACTTGGCTTAGGTTAGAGGCTGCACACATGCTACAGGCCACTGTAAAGCTATAGTAAGTGTCTGTAATGCACCCTGCCCTCCCCGTGTTTAACGCCTTCTTCACTTCTGCCCCTGGATGAGGATGATGATGAGCTAATATTGCGCTTAATTCGCTGCTCATGGTGCGGCGGGGCTGGGCTCACAGTCACACCTCGGATTGTCTCCAGTGGACAGTAAACATGCCCAGGCGGCGGTGGGGGCCCCTCCCCCTCCCTCCCCGTGTCTCCCGGGAGCGCCGTGGAGCAGGTGCTATGGCCCTCCTCTCCCCGCCCCTCCGCGTCCCTGAGGACAGTTCATGTGTTGTCCCTCTCTGCCCCACATCACCGCGGCGCGTCGTGTCGGAGGAGCTTCGTTCGTTGTTTTTTTTTACTCGTCAGTGAAGGAGGATGTGCTGAAACAATCCCGGATCTGGTTGTCGTTGGCGGCGCGGTGAGTAGTTTCCTGTTGGCTCTCACTCTGCTGAAGTTTGCGCGCTGCGTGATGCCTTTTGTGAACTCCATCCTCTGCCTGGCTCCTGCTGCGAGGCTGTGTCTCGCTTTTATCATCGGGGGCTCGTGTGCAGTTTGGTTTGGGGCTGTCATGGTCATATCGATGGTTTCACATTGTATATTTTAACTAAACGTGGCGAACGTGCGTAAAATGCACTTAATCGCGTCGCTGCAGTTCGTTGGCCGCGTTAACGGCGCTCAACTTGACAGAATCAAGCGTTTTTAAGAAAATCAGAGAGTCTGGTTTGTTAATGCTTTACAAACAGTGCGGCTGGAGCGTTTTGGAAACTACTTCTGGTCGGTTTTTCAAAATGAAAGTGCGGCATTAAGCCGGGTGTCCAATTACGCAACGACTGCGTGTTTGATTTCAGTCTGTTAATGAAGGAAAGGCCATTGTCAGGTAAATGCAGCTCTATTGGCAGCATTGCGAGTTGAAATCGGTGAACTTTCTGGAGCACTTCCGGTTTGCTGGTGGACAAAGGGCAGCTTGCCTGAGCAGCTGCAGACTCGGAGTGACGCTGGTTATCGTTATGCTATCTTTCCCGTCCAACTCGTCTGTGATTAAACAGCCCCGTTTGCCTGTGGTAAACTCACGGACACGTGGCTGTGGTCGGGAAACACGGTGTCATCCAGTCACAGGGGCAGCACCCATGGGAGTCAGCGGGACCTTTAACAGCGGCCGTATTGTTGCGGGGCTCAGAGAGATGCCGCCGGGCGCATTAGCAGCAGTCAGGCGGAGCGCGGTGCTTTTGTGTGCGCACAGCCCGCAGGTGGAGCTCCACACACGGCTCCACGCGCCATGTGCTGCCGCTGACCTGCCGGAGACCAGCTGCTCATCAGGGTTTACTGAGTGAACTCCAATCTCTTTAATGACCCCCTCTCAGGACCACAGTCAACATGATCTTAGTGCACTAGAGACGATAGTGTTTGTTTGTCAAAGGCTCTTTTATCAATAATACTCTTTATATTCCCCTTCTATTGCTCTATACACTTTGTAAATGTTCCAATAAATAATTCAGTGAGCCTATAGCTGTTGTGCCATCCAACATCCATCAACATGTTTCCTCAGAAGGTTTAAATATATTATTTATATAACCAACCTATGAAATATCATTTCAGTCAATTTAGGGCTACCCAGATGATGATGATGATGATGATGATGATGATGATGATGATGATGATGATTGCTTAGGAGCTTAATATTCAAAGGTTCAGTTTTAGTCATGATTTCCCAGTTACATTTCAGCCTTGTTTAGCTCCTGGTTATTATTATTATTATTATTATTATTTAGTTCTTCCATTTGTTGTTTATAATCCCATGGTATATTCGGTGTTGAAATGGTTTAGTCAAAGATTTACTTTTATGACTACATATTGTCATTATTAAGATGATTGTTGAATATCACGATTGCTGGGTTGCAGGTGACATCACAGCGTTCTAAAGGCCTATAATATTATATAGAGGTCAAATTATTTTGTTTGAGGACATTTTTGGTCTTGTACAGAGAGATCATTGACCAAGTGACTGATATTAATGATCATGTTAATAATTCATACATTTTCTTTTTAGATACGACTTGTGAAAGTGTAACGCAGTTAATAGGAAAAACTGGCTCCTCCCCCACTGGGTCCTTTATGCTGCTGGGTCCACGTCTAGATACCAAGTTTATGACCAGATTCATTTATTGCAGAAAATTGAAATACAGACTTTTAGCATATAGTTCATCATGAATTCTTCCAGATAAATAGTTTCAGTGTTTAAAGAGTAACTAAACACCAAATCAAGTTTTTTTTACTGATAAACTGTCTCAATGGGTGTCTCATAGTGTTGTCCACTGGTCCCTGACATTATTCTGACATTATAGCGCAAACATGTGTTAAATCCTAACTTTGGCCTGAAAACGAATGGGTTGCGCCCCCTTCAGGGTAAACTCTGCTACTAAATTAGAATTTCCTGATTGGCTGGAGACGTGTCCACGGCCTCCACAGAACGTCATAAGCCGCACCAGCTCCACACATCGTCATCAGGTGCTGCCCATTGTCCTGCCCCTGTACCTGTGGTTTATAACCAAGTCCCTCCCACGTAATCAGTCTGCTGTGATTGTGCCAATGCAAAGGCCCACACACTCACCCCCCGCATGTCACCCCCAAACTTCAGAGACCGCCTCTTTCACTGCACTTTTTGACTTTTGTTTGTGGGTGGGGAAAGGCTTTGGCACGCCCGTTTAGTTACTCTTTAAGAGAATATAGTGAACAGTTGGGGACACTCTGTGAATGAAATGCAATAGTTTGAATTTAATCACCTCTAGAACTTAAGGTTAAGGTGAGGCTGCGTTTCAGTTTCATGCAGCTAAAATCTGGAACAGTCTTCATGAGGATGTGAGACAGGCCTCAACTCTGACAATGTTCAAATCCAGACTGAAAACAGCTCTTTTTACCCGTGCATATGAAAACTGAAAGTATTTATCTGCTCTCTTGCCTTTTACTGTAATTGATTAACTTTGTGTTGTTGTTTCATTGATTGATTTTAACTGTTTTCTTGTAATTTTTTCTGCAACTGTGAAGCACTTTGAATTGCCTCGTGTATGAATTGTGCTCTACAAATAAACTTGCCTTGCCTTGCCTTGAACTTTATTGTCCCGTAAAATTCACCTTATGAATGTCCTCTGCATTTGACCCATCCTTCGATGCCGCTGGGGCGAGCAGGGGACCCATCTCCAGGTGTAGGGCTAGGCTGATGGTCATTATCACCTGGCTGGTGGTATACATGTTTTTAGTGGTAGAAACCGGAGTACCCGGAGGAAACCTACGCAGACACTGGGAGAACATGCAAACTCCACACGGAATGGAGGTCCATGTGGGAATCGAACCCGGGACCTTCTTGTTGTGAAGCACAAGCGCTAACCACTGCGCGGCTTTTTTCCCCCTGATTATATAATAATATAGTAATCAACAAAAGTGCACACAAGCTATATGTTGCTCATTCCCTTTGAACAGAGGCTCACGGGGCTTTGAGTGAACATAAGAACACTTCACCTGGCCTGACCGCTCTGTGGAAGCTTCACTGGAGTATTGTTTAGCAGCCGTTGAGTTGTCTGGCTGGTTAACCACACGCCCTGCGCTCTTTCAGTCTGTACAGTGTCTTCATACAAACCACGGCTCGTTCACATGCACCTTTATGTGTCTGTGCCCCGGGCCAACCAGAGGATGTGCTGCTGCGGCTGTCAAACTGTCAAACAGTCTGTGAAAACCTCCACACACAACCCGCAGTGTTTGTTTTCATCACCTTTGGATCAGACGCAGGCTGGTACACACAGACCTATGAAGAAATCCCACTGTAACTTTGGACATTATGGAGCTGAAACATACCCAACTTTTACGGTTTAATGCCTCATTGCATTCTAAAATGGAAGCATTGAACAATTCAACAATACTGTCATTGTTAGAGAATTAATCAGTTTATAAAGTCAAATGTATTTGAAACCTTTGGCTCCTTTTACTCCTCAGACAGTTCTTCCCATCTGCTGTGTGCCACTTGTTGCATTGATCTCGCTCTGCTGTCCAGCTCCTCGGGGTCACAGCCTGTCCATGTTTCACATGTTGGACAGATGTCACTCACTGAGGAGGAGGCTGAGGCTGTGGGGCTCTAGGTCCAGGGTCAGGGACTTGTACTGATTGAGAGTGACCCAACATGGCCACAGCAGCGTCCTGCGGCTCAAGTGTGTGGGGTTCCCTGCAGTGCACACCCTTTATACCTATAATTATTTGGTTCATTTAATTTATTTGACAGGGACCATGTACAGGAGCATTAATCAGTGTTTGATTCATGCAATGTGTATGTGACTGACACAGGAGAGATGTGAGCATGATGTGCTGTACCGCAAACAAATCCCACCAACTCTGTTGTGTGGCCATTAATAATTAAATGATTCTGATAAAAAGATGCTTTGTACCAGACTTTAGCTCTTGGAGCTCATTTCCATCTGCAGTCCCCAAGACGGACAATTACAAAACACTGGCAAAAAGCATAAAACAATACAGTTCATAATATTTACAGACAGTGCTATTATACATTCTTTAAAAAAAAACAAAGTCAATTACAACAGGAAAACCTGTTCCTCTATAGTCTATACCCGCCCCCTGCCCTTCTCACATATGAGGTTTAGTTGTTTCTTGGGGGTTTTAATGCTGACATGTCTGAATTCCCAGAAAATGTTGTTTCACATCCAGGCAAAATCATTTTAAAGTCTTTGCATAGTTTTAGAGCAGTTGGAGGTTTGTTCCATTCTGAGATTGTTTCAAAGGAAAATGTGGATTGTTCTGATGCTGGTTTTAGTTTTGGTTTTGGTACATTGGCCACTGACTCTTGACCTTATTGTTCTGACTCTGATCAGAGGTTCATTGGAGAAACCTTCTCAGCGGTGGAGGTGCCACATTATTAATCATTTTAGATGAGGTAATATTGCGCGTATTGTCAATGAATGAATGCGTCACTGAAATGAAATGTTGTTGTGAATACTTTAGTCAGCTGTGGTTGTTTTGAAATGTGCTGTAAACTGGATGTACCTGAAGAACAAAGATCATGAAGTAAAAGTGGTGGTGTGACTGTGAAAGTCAAAATTAGGGTTGCAAAGGGCTGAAAATTTCCGATACATTTTAGCAAATGTTCCAGAGCTTTCAATGGGAATTTTAGCTTGGAAATTTTCCCATAAATAAGACGGTGAAAATGCTTAAATAAACAACATGTTTTTTTTTGTTGAATAAACAATTGGTGAACTATTAACCCACTGATAATGTTTTTGAACCATAAACATATAATATTTAGTTTGATCACTCTATGATTGGTTACATTCACCTGTCACGAACTCCGATCATGACAGACTCTGACCAATAAGAGGAGTGGGCGGGTCCGTGTCTGACACAGAGCTGGATTAAACAGAACAGACCTGAACTATAGACTTTTAAAACAATATAATCAGGGCTTCCGGTCTGAGGCAGCACCATGTAAAGACGCTGGTCTGGCTCTCCTCGAGAACCCCACACTTTTGAAAATTTACGCTTTCAAATCGCGTGACACGAACAAGATGCGGCTAACGCTAGCGTGGCTAGCCTGGAGACGACGGACAATACCACGAGATACCAAGAGATTATGGAGGTATCATAATATCAGCTCACGCGCCAGTGATGTTGCAGCTAAGTTTTCCAGAAAACATTTCCAGTTTTTTCCTGGAGGCTTAATTCCAGATACCTAATGGATGAAAAGTTTGTTGAATTTAATAACAAAGAAATAGAATTTTAATGGAATTAAATGAGACACCTGAGATCGGTTATATCACAATATGGGAAACCCTAAAAGCATATTTAAGAGGGCAAGTGATATCTTTTGCTGCAGCAGAAAATGCAAATCAGACAAAACGAGCGTCAGAGTTAATAAATCGTATCAAACAAGTAGATCAGTTGCATTCAACGTCACCTTCTGCTGATCTATACAAGGAAAGAATTCTACTGCAAACAGAATTCGATTCAATCACTAATGCTAAGGCCATTGACCTTTGACATTTGAAGTCTCGCCTCACCCATTACGAGCATAGTGATCGGGCTGGCAAACTACTGTCTCACCAACTAAAGCAGTCATCTTCTGCAGGTTTCATAGCTGCAATTAAGGATAAACATGGACATGTATTAACAGACCAAAAGGACATCAATTCTGAGTTTAAATCATTTTATGAGAAGCTATATTCCTCTGAAGCTAGTGACTTGATCCAATTGGAAGAATTTTTTAGTGATGTGACCTTGCCCGCCTTAGAGGAATCCGACACAAGTATTCTGGAGTCCAATATTACACACTTGGAAATAAATAATGCCATCAAAAGGATGAAGTCCGGTAAAGCTTCTGGTCCAGATGGGTATCCAACAGAGTTTTTCAAAAATTTGACTCCAAATTAGTTCCACTGTTGTCTAAGGTTTTCAAAGAGATTTTTGATAAATATTTTTTACCTGAAAGGTCCAGAAGGTCCTTTCAAAAGTGATACATCCCGACCAAACCGGGTTTATCGCTGGTAGGCAAATATCTAGCAATCTGCGTCGGGTGTTTAATGTGATCTATCAGCGCAATAATACTGTCCCTGAAGTGGTAATTTCTCTTGACGCGCATAAAGCGTTTGACAGAGTTGAATATAATTTTCTGTCTACTACACTTCAAAAATTTGGATTTGGTCCTGTTTTCCGCTCTTGGATTAGTATCTTATATGCAACACCCCAAGCATCAATACAAACAAACAAGGTTATGTCCAGCTTTTTCCTCTTTTCCATGGGGCAAGGCAGGGCTGTCCATTGAGCCCCCTTTTATTCAATATTGCTATTGAGCCCTTGGCAATTATGCTGAGACAAACTGTCCAGTTGGTTGGAATACAAAGAGCAGGACAAACTCATAAATTATCTCTGTATGCCGATGACCTCCTCCTCTTTCTTTCCGATCCATACAAAACTATTCCTCTTGCTCTTACCTCTATCAATACATTTGGTTCAAGTGTCGGGATACAAGCTGAATCTGTCCAAAAGTATACTTTTTTCGATAAATAAAAAAGCTCAACAGTTTGCTCTACAAGGCTTTCCCTTTAAAATCAGTAAAGACCATTTTAACTACTTAGGTGTGTGTGTTACTTACAACTATCTCTGTTTGACAAAAACTTCACAAATGCACTCGATAAAGCCAAACAAGATCTAGATAGGTGGTCAAAACTCCCCTTGTCTTTAGTCGGAAGGGTTAATTCAGTAAAAATTATAATTTTGCCTAGGCTTCTATATTTATTTCAAACCATCCCGGTTTTCATTCCTAAATCTTACTTCAAAGAACTGAACAAATGCTTGTCCATGTTCATCTGGAATAAAAATATCCCTCGAATCTAGAGGTGGGAGATATATAGTTTAGACGATAATATCGAAATTGTTGTCTGGACGATATGCAAAATTGGATATCGAGATATTTCATAATTTGTACAATCCGACCCCCAAACATGTTTTTTTTTTCGGACTTTGTCCTTGTGGGTTACCGTAGCGCGCCAGCCGCCCCCTCCGCTGCGTAACACATTCAAAACAATAACATGGCAGCGTGGAGCGATTACAGAGATGAAGAATCTAATGATATGAATGAAGTTTGTCACTTGAGTCGCTCATATTTGCGAGGAAAGGGCTCAGGAAATAGGGAAAAACTGGATCCTTTGAAAACGCGTTAATACTCACAGATCTATCCCCAGTCTCCTTACAATAAAACACAAGTAAACTGGCCAGAGGCTGGTGAACTTACAGGAGCATTTCACTGTGATGGAGATGAAGTTGCAAATATTGTAGCAAAATTATTTTATCTTATCTTCCGTGTTCTTCCCATTGACAGTATGGTTCTTCTAGATGAATGTAGAGCTTTAGATGAATAAATAGAATAAAATAGCTTTAAATGAATTTGCCCTATTGTCTAAAGGCTTTGATTTTGAAGTATTTTGTCAGGTGTAAATGATCTCGCCAAATACATCGTTATTGTGATATTTCTTTTTCATACCGTGATATACATATTGTTCCCCCTGCCCTAATGTTTAAATCAATAATGTGTCACATCTTTATGTACTAGTAATTCTATACAATAATAGGTCAGATACAGCAAGTCAAAAGACCAACTGAACCTTCTTTGCCAGATTGCACACATTTCTGTAAAGGATTGCAAAAATATCGTCTGAATATCGATATCGAGATATTGAAAAAAAATATCGAGATATTCATTTTTGTCATTATCGCCCACCCCTACTCGAATCCGAAGAGAGTTCTTGTAGAGACCGAGAGAGGATGGGGGCTTGCTTTACCAAACTTTCTCTACTACTACTGGGCCACCAATATTCATAAATTGTTATTCTGGCTTGCAGATGAGTTGGACGTTGAATCTCCAGTTTGGGTCCACTTGGAAAAATATTCTAGCAGTCCAGTCTCATTAGGCTCCCTAATATGTAGTGCATTACCACTGAGTAAACGCCATTGGTCAAACAATGCAGTTGTCCAGGGCTCCTTGAGAATATAGTTTCAGTTTAGAACTCATTTCAAATTCAGAAGTGCTTTAGCGGCAACTCCTATTCATTCTAATGTCCACTTTGCCCCATCGCTCATTGATCCATCTTTTCAACAGTGACATAGGAGAGGCCTCTCGTGTGCTAAGGATCTTTTTAAAAATGGTAAAATTTTGGCAGTTTTGTTAAGGCAACTTTCTCTTTACTTTTATCCCCAAAAACATGGCTTGATGAATGTTTAGAGTTCAACCCATCTGATAGGGGCCTGGTGTCAGCCTTGTACAACAAAATCCAGAATGCTGCATCTCCATCATTGAATCATTTAAAAGTTAAAAGTTCTTCCTCCCAATAAATGGGAGGAATTAGGTGAACAATTTACTGACAATTGAGAATGAGGAGTTGACGTCACGGCACAGAGCCCCCCTCCCCATCCCCCCCTCGCCGACATATTGGCTGCGCTCCGGCGGCAATACACATTGTTTACGTGTGTTGTTAACGCCGTAGTAGCGGAGGTTCTTGCTATTCCGCACTGTTTTACCGCCTGGAAGTCACTGCTGCGTTAAAAACTGCTCCAATACCTCACACGATAGACATGGAAAACGTAGGAACAATGGGACACAGTTTTTTAGGTTACAGAAATGGACACAGCATCGAGGAGCGCAAGTCTCTGACCTGTCAAAACATGTTGGAAACGTTTGTGTACATTGAACATCTCGTAACAATGTAGTGTTTACGAAACACGCACTTTATTACTTTGTCATTTTGGTCAAGAAGTGTCCGCTAAATGTAATGTTATTACAACACACTAAAACGCATGTGAGGGAAGTTACTTTTGCCAGTACAACGCTGTTTTCACCAGCGGGAGGCTTGTAGAGCCATGTCCTGCACCCAGCCACAGCAGAAAGTCTCGTAACTTTCCAAAGACTTGTGGCTTTTAAACTCCTGCATCGTGTAGTAACTTACATCAAATACAAGGTAGTTTACTGTGTCCATGTATGTCCATGTATGTGCACGGAGGTAAATGGTCCAGGTCTCCGCTGCAGGGAGCTCGTGTGTTGATGTTTTGAATGTCCGCAAGCTTCTCCAAATACCGCTGTTTTGCGCTTGGTATGAGCTTGTTCCTGTAAGGTCCCTTTTCTTACGCCTTATCTCTTTGCATAGTTTTACTTTCTGTCTTTCGTTGTCTTATTCGTAGATCTGTCTCCGTCTCGCCGAAAACGTAAATGCGCAAAATTTAAAGTGCTCTGGAATATGAGGAATGCGTGAAATTCTGGGAGCGTGCCCCTAATCCGCAGCCAATATGTCCGATAGGCTCAGAGCCCCCCCCAAATCACCCCAACTCGGCACGTGACTCCTCATTCTCAATACTTGGCAGGCGGCAGTTACAAGAATTCATTCATCCTCCATTTGCATTCGGCACAGTCTAATACAGTTCAAAGGTTGTATTTCTCCCCAAGTAAAATTGCAAAATTGTATCCAGGTGCTGATTGGTCTTGCACAAGGTGTGGCTATGGCCCCGCTAACTTAAGTCATATGTTTTGGGGTTGTCCCACACTTAATCCTTTTTGGGGGGAATATTTGTCATCATTTCATCTGTATGTAAGAAGAATATTGGACCAAATTGTGTTACAGCTTTGTTTGGGGTTGTTCCACCAAATATTTTTGTAACTGTGCATCAGGCCAGTGCTATAGCTTTCGTAACATTACTGGCAAGACGCTTGATTCTACTCAATTGGAAAAAAATGCCCCACCTTCTTTAAAGTGCCTGTTGGAGGAAGCAATGGCCACTAGCTGCTCTGCTTTATGACCGCAACACTGGAGGCCGCCATTGCTGTAGTACCTCCATATCATCGCTAGGCTCCCATTGAAAAGCATTGGACTTTAGACACGTTAAAAACAACTTTAACGCCTGGTTTCAATTTTTTTAACACTTTCTATGGCTACATATTCCTCTTGAGATAACGCTGGGTTAGTCACAAAAAAAGAAACCAGGCTGGTTTTCGAATTTTTTTTTTTTTAAATCTCCTACTTAACGAAGGTCAGACTGTTAGCATTGGAGCTGTGCGAGCTACACGTCACACAAGGGCCGAGTCTACAGTGAAGATCCCGCCCTTATGCCCTTATTAGGAACATGCTTCGTCAGAGCTGGGGAGGAGGAGCCTGTGAATCTGTCATGATTTCCCCCTCGAACGTGGTCATTATGTTAATCGGGGAGGAGTGAGGAGGAGTTGTCTATTCTTTTTAACGGTCTATGGGAGGAAGTCATGTCTCACTTAAAACTAGAACATTTAAAGGGGGGGTATTATGTAAAATCGACTTTTTCAAGCTTTATATCATGTTATTATGTCATTCCCTCATTAAACACATACCTGGAGTGTTGCCTTGGCTCATTCACATATTTTTGAGTAATCAGTAAAACTTAGACGGCAGCCATTTTAGGTGTAGCTATGCCTCAGTCCTCCTAGGAACGCCCCCACCTCCTGGAGACGCCTCTGGACCTTTTGTCACCAGCCAAGCCACCAACCACTGCTCCTCAGCTCAGCAGAGCCCCCTCCCCGCACAGTAGTGTTGTTTAGATGCCACAGCAGTGTGCTGAAGGGGGCGTGTCGGAAAGCTTCTTAAAGAGACAGAGGCCTATTTCAAGACGTTCAGTACAGCCATTTTGAGAGAGCAATTTTATTCAAGGCAGTTATTTTAATTTACTGCATATACAGACCAACAGAAGGTTACGCCATCATTGTAGTATGCTATAGACTGGTGCTATGTGATTGAAAAAAGCATAATACCCTCCCTTTAAGACACACTGTGAATGGCTCCCTCCAAACATATTACAAGATCTGGCAACCGTTCCTCAATTTTTTTTTAAGCCTGATTTCAATGTAGAGCCCACCTTTCTTTCTTTATTTTTTGTCTTCCTCATTGTATCATGTATGTAACCATTCTATTTACTTTGTTGTTGATTATTATTAACTATCACTTTTGCTCAATTATTTGACATTTCCCTTTTGTTCATCTGTCTTTGTCTTTATTTGTGAGCACCGACTGCTGTTTTATTGTTATTGTGATTTGTGTTTATTGTTCTTAAATTTAAAAGCAATAAAAAGATTTGAATAATAATAATAAAACAATATAATATTGTTGTATTACTGCACATAATTGATGAAGTTAAGTTAGTGCTTTATTCGTCATTGTACGTTGAAATGGTGTTCAGGTGTTGGGTTAGTCCTGAGCCGCTGTGGGCCGACCTGAGCAGCATGTTTATGGAGGTCAGGGAAGTAGTACTGCCTTCAGTCTCCTGAAACAGTGTAGTTTATTGTAGTTTTTTAAATTTTAAATTTTATTTTCTTCAGTCATTATAAACATTTAGATCACAAGTCACATGTTTTTCAAAGATCTTATAAATTATACATTAAGAAAAACGTGTACATTAAGTATTTAAGCGCTAAATGATGCCTGACCGAAAGGGGTTTAGACTGAAGTCAAGACTTATTCTGCCTAACCCCATTTACAACTGTGACGCTGTCCAAATATGACACATTATACTCTAATACCAACGATGGTAACACGTAAGCACAAAACTTAAACTTCAACAATCAAAATTACGTTATGTGTCTGCGATTAACTTCTTTTCTAATGATCATCATAAGTGTTATACTTCTCCATAATGTTTGACTTATACATTTTCTTAAATGCTTAAATAGTTTTGGAGCCCTTAAGTTGAATAGGTAAACCGTTCCATAGATCAACTCCTTTGACTGATAAGCACCTCCTCTTAGTATTACTCTTCACCATGGGTTTTTGTAGCAGATCAGTTCCTCTGAGGTTGTAACTCATCTCTTGTACACAGTGAGGAAGCATGAGATTGTGAGCCTTGTACATCACACCTGCTGTGTAAAGATCATGCAATTTTAAGATATTTAATCTGATAAAAAGTGGATTTGTTGGAGCAAGATATTCTGCATTGCTGATCACTCTAATTGCTTTCTTTTGTAATAAGAAAATAGGTTGTATATTAGTTTTATAGGTATTCCCCATATTGCAGTTACGCGTTTGGCCTGAGGGGGCAATTGCGAGCACAAAACTGCTAAATTCCACATAGCCCCTTTAATTGCCCAGCCCTAGCAACGCTGTGGTGCTGAGCCGCTGTCGCCCTGATCTTACGCACTGCCCCATCCTGGTACTGGTTTAGGCCATAATCAAGGTGGGATGACTGTGACTCTCTTTGGGAGCAGGGCTGCCAGGTGAACAATAGTTTGATCTGTATTAATCTGCAATCGACCGTTCCAAAAGTCCCCAAATGTTCAGCCATATTAGAGCGAGCTCTGCAGTCCTTTGCCCACTCATTTTGTCCTCATATTCATCACATTAATGATCATTTATTCCTTTGGTGCTAATAGCCACGTGTTCATGATGCGTCATTCTGTGAAAGCTTTGTCAAGCAGACAGTACATTCTGCTAAGGGGAGCCCTAATCCCAAATGCTCCTTTTTATTTCTGACATCACAGACACTTTGTCCCGTAAGGAAACTTGTCCAAGTAACTTGTCTTGTAATTGACCCATCCTTGAACCAGTGCTCCAGGGCATCCTGTCAGGAGCAGTGGGCGACCTGTCAGGAGACACAGAGAAAATACGCAAACTCCACACAGGGAGTCCCGACTCAGCCTGGGAATAGAACCAGGGACCTTCTTGCATGGGTGCACTTATATCAATTTTTGTAATTTGGTTTTCAGGGTCTGGTAACACCGATCAGGAGCTTGGCTGTGTTTACATTTTGATTTTGTTATCAACAAAACTGTGTGAAGATGTATGCCGATGACCTCCTCCTCTTTCTTTCCGATCCATACAAAACTATTCCTCTTGCTCTTACCTCTATCAATAAATTTGGTTCAAGTGTCGAGATACAAGCTGAATCTGTCCAAAAGTATACTTTTTCCATTAAATAAAAAAGCTCAACAGTTTGCTCTACAAGGCTTTCCCTTTAAAATCAGTAAAGACCATTTTAACTACTTAGGTGTGTGTGTTACTTACAACTATGGATCTCTGTTTGACAAAAACTTCACAAATGCACTCGATAAAGCCAAACAAGATATGGATAGGTGGTCAAAACTCCCCTTGTCTTTAGTCGGAAGGGTTAATTCAGTAAAAATGATCATTTTGCCTAGACTTCTATATTTATTTCAAACCATCCCGGTTTTCATTCCTAAATCTTACTTTAAAGAACTGAACAAATGCTTGTCCATGTTCATCTGGAATAAAAATATCCCTCGAATCAGAAGAGAGTTCTTGTAGAGACCGAGAGAGGACGGGGGCTTGCTTTAGCAAACTTTCTCTACTACTACTGGGCCACCAATATTCATAAATTGTTATTCTGGCTTGCAGATGAGTTGGACGTTGAATCTCCAGTTTGGGTCCACTTGGAAAATATTCTAGCAGTCCAGTCTCATTAGGCTCCCTAATATGTAGTGCATTACCACTGAGTAAACGCCATTGGTCAAACAATGCAGTTGTCCAGGGCTCCTTGAGAATATAGTTTCAGTTTAGAACTCATTTCAAATTCAGAAGTGCTTTAGCGGCAACTCCTATTCATTCTAATGTCCACTTGGCCCCATCGCTCATTGATCCATCTTTTCAACAGTGGCATAGGAGAGGCCTCTCAAAACTGTGTGAAGACCTAATTCAAAGTGTTTTCTTCCTCACTCCCTTTAGGATTAGTCTGAAGTGTCTAAAAGATGACCAAACCGCCATGTAGCTGTAGCGTCATGTACACACAGGCGCACTGGGGCTGCTTTTGGTTTTTGAGGGAAGTGTTAAGTGAGCCGCTGAAAGACCGGGGCCTCGTGAAGAGGTTTAGCGGCCCCTGGAGTCACCCCAGAGACCGCTGTGTTGACGCCGCTCTGACTGCCATTGCAGACGTCTTTTAAGAGGCTGCTCACATTTTGGCTGTGTTTTCTTTCAGCGCGCTCCCCTCCACTGCGCTCACCAAGGCTCTGTCAGAGGAACATGCCCTCGAGCCGTTGTAAAAGCAGTGTTCATTCTTCTATTGGTGTCATTAAGGCAAATAATTCCAGCCTGGGTGAGTGAGGTGAGACGGTTCAGCTGTTTGTGGAGTGAGGCTGGTGAGGAACATGTAGTACGTTCTAACAATAGGACTATGGTTGTGATTATACTGGTTGCAATTGAGGCCAGACAATATTACAAATGTATAGTTCTCACAATATTAGGGAATGGATGACCAATGGCATGCTGGGCATTATAAATTTCCCTACGGGGACAATAAAGTATACCTTAACATTATTCATAACTGTTCCTCACAGTTGGGTTGTTTAGAGGTTTAATATAATATCTTAATATCTTTAATATTTCATTGATCCAACGGCAGAATGTGAGACACACTCATTGTTTGTGATTGATTTATTACTTCTAAGTTTAGTTTCTCAGTCAGGATCAGGTCATTTCTTTGTAACGTTATGTTGTTTAGCCATATTAGCTTTGTTTTCTCCTTTCATTCACAGGGTTCAGAGGTTAGACTTCACTGTATCACTGTCCAATGATCAATAAATATTGGTCATGTGGTGTTAAAAAGTACAGAAATACTGTTTTAAAGAAGGAAACAAATGTTAGATTTGATATAAATAGAAGTGAATGATTTGAAGAGTTTGAAACATGAACAAATGGA
Organism: Neogobius melanostomus; assembly: GCA_007210695.1. NCBI lineage: Eukaryota > Metazoa > Chordata > Actinopteri > Gobiiformes > Gobiidae > Neogobius > Neogobius melanostomus. Next base: position 40,437 of record VHKM01000313.1, read on the forward strand.
GCTAAAGTATGTGCCTCCTATAAAACTGAAATAACATTGGATGTTATTTGGACAACTGCAAACTGAATTGCCCTCTTGGGATAAATAAAGCTTTCTGAATCTGAATCTGAATCATGAGGTCAGTCACAATTATCAAAGAGTCAGGAAATAACTCAAAATAGGTCAAACCAGTATTAAGGAAATAAATGGTGTGTCCATGTGATTACATTGCACTGCCCTATCTAGAATGTCATTAAAGAGCTTTGGTTAGAGGCACTTTACAATAGTTGGGACATCAATAAAGTCACACAAACCTTTTTTTTTATCACATCATAAAGACCAAGGTACTGAGATAGGAAAGAGCATCTTCTTTAGATCCACTACATTCACGGCGTTGAATTTAGCGGAGCAGCTGATTGGATCAAGCACGCCCCATTTCAGCCAATCACAGTCAAGTCTAAACATGCAGCTAAACAACGTAGCTCCACAACAATGTTTAAATATAAAAAAATTGTGTTTTGTTTACCGGGACGTTATTACTACGTTAACAAGTGATAATAGTGTTTGTCAGGAAACATAATACAGAATAGTATGTGCATGTTTGTTTGTTTATTTATTTATTTATTTATTTATTTATTATTTATTTGGCTCTTGTGGCTACAGCAATAGATAATAGTGAATATGCAGTGGGTGTTTTTATCGATCTGAGCAAGGCCTTTGACACCATAGACCATACAAGGCTTTTAAAAAAGATTGAAAGGTTCGGTGTCAGGGGACCTGCATATGCCTGGCTGGAAAGTTATCTTAGCAACAGATACCAATATGTACATATGCACAATGTCGACTCAAAAAAACTGAAAAAAAACTTATCACACATGGAGTTCCACAAGGCTCTATTTTGGGTCCAAAATTGTTCATAATGTATATTTGTGATGTTTGTGAACAGTAGAAGACGAGCTCACAGTTCTAAAAAATGGTTTGATCTAAACAAACTTTCAATGAATCTGAGTAAAACAATATTTTTTTCTATTTTTGGAAAAGTTAGTGATCATACAACTCTAAAAATAAATGATACAGAAATTGAACGAGTTCAAGCAAATTAATTTTTAGGAGTTACCATTGATGGAAAACCTGAATGGAAATCGCATATAAGTACATTAAAAACAAAATTAGCAAAATTGTAATTGGTAAAATGAAAACTGTACTTGATTTAAAAAAATCTCTTCTATTACTGTATAACTCCCTCATACTTCTTTCCCTAAATTATGGCTTGGAAATATGGGGAAACAATTACAAATCCAATACTCATCCTATTTTCCTACTCCAAAAAAAGGCAATAAGAATTATCACTAAAGCAGGTTTCTATGCACCAACAACCCCTATCTTTGTAGAGCTAAATCTATTGGAAATCCATGATCTTGTTGATCTTAATACTTCAGTAATAGTGTACAAAGCACATAATAATCCATCCAGCAGCTTTTTGAACACTGGAAAAGTCAGTATAACCTCCGAGGAACTGCCATTTTCAAAAAAGCAAAAGCTAGAAAGAATAAAAAAAGTGGATGTATTTCTGTAAGAGGTGTTAATCTGTGGAACGATCTGGAAGATCAGTTAAAACAGTCTGAAACAGTCAAAGCTTTCAAAAGTTGTATAAATCTACTATCATTCAAAAATATATAAGCTTAGGATGAATAAAGTAGTGAAAAGACTTTAATAGATCCATAATGAATGAATTTAAATGATGACATAATTTAGTTTAAAATAAATTAACATAAAACAAAATGTATATATGTATATTGGAATATTCAAATTTATGTTAAAATCAATTCTAAATATATGCTTATTTGTCTTCTGTTTGACACTTGATATTGTTTACTATAAATGTTTGTGTCTGTTTTTTGTGGAAGTCTGTAAATAATAATTTTTCACTTCTGCCTAAACCCTTACGGTCGTGTTATACACGAATAATGGACATGTTTGTTTAATGTTTAAAGGAATGAAATGACCAATTAAACTACTACTTATTGGTTTATTTGGTCGGGACAGTACATGTTAATGAACATACATGGGTCTCATGCATGTAAACACGCCACACCGGATTGTAGCCTTAGGCTAATTTCCATCCGTCGTCCCTCATACACACTCTTATTCATCCTGGCCTATTGTACATGTTTTTAGTGGTAGGGGATACCGGAGTGCTCGGGGAGGAAACCTAAGCAGACACGGGGAGAACATGCAAACTATAGCCATGAGCACTGGTAGGCCTTCCACTGAAGGGACGTTATGTGGGATTATTTGCTGTCATTAATTAGGGATGCAATTTGTGTCCACAGCTTTTTTACTTTAAAATGCAACAATCTAAATCAATGCTATATTTTCTGTGTTTGCACTTCACTGTGATGGCCCTTTATCTGATAATATGTCTACCAACAATGACTGAGATCTTGTAATTTGAAGTCCAAGCAGTGGTGAGCCGTCCACCGTAAAGACATGTGGTAAATTCAGAAGGATTTGTCACTTCTAAATGCACGTGTAATCGGAGTGTGGCTTTAAGGTGGTGGCGTAAATACCTCTCACCTTGTATTTGCTGCTGTGTCTTATCCTCGACCTGCCAGTAGGGGTCCAGAGGGGTCAGGCGTGGGAGGTGATGGGTCACTGTCTATGGCCTCCCACACCCACCCTCTCCCCAGACGCAGACAGGGCTCTGCACCGAGGAGTCTCCGCCGTGATGGATGATGCTTCACGAAAGCGCGCACGCATGCATAACCCACTGCTGCCCTGTCAACCCCCCTCCCACACACACACATAAGATAAGGAGGGAGAGTGGAGAGTGGCGAGAGAGAGAGGGGAAAGAGAGACAAGAGAAGAGAGGGCGAAGAAAGAGAAGATGGGGAGGGAGAGGGAGAGAGGGGAAAGGGAAGAAACAGGGGAGAAGAAAGGAGAGAGGGACAGGGAGAGGGGGAGAGGAGAGAGTGAAAGATGAGGGGAGGAGAGAAGCTTGGGAGATAAAGACGGTGATGGATTGATAGATGGAGGGAGGGAGGGGGGGTAGAGAAAACCAGAAGGAAAAGCCTTGGAGATAAAGAGGGTGAAAGGAAGTGGGATTTTTAACCAGCCCTTTTACTGAGTCCGCCAAAAACGCGTTCCTTTTTTTGGGGGGGCATACATAAAAAAAGTAAGAGAGAGAAAGACGGAGATGAGGGGAGGGGGGTGGAGAGATTGAGAGAGAGAGGGAGAGAGAGAAAAAGCAAGTGAGAAGAGACAGAGGAGAGAAAGACGGAGCGAAGGGAGAAACTCGGGAGATGGAGAGGGTGAAAGATGAGGGGAGGGGGGGAGGAGGAGGAGGAGGAGGAGAGGGGGAGGGCTGGGTTAGAGAGGAGGTCACGTGACCACACAGCAGCTGCAAGGCTCAGAACGAGAGAGAGATAGAGAGTGTCCAGGAGAGAGGAGATGAAGGCGACGGCAGGAGGACGCGGCGCTGCGGTGAGTGAGATGTTTTTGTTTTTTTTTACATGTGAGCAAAGGTACCAGCCGCACAAATCTGCCTGTGGGGAAGGGTTCTGCACAACGAGTAAGTGGGAAGGAAGGAGAGAGTAGTTGAAGGAGAGAGAGAAGAGTGGAGGAGTGCGCCTTGACTGGACACTCACACACCGTCCACACGAGCCTGCTCATTATCCTGCCTCCCTCTTTGATTTGTACATAGCCTACATGCAAAGCAGACATTCACGCTGCACAACTAATCACAATTTTAGTGCCCGCGAGCAGCAAATCACAAAGGCTGCACTTGTATAGGAAATAGGATGGGTTTTGACAACAACAAACTAATCTGTGTGTCCTAAGGGGTTTTGATGTAAACTTGCTAAGGGTGGACTCCACAAACACGTTCTGAAATGCATGGGATTCTTCTATTAGTTTGGCAGTTCATATTTCAGTCGTCTTTTCAAATGTTAACGCTCCCGGAGGTGTTTGAAATGTGCTCTGTGATCTGAATGTTTTGTCAAGAAAAATTGCAATCAGATATTTTCCCACAGCCCTCCGGATGTGGAGGTGCGGTGTGGTTCCACAGCGTGAGGTAATGCGCGCGGGGCACTGGTGTGTAAGTGCATGTTGTGGTTGATGTAGTAAGGCGAGAGTTGACACGCCGCTTCACACTCGCCTTTGCTGCTCTTTGACAGCCACTGACAGACCGACAGGCGCTGCGTGCTATTTTAATCTGCCCGTCTTTTTAGAAAGAGTATTTTCATGGATCACACACTTTTCCCGTTCCTCCAGCAAATGCTAAGGAATACTTTCACAATGGGGATCAACTTCTTTTTGCATATACACCGATGCAGTAATGTGACGCACAGCTTTTACAGCGTTGTTGTTTGGCGTACAAAGCAGAGTTCCTCTAACACAGTATGTTTTTTTGTTTTTTATAATGTACTATCAGTATTGCAGTATTATGATGTAGGAGGATACATTAGCAGAGTGTGTAGTGTTGGCTTGATCGTGATTCGTCAGTGTGCTCCAGGAGTGTTTGTTTTGAGAGGAGAGTTGACACATTACTTCACACCTGTCTGTGTTGCTATTAACAAACCAAGCAACACTGTTCGTTGGTATATTTATTTCACTTTTATCTTTACATGTCTTTTAGATGTTTGGTGACGAGAAACATGGTATGGGCCAAGGCATCATCTTTAGCAAAACATTACTTTGGCTCGAGCTTATTTTTAGATGAAGGGCCACATTTAAACTTACCAGGAGGAACATTTCAAAGAAGTACAAGGCTCAAACCAAATGGAATGGCCCTAAACAGTGAAAACATTGATATTGTTCACTCTCTTTAGTATGAGTTTATCCAATTTGAAGGCCTTCGGTTGCCCACCTCGGGCCCGAGGTGGTACCTGGAAGGTCATACATTTCATGAGGTGGTACTTGGAAGGTCAGACATTCATGAGGTGGTACTTGGAAGGTCAGACATTTCATGAGGTGGTACTTGGAAGGTCAGACATTTCATGAGGTGGTACTTGGAAGGTCATACATTCATGAGGTGGTACTTGGAAGGTCAGACATTTCATGAGGTGGTACTTGGAAGGTCAGACATTTCATGAGGTGGTACTTGGAAGGTCAGACATTTCATGAGGTGGTACTTGGAAGGTCACACATTTCATGAAGTTTTGAAAAGAGGAACTAGGACTAAACCAAGATTTTCTGCTGATGAACTGTAAAGATTATTATTAGCAGCTTGTTTTGTCTACCAGAGCAGGACAAAGTGTGAGAGTTCAGCAATACATCCACTTACTCTACTCCAACACAGACAATTCTATCCACTCGGCACCCTATTGGTCATGTTCTATGTCATATCCGGAGTGGGCGACGGGTGGATTTAATCAAGCACAGTGAGACATGAGCTTTCAAAAGTTGTGTCAAAATCATGATCCATAGGTAGTCATAGAGTCATTGCAATGTAGACGTTTAAATTTGGATTGTTGTTACCGTTGCTTACACACAAAAACATTAGCACTTGGGCAATCGAATAGTTAGTGGCCAAATGCTGGACCACTGCCCCACCGTTGCCGCTTATATGATGAGTTCTGATACTAGTTCACATCATGCATGGATACGCTCTCTTCATGTTGCTCACACACAGAGCTGTATTTTCAATCTTTTTTCCCCAACTCGATCTCCAACCGGACACCAGTTTGTCTGCACACGTGACGCTCGGAGGAACACTCTAGACAACATCCAAGACACGTGCAACTTTGTACTGTTTCAGTTCAGTGTTTCCTCTTGCTGAATGGAGTCCCATGTTTAGGATGTATTTTGGTATTATTCGTGCCGACTGGTTGATAGGAGTACATAAAAATGGTTTAAAACGGGGTCAAATGCAGGCAGGGGGCAGTGGCTATTATGTGATTAACATGAGCGGGTCGATAAAAGGGAGAGGGAAAATGGGAGGGTAAAAGCAGTGTTTGATTGGTTAATGTATACAATGCATAGGTCAACATTTCAAATGGAGGGGAGCGGTCGACATTTAGGCACCACTTTGACACTTTGAAAGAATTAACCAACTGAAGACCCACTAAATGAATCTTGTTGGTTTGATTAATTAGACTGTTCCCTCACCAAAAACAGTTATGTTATGAGTCACTCGCGTTTCTTTTCTGCCTTACGTAACAAGGAAAGGTTGTCGTTTTTTTAAATAGGAAGGCACAGCGTGAAAGGGGGTGCAAACTGGGTCTCGAACATATGACGCTGAGGATATGTGCAGCAGTCTAAACCACGAGAATATCGACTGCAGGAGCAAAGTTATACCTGGTTTAAAAAATGTTGTGATTTTATTTTATTCTTTTTTTGGCTTTGTTGGAGCCGTTAAGCCTCCTGCCACTGTGTGGCGCTGTGTGTATCCTATTCTGTAATTACCTCCCTATAAAAGGCAGAGTCAAATGCACACAGGTGTTGCAGTGTACAGGTAAACAGTCTTTCGACCGTGTCTACGTAGCTTGTTGGAATCCTGAAACGTGTGTATTTTGTTGATGGCTAAAGGTAATGCCAATAAACACCGTTCTGGAACACAGTAGTTCTCTGGACTTCGTTTGGTGGAAGACATGCGTCCGAGACGTCTTTTAAACACTGTAATCAGAGCGGACATTGCACAGGGCAATTTGGCCGCTACAGGCTTGTATAGCGCTTTCCCAGATGCTCAATGTTGCTGGTCAATGAGCAAAACCTGTTTTATCATTGGAATATAGAACTCCTCCTTCACTAAAGTCAAAGTCCAAAATCCAAACATGGAGCTGTTTCGGCCCCAGGAGGCGTGAGACCTGTCCATTAAAACCTGTCCATGACTGTGCATCTAATTTGCACTCCCACTAACCATCCGGGACTCGGACTCACCACAAAACTTCAAATCACTCCTCAGAAATGTTTTCTTTTGGAAAGCCTCTTTCAGTGTCCAAAAGGGAACTGTGAGGTACCACCACTGGACAAAGCACCATTTCTGTGAAAGGGTCCACAAATTGGAATAGTCTTCCAATTATTGCTTGAGAGTCCTCCACCATTATAGTCATTTTAAAAGGGAAAAAAAAAAGTGGTAGGACCTGATTAAAATGGCAGGGGTGGCTGTAATGAGTGTATTCTATTGGCCTGCCCTCCCATCCTCCTGCTTTTTGTAACAGTTAATCAGATCAGTGTATATCGATCCAGTCACGGAGCACGTTGTCACAACAGGAACCGAATTAATATAAGATTGTTCCTGCTTCATCTTTAAGAGGATCTGTATTATGCCACTTTAGCCATTCCAAAGTAAAGTATAGGCATTTATATGATATATTGTACCTCTATCACTATGGAGTACTCGTTTTTGAGAGAAATATAAGTATTTTCTGGGGGTATTTTCCAAACCCCGAAGACAAAACACTTGGACTCTGTTAACTTCGCCCCTCTCTCCGCTCATTCCACATTTGCAGTATTATAAATATAAATATCGCTGCAAAAAGTGAAGTTACTTCACATAATGCAGTTATAGGAGTGACATGTGCAACACAGTTTCATAAATGGCTAACACACACGCTAACACACACGCTAACACGCGTTTTGATTAACTCACCGCTCAGTCTGGCCTCCCCATCGGGTTATGGGACATGCGTTGGTTATAAAAGTGAATCTACTTTGATTCTGGCCAAGGTTAACCAAGCATCCATCAGGTTGGTTGATAAAGTCGCTGAATCCCAGAAAGAAATTCCAACTTCTGGCGAGTGCACTCTTCTTTAGGAAGGCTGAATAGTCCTGTTCCTCTCGTAGCCAAACGCGCATCCGTGGCATTATCGTTGGGTAAGAAAAAAGAACAGGCGTGTCCAGAGTAGGTTAGAAAGAGCTAAGTCTTCACAAACATGACTTCTGTTCGGATCCTCCAGGGGTGCGTTTGTTTACTTACAAACGCACCCCTGGACAGCACAGACGCGTCGGGGACTTTCTTCTTTTTTTTTTTCTCTTACAACAAAAATAATGAAAAGCTGTTTTTAATAAATTAAAATCAGGCTGTAAGGCATTACATTACAGCGGTCTTCCTGTTTGACACTATGATGTAAAATACGTCAGTCACACCTCAGTTGTTTTCCAGGAGAGGGCAGAGCAGCTGCTCAGAGAGCAGGATTCAGGAGGATTGCAAAAAACGCTCTGGGGGTGTTTTGCTAAGGAAATAGCATAACAACATGGTTAAAAAGTCGATTTTGCATGATATAGGACCTTTAAGAGGATTTTCTTCTTGTTGCGGTCTATAGAAAATATTTTGTCCTGTTCCAAATGTACATTGATGTAAACAGCCGTTGCGCTTTTGTGTTGAAATCTCTTATGTTTAAATTGTGAACAGTTGCTAATGAGTCCTTGTTCTTTAAAGTAGATGGTTCACATTTGTCGTCACTAATTTCCTATTTACGGAACATGCCGCAGGCCGTTAGCGTCATATGCTCTGATTGGTTAATACGTCTGTCAATCACACCCATCAGGAACTCAAAGAATTCACCCCTGATCCCAGATACACATCTTTGTAAAGAAGAGGAAAAGAGTGGATTCTGGCTGGACAGGCTAGTTTCATTTTTCAGTAGTTTGGACCAAAAGTAAAAATTGAAAACGTGCACACGCCTCTGCCTCAGTTTTAAGCTTTTTAATATATTTGTATATACTGTATATTTGTATTTATTTGTGAGTAGGATCTTGGGAGCACAGCCTTGTGGCGTCAGGTCGTGTGGGACTGTCCCTGGAGGTGATGGACACGTGCTTGTCCAGGCGTGTGATGTGCTATTAGGGTCAGTGCTGTTGTTAACACGGGCTCCGCGCCTCGTCTCGGCGGACCCACGCGCACCGCACTCACTGGGGATGTCCAGACACAAAGGCTTATAGCGAACACCCCCACACCCCCCTCGACATGTTTGATTGGTTCAACGTGAGTGAACGAAGAGAGACAGAGCCGAGGGAGCGGGTGTCACTTGGTGTCAGGCAGGATTTAGTAAACAAACTTGATTCCTTGACCCGTCCTCTTAAAGCCCTTTAGAGAGGGGGATGATGGGGGTTTGCACTCAGCGAGCAAATCTGATGTTTTCTTTTGGTCACTCCCCAAGGGTTTAGAGTTAGAGAAAAAGTGATTTGCCCTGCTTGTGACAATGAGTCGGATTTTTGGTTACTGAAATAATCGTCTACTAATTTAGTAATCACTACTCATCATTTGTTGAATCCCTCAGACAGTCGTTCTAAAACCTTTCACATCAAGTAACGCCTAGTAAAATATTCGACTTTCCATGTATGTCAAGATCAAATCAGCACTGAACCAGGTCTAAAACAGACCTAAAGTGGACTTGTGCACCAACTTTCTTAACTAAACTGGGTGTGAACAAAGTCTAAACCGGAAAAACAAAATTGTATTACTTAAGCCTCATTGAAATGTTCTCTAAATTAAAACTCAGCAAACAATCCAAGCAGTGCGCCCTGAAGAATCCCCAGTACCACCAGTAGTACGCGTACCACAGTTTGGAAAGGTGCCGAGAGAAGTTAAGTGAAAATGCTACGAGAAGAATGTCCTTTGCTAGTGAGTTTTTCAGCTTGACATTATGAGTTTTAGGTTCAAATTTACTTCAAAGATATTCACGCATATTGCCGTGTCCCTATTAATCAGTAACCGTTATTTTATACTCAGCTATAGATGTGTCCTCCATCTGTGACTCACACCAATGCGTCAAAACATCCACATAATTCCCCAAAGGCATTTATTTCAGACGTATGAACTGCCACTGGAGCGTTGTTGTTCAGATGAGTGTCGGGGCAGTGCCCCAACAGCTGGATGATGAAGGTTCACGCATCGTCTTAAAGCACCTGACCAGTGTTGTGTTTGGCAGCTTTCTTAGATATAGTCTTTTGGACGAAAATGCTTTTAGTCTAGTTGTAGTCGACAAAAACTCAATAAATTTCTATAATGCAACTGACTAAAACCTTTTTAAGTATTAGTAGTTCAACAAAGAGAAGTATTGGATATTGGGATGAAGATCGACAGGCTTTAGCTAAGTTTTGACAGACAGATTCCACCATAATAGGCACTGACAGAAGTGTCATTATGAACAGGGCCGTCTGCACATTCGTTCAACAACATGCATTCTGTGTTCATGCGTTACTGTATTTAATCGAGGAAAAGGTGAAGTCCCTGTGACAATGCTGTCAGTCGCGCTCAGACCATATAGAGTTATAGACACAGACTCGCAGTGTTTGAGTCATGTGACCTGACGGCACCGCTCTCCGTCACGTGTAACGGGTAATGTTCTCCGGACTAACCACTTCCTCCCGTTTTCGTCTAATCAACGTAAACTCATAAACGTCTCATCATATTTTAGTCACCAAAGAGCTTTTTTTAGCTTGTCATCGTCACGTTATCGCCATTTTAAAAAAAAGAAGGTGTGTCAACGTAATGATTTCGCTGTAGTCTTCGTTGACGAAAACAACACAGGACCTGACTTTTTTGACGAATGCAGCAGTAGCTTCGTTGGTAGAGGTTGGTGTCTCGGTGGGGCAGAGCGGTTTGAACTCTCGCCTCATGACAAGAAGGTCCTTCTAGGTCCCATTTTCTATGAGGAGTTTGTTGTTCTTCCCACTAAAATATGTACAACTTTTGAATCCCAGTGGGCCTGCACTTCACACTGCTGTTGTGTCCCTGGGCAACTTTGAATATGTCAGCGTGATTGTGGTGGGAATGGATGGGAAATGAAACTTTGCACAAGCCCTACATTATTATAATGTAATCTTTTGAACCAAGAGACTTTTTGACACTTTCTCTTGCCTCCTCAGGTATGAACCATGACTCCAACAAATCCCCATCAATAGGAATGATCTCCACGGCAACCCGCACCACGGCCACCGTCAGTCCCCTCAACCCGCTAACCAATGGGAGCACAGTGTCCCAGGCTGCAAACTCCGGATTCGCTGCTGCCCTGCGTAAACTGGCCAAACAGGCGGAGGATCCCAGAGGTGGGTTCGTCAGCCACTCAGCCGCCACGAGCAGCCGCCCTGGGACCGGACAGAAACTCACCGCACAGCACACTTACTAGCTTCACTCCACTGCTTTGGAAAGATAGATTTGATACTGTCAACTCCACCAAATTTCTATAAAACCGGAGCGGGCAATCCACTTATACAAGGGGCCACATCAGAAACCTGAATTCAGTCAGAGGGCTTCATTCTGCTCAACTTTAATCCATTGTACATTCCACTAAACTATCTAATTATGTTCATATTTACCCAAACATTTATCTCAACTAGAGATCCAGCTTTTCTGCTTCCGATACGATACTGGGGGTTTGAGTATCTGCCGATATCCAATATTAACCGATACCAAGAGACTTTCTTAAACGTGTCCGCTGTGAGTGAAAAAGTGAATGTTCCTCTTCTCCATTGTGAGATCAATGAAATCTTATTTTTTCTTGCAAATGAGATGTTGGTTATCAATTATTGATTACATTAATACACTAATGTAAACAAGGATCACTGGACTGTTCTACACTAAATATCCTTTTGGTATAGGACAGGTTTTAGGTTACATTAATATAAATAGCTCACATAAAGTGATCTGATCATTACATTACTTATCTAATATCAGTTATTGCATTTCATAAACTAAAATACAAACACTCCAGCGTTGGCCAATTTTATTTAATTAGGTGGTCCAATCATATTTTCTGTCCTAATCTTGATTAGTTGCCGTTAGCATTAGCTTGCTGTCACTAACATTAGCATTCTGTTGTAGGGCTGAGCGATATGACGATATTAGACCGTCTTACGATCCCCAGAGCAGACGGTCTGTCATTTTTGTGGGATCGTTTTATCACGGTTTTACGCACTTCAGCACAGTTTACTCTTTTCACCGTCATTGAAGGAATCCCAAGCCGCAAACTTTCTGCTACGCAATGTCCAGGGCGTATATATGACCAGGCTCCTCTGTCTCTATTTCAGCGGTCATGTCAGTGTCTTTCCCCGCTAACGCTGCTGCTCTGCGTACGTAGATTGCAGCGTGTGTTTATTTATTTACCTGGCGGCACATGTGTGAAGAAGCGAGTGTGTCCTTCGTCCTTACAGTTCTGTCAGGCGCCGCTTCCTTCTCATTTGTTTAATTTAAATCCTGGAATGCGTTCATAAATGCGCAGTTTATACATGTCTTTGAAAATATAAAAGTTCCTCAAAAACACCGTGACTCTGAGTTCATTGTTGTCAAGTCGCCTAACAGTGACAAACTTTTTCCTGTTTGAGTTTTACACAATAAAAGTCACTGCATGTTATTGGTTCACGAAGACTCTTATTGTGAAAGGGTGCGACAGCACAGAGCGTTACATTTACAGCAGCTTGATGTCATGAGAGAGACGTCTCAGAAAAGCTGCCAAACAGCAACAAGCATTTACCAAACTTACTCTACTTACTTCAAGCTAATTTTATTATCTGGATTTTTTTTGTGTTTTTCCATTTATAAAGTGATTTTGCTTAAGGTCCAAGTCTATGATTGCTGTGTTGATTATCACAAAGTTGAATACATTAGTATAGTATTTTTCATCTTCAGTGTGTAATTTAAGTTATTTTTGTCATTATAAAAAAATCGTGATAAAATCGAAATCGTAAGTTTATAATTCAAAAATCGTGATATTCTATTTTTGCCATATCGCCCACCCCTATTCTGTTGCTAGCCGTGGTATTTTGCGTGTTGATCAAAACAGACACGTCTTCGCTGCAGGATCCATATTGAAGGCGGTGATCTTGGCGTGGCTGTGTCTGTACGTCCCATTGGGAACATCCAGCAGTCCCTGAATGCGACGTAACAAACATCAAACGGATTACCAAAACAGTATTATGTTGTCAATTTGCTTTTATGCTCAACGACATCCAGTATCGTTACAAACTGTACTGGAGTCTAGTCCTTGAGTAAAGTTTGGCCCCGTTTGGAGATCCTCTGTTATTATTGTACACGCTGCTGTTGAGGGGCCGATGTGGGCAGTTTGTCTCTCGGCTCATTGATGTTTTAATGAAGAAGTGACCTGTGACCCCTCCCCCACCTCTGCACGGCTCCCTTCATCTTCCTCCATTCATCTCCTAATAATACAAACCTAATTACTGCTCTCCTGCACCCCAGCCTGTTCTTTCCTCACACGTTTCTTCACTTCCTTTTGTCCGTGCACTTAGGATGATAAATGTCACCGCCGTAGACTCAGTTTAAGCAGAATGCAAGCGTACTCTGCCATTTCCAGAGCTGTGTTTTATATTGGAACATACAGCGGCACAATTAATCTCAAACCCCCATTTGAATGCTCACGATTAGCAAAAGTTATTCAGGCAGTACAGCCTCCTTAGCGTTAAAGTAAATGTAATACTGTGTCTCCATGAGATCCTGCTGTGGATTTGAGCTCCAAACCCCAATATATATTATTTAACGCAATATCCTTATCGCAAGAAGCTACATCAGCTATATCGCAATACGGTCCTCCATCAGACTGAGATTTTAATTTTTTGCTAACGCAGCTTAAAAAACGACTTAAAACTATAGATATTTTAGGTCAGATACTGATATAAGAGCGATTATTTCAGTATAAATATTTTCTTTATCTGTTAAATGTGTGAATAAATTAACATTTAACCTGGTAAATTGAATCGGTACAATCATGTTATTGCTATCCAGCTATTTTACTATCTCAACTGCTATGAACGTGCGACAGAACAACCCTAAATAGTTTCCAAACAAAACCAACATACTGGAGTACCTCTTAATCCTATATAGCAGTAACTCCTTCAGCTTTGTATTCATTCAAATGTTTTTTTAGAAGCATTTTAAAATGATGAATGTCTGTACTTTCCTTGAAGTAATTTTAACTCCACAGACTGATACACAAAAGCTTTTTAGGTTTATTAATCTGGGGTTGTTTAATAAAAGGAAAGATTGATGCCTCCTTCTCTGTTATAGAACATTGTTTGGAGATTAAATGGTAGCAAAAGTGTATTTGCTTTTAACATGATTTAGGCAGTTTTGAAGATTTACAAGATCATAAAATGGCAGTATTTTAGAATAACCTATTTATATGTTCCTACTTTATGTATATTCTGACAGCTCTTGTTCTGGAGGTATTTGAAGTCATTGGAAAGTTGATAAATGAATACCCAGAGGAATATTGGCTATATAAGTCTTATTTTGACATGAGTTGATGGGGAAAAAATGTGTACGACGTTTGTTTAAATATCATGAAAATGATTCAGTAAAATATTAATCTCACCATTCATTCAATCACTTAATCAAACTTTATAAAGCGCTTTTCATACTGAAAGGTATCACAAAGTGCTTTACAGATTACAACATTTAAAACAATACGCCCGGCATCATACACATACACATACACATACACATACACATACAATTAGGACTAAATTAATAGATGTCAGTTAAAAGCTAAGCTAAAAAGGCGGGTCTTGAGCTTGCTCTTAAAAACATGAACGTTCTCTGCGGTCCTGAGCTCCTCCTCAGGTCGTTCCAGAGGCGAGGGCCGTAATATTGGAAAGACGCCTCGCCGTGAGTCTTTCTGTTGACTTTAGGAATAACTAGGAGACCCCTGCCGGAGGAGCGAAGGGGCCGTGAAGGTTCATAAGGTAAAAGCAGTTCTGAAAGTTAAGAAGGACCAAGACCATTAAGACATTTAAAAACCATTAAAAGAACTCAATCAATCCTGAAACACACGGGGAGCCAATGCAGCGACTCTAAAACCGGTGTAATGTGGTCCCGCCTCCTGGTCTTCGTCAGCTGCTGAATTTTGTAAAAGTTGTAAACCTGAGATACTCTTTTTGGGAAGACCAGAAAGCAGGGCATTACAGTAGTCTATACGACTGGTGATAAAAGCATGCATCAGCGTCTCCGTGTTGGCCCGAGAGAGAATGGGGCGGACTCTGGCTATGTTCTTTAGATGGTAGAAACCTATCTTTGTGATATTCTTAATGTGTGGAATAAAAGTCAGCTCAGAGTCAAAAATCACACCAGGTTCTTCACCTGTGAGGAAGGATTAAAAGACAATGACTGTAGTTTGGGTAAAAGTTTCTCTCTCTGGGCCTCAGGACCGATGACTAAAACTTCAGTTTTGTCCTGGTTAAGCTGGAGAACGTTTTCTGCCATCCAGGATTTGATATCTAAAATGCAGTTAAAAGTGCATCCATTGGCCTGGTGTCATCAGGAGACATGGAGATGTACAACTGTGTATCATCAACGTAACTATGAAAGTTGACTCCATGTCTCCTGATGACATCACCAAGAGGGAGCATATACAGGTTAAAAAGCACTGGGCCTAAAATCGAACCCTGGGGCACACCACATGTAATTTTATGGACCTTAGAGGAGCAGGTATCCACACTTACCATGAATGTCCTGTCTGTGAGGTAGGATGTAAACCATTTGTGAACAGCACCAGAGAGGCCGATGTGTTTTAAACGAGTTAAAAGAATAGTGTGGTCGACGGCGGCGCTCAGATCCAGTAGAACCAACACTGTGACCTTCTGAGTCTTCTGTGAATCTAAAATCATGTAAAATCTTTAAAAGGGCCGTCTCGATGCTGTGGTTTACCCTAAAGCCAGACTGGAATCTCTCAAGGACGTTATGTACAGTAATAAAATGATTAAGTTGGATAAAGAAAGTTTTTCTAAGATTTTGTTTAAAAATGGTAAGTTGGATACCGGTCTGAAATTGTTAAAATCATTACAGTTGCACCATTTAAGAGAGAAAAAGTACGCAGCACGATAATGGCCTTCATTTCTGCGCAGTAACATCCTCCGTCTTCATTGGGAGCACTTCCTGTGTCTTTCCACTCTTGTTTCCCTTTCATCAAAATTGATCGAATCACTGTTTTCCTCAGGCAAAACACAAAGATTGATTGAAGTCTTCATTGGTCCAAAGGGGATTTGCTTTCAGAGCGAAGTGCGTAGTAGACAAAAGCTGACCGTGTGGCACATTACTGTAAGGCCGGTTCTGAGCGCGCACTTTCATTTGAACGTAGGCTGGATCGATTTTAAGGCGAATATCTTCTAAAACATACCCTTCTGTATCTCCACATCCTAATCCAAACCTGTTTGAATCAAATATTGGTTTTACTGATTGTTAATGTTTATATTTTCTGATTGATTTAGAAAAATATAAAAGATAAACAAGAAGGAAAAACTGCAGAGGACTCAAACAAGCACAGAAAACAAACAATGACTTTTGCAGACTAAGTGCCCTCTTCAATGGAGGTTCTTGAGTCATCTTCTGTACTCTAGTCTGAAGTGTCGAACGTTTCACCTCTCATCCAAAAGACTATGTCAGCGCACTAAGATAAAGCGGCTCTTCCTGAGTTTGGAGTCGAACTATTCAGATGCTTCTCCTCTGTCTCCTCCGTCTCGGGGCTGAGGTCCGTCTCCTTTTCTTATTAAATCCACTGAAATATGTCCCACTTCTTCATGTTGTCGACTTTTATCTCAATTTGACAGAATGATAAACTGTGCTACTGTGTTTGTGCTGACAGTGATCACATGGCACTGTTGACCAATGAGGACACACACGTGTTTCCCACGCTCGGAAACAGAAGCATGTCTTTGCTGATCTGGGGTCAGTTTTTCTCCTCTAAAGAGAGAAGTGAAGCAGGAGAGACTGTTCTCAAACATTATCATCAGCTGTAACAGACTGCTGTACTGAGTCGCTCTCACGGTTCTGTCTTTATGTGTGAAACCCCAGTCGTATAATCACGCTGAATCTAGTCGTGTAGTGTGGACACCCCATTCTTCACTAAATGTTGAAAAGAATTGTGTGTCTGGCAGTGATTGGCCACTTAAGCTCAGCACAGCGACATATTCAGTTCATCTTCTCACCCACACCGCTCCGTGAACTGGCTCCCGTCACTCAACGCATCCAGTTCAAGCTCCTCCTCACCACTTTCAAAGCCCTCCATAATTTGGTCCCTCCATACCTCACTGACCTACTCCACCACCACCACACTCCATCCCTGTCCCAAACATCACCGCCCCCACACTCTGGAACTCACTGCCCCACCCGCTCCGCTTTGAATGTCCAGTAATTACCCTCTAGTTTGTATGCGTTTTATTATAGTATTTCTGTTAAGTGTCTTTAAGTGTCTAGAAAAGTGCTATACAAGTAAAATATTGAAGAATATCAAAATCCATCCCTGAACTCATGACAAATCTATTCTACAGCACCATGAACGGCACGAGTCTGAAACGAGCCGCTCATCAGGAGGTGCACCTTCTGATTCGGTCCTCCCAGTGCAATATTTACTGGGCTCGGTACCGTTACATTATTTGATACCTGTACTTTAGCAATACTTTACGATACTGATACCTGTACTGAAATATATGTCATCTATAACCAAAAAACAGAACTATAATGTTTGCAAATTTACAATATCAGGTTCATCTCCAATGTCAAGAAATGTGCGAAAATTGGGGAATAATTTGGGGAAATGGTTGCAGAAATAAGGGGAGGAAAATGAGGCAAAAAGATGGGATAATAAGAAAAAATCAGGCAAAAATAAGCTAATAAACAATTCCAGTAGTACGTAAACTTATTTTCCCATACCAAACTGGTATGGTTTAACGGTAAACAGCCCTACTGTAGTATTTACTTCAGTGAACATTATATCCACCTAAATCCCTGCAGTCTTTTTAAAAATTATTTAAATAAGCCTCACCCTTGTGATGTCGTAATCTAACTTCTTTTTATTCTTCCCTTTTCCCATGCGTCTGCAGGCGGTGCCCACAGCCGCGAGCCTTCTCCTGCCTCCAGCCCCTCCACCCGCCACAGCTCCCCAGTCACTACTCCGAAGCGGCCCGCTGTAGGAGCCCTCCTGGGCCAGAGCCGGGGCCACAGTGTCCCCAGCACCACCCCTCCAGTGGTGACCATAGCCCCCACCAAGACCAGCAGCAGCCTGTGGAGGTCCGACACACGACAGGTGAGGAGGTTCTTAAAGCTCATCTGTGTGGGATTTGCAAGTTCCGGCCATGTCTGTTTCTCGAAGCGTATAGGTGCCCCGCCTCGCCTTGGTCTGATGTGAGGATACATCAGTGTAGCCTTCGCCTTGCACCACCCAAAATCACCCATAATGCACCACAGCTCTTATGAAAAAAAAAATGTTGGAGCTGGTATGAGGGACTTGTTAAAGTACTTAAAGGGACTAGATGCAAGTTGGTCATTTTTATACTCACTACTGCCACCTCAGGTCTTACGCGTAACTGCAGTCTCTATATTAAGCTCGTGCATGACGGCACTTCAGACCCGAAGTAACACCTTTCTGAGTGACAGAGCAGTTGTGCTGAACAGGTCTGGGCTCATTCTACACATTAGGACATGGCTGGAACATGTAGGGAGAGGAAAATACTTAATTTGAACATTTTAAACTCCGTATAGTCCCTTTTAACATAAATTGCACTTTTAAAGAAGAAATACATGCTTTGGACCGACTTGTTTAATGGCTCTGCAGCCAGTGTTCATTTTGTCATTATAATGCAGTTTTAGTCGTCGTCTTTTGACAAAATAAGCAATATCGTTTTTGTCTTTTTATAGTCAACAATAGAAAAACTGAATCTATGATTTGTTTGTCAACCTTACATTTATATTATTATTATTTATTTTTTTTTGTAGCAAATTGCTCTGGTTCATAGATCAACAGAACCAGCTTTGTTTGTTGGGCATTATATATTTTATTTAAGGGTCTTTCACAGGCCCCTCCTGGAAGCGCCACCTTAACGTGGTGGAGGGTTTGAGCCTGAATGATCCTGGAGCTCTGTTGTCGGGGGCTTGTGCCCTGTAGGGTCTCCCATGGCAAATAGGTCCTAGGTGACGGGTCAGACAAAGAGCGGTTCAGAAGCCCCTTATGAGAGACCAACAGGCCCGGTTAGAACCATGAGGCCGTCCTTCTGTGGACCCACCACCTGCAGGAGGAGCCATAGGGGCTGGTGCAGCTCCAACAGCTGCCCCCACGACCCGGCAACGGACAAGTGGAAGAAAATGGATGGGTGGTCTTTCACATTTTGATTACCTACTTTTATTCCCCCTTTTGATTTTGATTTATAATTTTTTTAGCCAACAGAAACATATAGATTCATCATCTTTAACATACGTCTCTCAACAGCTCCCCACACAAACCTCGCTTTTTTAAATACACCATACAGCATAGGGCTCATCACGAGTACATATACACATCCTCTTCAGTACAGGGTAAGCAGGAATGGAGGGAATGTCAGGGGCGTAGCACCTCTGGACTTCCGCTAACTCTTGTCTTTTTAAACACAACACCTATTTTAGGGCACAACTCTGTCAATCACTAATGTAGGGCAAGCAGGTGCCGGGCAGCTGTGAGAGGTCAAACATCTTTCGACAGCTGCCCACTCAAACCTTGTTTTTTTAATGCAACACACAGCATAGGGCTCATCACAAATACATCAATAGATCCTCTCCATCTTTTTGTGTGTGTGCTGTGGGTGTGCCTGTGTGTGTCCGTGCATGCCTGTATGTGCATGTGGGTGTGCGTTGTGTAGTTTGATGGACTCGTCGTTGTTCCCGTCGCCGCTGTTGTCACCATTGCATCACTGTTGTTTTAGCAAAATTATTAATAATAATTGGGAAAAAAAGAAGAAAAAAAGAAAGAAAATTGTTAAAATTGAAAGTTGATTACATCTGGTCTGGGCTATTGTTATCTTTTGGCATCGGTGTGGCCATCTAATTTGTAATGTTTTTTTTTTAAGAATGGGGTAGGAGCTTATAAGATTTTTTTCTTCATCCTACTCCTGTTCTTCTTTTCATGGAATGTATTATTGTTGTGTTTGCTGGATTGTTCCAATTGTACAGTATGTTGCATTACCATGAAAAAAGAATAAATAAAATGAAATGAAAATGAAATGAAAAAATTAACTGCTTTATAATTTAGTTTCTTACAGTGAAAATCCCCCCTTTTTATTTTCTGATGTCACTTCCATTCTCTCTGATGTGTGTGCATTAGCAGCTCTTTTCGGACCAAGGCAGGACCAAAGCCCTGGACTGTAAGGAAGTGAGTTCGGAGGGACTGCCTTCTAAAGCGAGGCGAGGTAGCTAGGCTTTGGGAAACAGCCCATGTCCGGGTGGGTTATCGCTGGGGGCCCGGTTCCCCTCATCAACCCAGCCCTTCCTTATGATCGGGAGAGGAGTCCGGACTTGATGTCTCGATGCAGGACATGTAAATTATATAAATGTAAAAGATATTGTTCAATGAACTGCATATACTTTGTAGTGTTTGTGGCTTGGACAGCTTGCATCCTGATTCTATTTATTGTCTACATGTAACCAAGTGCAGGGCATTTAAGAAGCTTTTTATGAACTATTTTGTCTATTTCTTAGTGACTCAAGCTTCTTAAAAGGCGTAAAAAATGAAGAACGCTCGTCAACATGACGCTGTCACAAGCAGCCGCCCTCGCGTCTCTTTATAATCCCCCCCGCCCCGCGCCGCACCTCGCTCTCTGCTCCTGCTAATCAGTCCTTGTCTTTCCCAGTAAACACACAGGCTTGTAAGGAGGCTGCTGCAACAGACTGCAGCTATTGTGCTGGGCTTCCTGCAGAGTCTGTGCATATGTGCGCATGCACTTGACCCCTTTGCCACAAAAGACTATGGACGTACAGACCCCCCTCTTTCCCCCGCGCCCCCTCCCAGCACAATGCAGGAGGCCAGCTCCCACCGCAGCCACTTCCACTGGGGCGGCGCTCCTCGCCCCCCTTCATGAAACCACACTGTGGGTCCCTCCGAGGAGGAGAGGAGGGAGAGGAAGGGAGAGTGGAGGAGGGAGGGAGGGGAGGGAGAGGATGTCAGGAAAGTGTTAAAGCCACACAGGGTCATGGGCATACAGCCCAATAAACTGGATAAAATACAAGCACTTATTCCATCAAGGAGTGAAAAACCTTTACTGAGTGTCAGACCTAAATACTTTTTTCGGTACTTGCTTTTGATACTTCTATTTTTCGATACCGGTAGCACCTAAACTTTTTTCCCTCTGATACCATACTGGTATTGTATATAGTGGATCGAGACCCAAAAGTGGGTCGCAGAATCCTTTACAGTGGATCGTAGGCTTCTTTAAATAGACTCTCCACTTTAAATGATAATTTCAGCCTTTAAAGGTTATTTAAAGCTAATTTAACAATTGTGGGAAACTACAGTAATTTTTTCATTATATACAGCACATTAAATTCTTATTTGGATGATGGTGGTCCGGACATCAAACCACTGCACTAAACAATAGAGGCTGTCGGACAAGTTGAGAGTAGTTTTAGGAATAAAGAGTGGAATCAGTAACAAGGTGAACCCTCTCTACTACAACACTGAAAATGCAGCCTGCTGCCAAAGGATAAAGGCTTTTAATGTACATTAACCCAACCCGGTACAGATGACTGCATGAGAACCTTTGTCTGCGCCAGGTGGCAAACTTCAGTCAACATTGGTTGAATGTTGACTGAAGTTGCACTCCAGGTGTAGCTGATATAATCATATAATGATTATTTAATATAATTGCAGTATTAGGTGAGGGGAAAATGCATATTTCAAGAATCTACAATATGTCAAAATCTGTCCCAGATTGACACATTTTTTATTAACACTGCCGGAAACAAAAACTGTTTTTAGTTCAGTTGTGGCCTTGTTTTGGTCCAGATTTAGGTGGTTTTGATGTTTTGACACATTGCTTTGGACTTGAGTTTAAATATAATGGAGTGAAATAGACTGCTTATGAGAACATGTCAGTTCTAGAATATAGTCTCTTTTCCTCCTGTTGTATTGCGCTCCCCTGCATCAGGTCCATTTGTCCTCATAATGAATGCGCAGCACTGGGACCTTTTAGCGGGGGGAGCGGGGGGTGATGATTTGTGTTCACGGCTGCATCTGCAAAGACAATTGGGAGTCTGTGGGGTCAAAGGTGGGGACATGTGGCGGCTGCTCCCAGGGCGCTCTTTGTGCTGCTCCCTCCCTCCCTCAGTGGTGTCTCTTTTGCTGCCTCGCGTTACCCTTGTGTGTACTAGTGTCTCAGCCGCGTCTGCCTGTCCCTCTGTGGTCGCTACAGCGCACTCTGGATCGCACTGCGGCGGTTCATCTCTGGTTTGTATCTGCTTTTCATGAGTGAGACAATGCAAATCTCCACCAACAAATTCAAATGGCAAGGATTTCAGCTCCGTGTGCAGCGTTGCTCAGGTGGATGGTGGCGGCTCAAATGTTGTCACGAAGAAGACCTGGCGCCACCTGCATTAACAAAATGTTCTGTTAAAGCCCCTATGCCTGATTTATTTTTATTTTTTTATTACAAACAATGAAAGCGGAAGCCACTAAATTAAAATGTTGTTTCTAATTTTCCTGACATTCGTTGGCACATGGCACACTTTTCAGGATCACTTTCTCAGAAATTCTACAAAACTGTCCTGCGAGTTCATGAAAGATAAATATGTAAAATTGTACATTGAAATGGCGTTCAGGTGTGTGGTTAGTCCTGAGCTGCTGTGGGCCGACCTGAGCAGCATGTTTTTGGAGGTTGGGGAAACCGTAGCACTGCCGTCGGTCTCCTCTGAAACTCCTGGGTTTGTCCCTGTTTCAGAATGTGGTGTCCTGCACTGGTCAGCTCCTCCATCTCCTTTCACCATCTTCTCCTTTGTCCATTTTTTGTTTCCTGTAGCTCCTCTTGTGATGCCTCCACTGTGCTGCAGGTGTGGGGGCTCTTGGTGCCTCTTCAGTGTTTCAGAAGAAGACATTTGCAGGTCTCAAATGTCTTTAGCTCATAAGCTAGCTGATTCTATACTTAAAAAAAAACTGGGTCCTTCATGGCTTGTACAGACTCTCTGCAGTAAAAAAATCCACTGAACATCACAGAAACAAAACAAAGATGTACAAAAGTATTCAGTAAAACAATGTGGAACACGGAAACTGCAAATGCAGTTCACAGAAAAAGGCAAAAACGCTGCTGTACCAAGAGGTCTCACATGGTCTACAATAGGTCTCCAAGAGGTCTCTGAAAGGTCTCTGAGAGGTCTACGCGGTCTCAAGCAGCTGTGGCAATGTTTCGAAAACACTATTTGTTGTCCTCAACCTGTGAGACGTTTCTGTGACGTCCCTGTGTTGTCTCCGAGACCGGTTGGATACCAAGGAGATCTCAAAGAGTTGTATGGATTCTGAGACCGTGTAGACCTCTCGGAAACCCCTCGGAGACCATGTGGTGACTCCGCTGAATTTGAACCTGTTCGTTTTCACCAAGACTACCTGGAGACTCGTCTTGTCTCCAGGGGACATCTCAGAGACATCTCAGTGACCAGTGTCACCTCTAGTTTACAACTGGTCTCCAGGCCGGACTCTCCGAAGCCAAAGTATTCTGTAACCAGTAGCTCTGGTGGAGCTGGTTGTTTGCAGACATTTACCCCCAAATCCTTCATATCACGCCTTTTAGGGAGCGGAGTTTCAGATAAGCACTCACAGATCAGCGCGCCTCAGAGGGCAGACCTCAGAGAGACACAGAGGAGCAGGAGGAAGCATTTGGACTGATATTGGGATCATCTTTCCGCTTTGATGTTGACCTGTTGTGACATATCAAGTCCACTTTTCCACTCGGCTGAGCCCCCGGGTAGAGCAGCCCCGAGGCGCTCTCTCTCTATCCGCCCCACTCTTTTCTCAACCCTCCCGTCTCGTACACATCCAGCCGCAAAGTGATGGCCATTTATGCCATTGAACCTGTCCGTGAAGTGCTCTCCAGGTCAAGCATCTCTTTAGAATATGACTGCACGGTTTGGGGAAAAAATGTCATGGGGATTTTTCGTAGTAAAGTAGTATTGCAACTGGTTTGTAATGTGTTTTATTTGAGAGTATGTTTTTATTGATTAGCTTATGACTGAATAGTGCTGCTTCACTGTAGAGCCTGCCGTACGCTCACTGAGATATATGACCTGGCTCGGCTTGTTGTACTAACACTTACATTGAACGCCCATGTTTGCATCCAGTTGATTTGCATTTTTATTCTCCATATGCAAAAACGGCAAAAGGCTAGCCTGACTGTTAACTCGCACTATTTCTATTTGGCACAAAGGTGAATGAATGTTATGGTGGAATAGTCATAATAGAAAAAGGTTTGTAACAATAATTTCAGGTCAGAAGTTTGAACGTTTATTCCGGTCACATAATAATGGGGATCTACGGGACTGAATGACAGATTTTACAGTGTTTTTACAGACATTACTTTTTCTTATCTTCAGACTGAGGCCTGTGTCCGAGACCGCCTGGAGAACACCCTGCATCCACAAGAGCAGAGGACCCCACCCCTCTCCTCACCCCACGCTTTCACTCGCCAGTTTGGACTACAACCCAGCTCCGTCATGCAGGACCCCAGGATAC
The DNA here is from genome assembly GCA_007210695.1 of Neogobius melanostomus. Lineage (NCBI taxonomy): Eukaryota > Metazoa > Chordata > Actinopteri > Gobiiformes > Gobiidae > Neogobius > Neogobius melanostomus. The sequence continues at coordinate 64,826 of VHKM01000313.1, forward strand.
AGAGCTTTAGGTAACTCTTACTATTACACCCGGCCCTAACTTTCAGGTTTCATTTTGTCAGACACTAGGGTTAGAGATGTTCAAATCTTTACCTTTTGCTTAATTGCCTAATCTTAAATGTCTAATTATGTTGTCTTCTATGTTGGTGTTTTTGTTGTTGTTGTTCCAAAAAGGCTCAGCAAAGAGAAGTTTCATTGTGCTATGATGATATAAGCTGCCAAAAATCATAAATAAAATAAAAAAATAAAAAATGAAAATCTTTACCTTTACATGTTTCAGTCGCCATCTGCAGGCCGTCATCAGAACTATCACTGGCCTGTGGTGAGGCGTCACTTATCAGCTGCTCTTACTTCCGAGGCGTGGCCAGTCTGACGGTCCTGACAGATTCGTCAGACTGGCCACGCCCCCTGCCACCCAGTGGGGCATGATCATTGGAGGAGGGTTGTCCCAGGTGTGGGACAGGAGATTAGGGCTGAAACAACTAATCGATTAATCGACGACTAATCGATTATTGAAATAGTCGACAACTATTTTAGTAATCGATTAATTGTTTTCTGGTTCACACAGACTCAAATAGAGCAAAAATGACATGAAAATATAGTATTTTTGATGAAAACCTACTTTGTTTTTATAGTTAGTGTATGTAGTGTTTTGACAATTGTAAATTTCATGAATATCTGTCTGCGTCTCATCCAATCAGAGAGCAGAATTAAGGCTAAGAGCCTCCAACAAACATTTACTTTAAGTTTACTCCATCAACACATCCTCAAGCGGCGCCACTTTAGCTTTATGTGATAAAAAAAATTGAAAAAATACAAATTTCCTACACCATTCACAGCTAAGCGATTAATCAATTAATCGTAAAAATAATCGATAGATTAATCGATTACAAAATAATCGTTGGTTGCAGCCCTACAGGAGATGCGCTCCTTCGTCCCGGTTGATTGTGTTGGTGCTCTGTTTCCTCATTTCTATGGCTTCTTTTATCCAGCGCTTGAATTTGTTGGTTTCATTACTGACACAATAGATCGAGAGGAGGAGGAGAGACATATTGAACAAGCACTCGTATAATGTCAGTATCCAAGATGGGCTATAAACAAAGGAAAACAGCAAGTCTACAACAAAGTCAACAAACAACCAGGAGCAAAAGCAAAACATAAGAAAAAAGAAACTGGTGAATACAAAACTATAATTACTTTGCCATATGTTCAAGAACAGAACCTATCCAGAGAACGAAGCACAATATAAAACCACACACCAAAATGAGGCAGCTTTTAGTTCATCCAAAGGACAGAATACCACAGGAGGAAAAATGCAACACAATTTATGAAATTCCATGCAAATCATGTAATAAATCATACATAGGGCGGGCTTTCCACATAAGAAAAAAGGAGCATCAAACAGAATGTGAAAAAGAAACAATGGGAGGACTCACACGTACAAAAAAAGAGAAGGCAGAACAGGAGAATTTAAAATCTGCTATTTCGGACCACTGTAAAAGACATAATCACATCATGGACTGGGACGGGCACGGGTCATTGGATCTGAAACCAACAAATTCAAGCGCTGGTTAAAAGAAGCCATAGAAATGAGGAAACGGCGCACAGACACCATCAACTGCAACAAAGGAGCGTTTCTCCTGTCCCACACCTGGGACACCCTCCTCCAGTGATCACACCCACAGTCGCCCTGAGTCCACCGGGTGGAAGGGGGCGTGGCTAGCCTGATCTGTTGGGACCGTCAGACTGGCCACGCCTCGGAAGTAAGAGCAGCTGATAAGTGACACCTCACCGCACGCCAATGATAGTTTTGATATTCTAATCCTAGTGAGCCCAAAGTTATACTGTAACACAAGTAGACACAAGGAACATTCCAAAGTTACACCGGTCCACTGCACATTTCTACAGTATAAAAGCCTATGTAAGTAAGTGCGACACCACTGTGGGCCAGCATGTTTTTGGAGGTCAGGGAAAGGGGGCGACAGTGGCGCAGATGGTAGAGCGGGTCGTCTCATGATCGGAAGGTCAGGGGTTCGAATCCCGGCTCCTGCAGATGCAGACTGTCGTTGTGTCCTTGGGCAAGACACTTCACCCAATGCCTATGTGTGAGTGGTTGGTGGTGGTCGGAGGGACCGTTGGCGCAGATGTGTGCAGCCTCACTTCTGTCAGTCTACCCCAGGGGAAACTGTGGCTACAAATGTAGCTTACACCATCAGCATGGAGTGAATGAACCCCCCTCCCTTTCATGTGAAGCGCTTTGGGTGTGACTTGTGTCATATAAAAAGCGCTATACAAATAAGATTCCCTTCCCTTCCCTTTCACCATCCTCTGTGAAGAGCATAGATGCAGATGAATATAATTGGTCTTATTCTTCAGTGAATGGACATTAGCCGGAGGAATAGAAGGCTTAGTTGTGAGTCTTGTCTGGATACCTCCTGGTTTGTCCCTTTTTGTTTCCTGTAGCTCCTCTTGTGATGCCCCTGTGCTGCAGGTGTGGGGGGCTCTCAATGGGCGCTGGCTGCTCTGCTTTGCGACGACGACACTGGAGGCCGCCATTCCTCCCCCATTGCCACCATATAGCCGCTAGGCCCCCATTGGAATCCATTGGAGTTTAGACACGTTAAAAACAACTTTAATGCCCGGTGCCTAATTGTTTGGAACTGTCTACAGCTAGATATTCCTCCTGTGATTACGCTGGGTTAGACACAATCAGAGGCACCGGGCTGGTTATGGTAGGATACATTTTAGAAATCTCCTACTTATCGGGGGTCGGACTGTTAGCATTGGAGCTGCGCGAGCTACACGTCACGCAACGGCCGAGTCTACAGTGAAGATCCCGCCCTTATGCCCTTATTAGGAACATGCTTCGTCAGAGCTGGGGAGGAGGAGTCTGTTAATCCGCCATGATTTCCCCCTCGAACGTGGTCATTATGGTAAACGGGGAGGAGTGAGGAGGAGTTGTCTATTATTTGTACAGTCTATGGGGCTCTTCAGTGTTTCAATGTGGATTTGCAGTTCTCAAATGTCGCTCAAAAACCTTTAGCTCTTCAGCTAGCTGTTGTTTTAAAAAAAATAAGCTGTTTCCTTCATGGCCAGTACGGACTCTCTGCTGTAAAAAATCAGCCGAATCTTGGAAAAATACAGATGACATGATGCTGCATATGTGACAGCATCATCATCCACTAGACCAGGGATCTCCAACCTGTAGCTCACCGGTCGCTCCCCAAAGGCTCTCTACCAAAGAGATTTGTAATAAAACTCTCTATCTGACATGAGGCCCTTATGCCACCAATGCAAAACCCAGAGCAACATTTTAATTGATCCAACGGCAGAATGTGAGACGCACTCATTGTTTGTGATTGGTTTATTACTTCCAAGTCTCGTTTCTCAGTCAGGATAAAGTCATTTCTTTGTTTTCTCCTTTCATTCACAGGGTTCAGAGGTTAGACTTCACTGTATCACTGTCCAATGATCAATAAATATTGGTCATGTGGTGTTAAAAAGTACAGAAAGTTTTGAAGTAGGAAACAAATGTTATATTTGATATAAATAGAAGTGAATGATTTGAAGTCTGTGCCTCCTATAAAACTGGAATAACATTAGAAAAAACGCATAAACTTTATTTTCTGGCCAGATATGACTTAAAGTCAGTCACAATGTAGCCTGAGAATACCCGGACCATGGCTGAAATCTTCACATGGATTTGGGCACCAATCACAGAACGAGGAGGGACGGCAAGACGATGACGAGCTATTCGACATACGGAAGCTTGTAGTTTGTTTAGGGATTAAAAAGTTTATTTACGGCTCCAACATGACAGCAGCAGACGCGACTCCATCTTTGGATCAAGCTTTAGACTAATAGCAGGTACGTCATACGTCATCTGATACGATGATACGATTGGCTATGGCTACGTGCAGACACATGAGAGACATTCAGCACAATAAACGGCTCTGGACCATCGTAAACCACACCTCTCCTACCAGAAAATGAATTGGTGGTCCCCAGACTAAATATCACTTAGCCGATGAAATAACTAAAAAAGATAAGATATTTGCTCTCTACATTTCTACATAATGCTGTATGGGTCCATTTTTAGAAGTATTTTTTCATTTGTTTTCTCCAAACATGTAGGTATACATCATATTTAGTTTTTCTTTAAAGAATGACATTTTTGTTGTGTAAAAGTAGCTCCCAGGATGAAAAAAGGTTGCCGTAGGTGTAAAATGTTTTACAGAAAACTATCAGCAACAGAAATGGAGGCGTGTGTTAAGAGCTTTTCTTTTTTTGGTTTAATCCCTCTCCGTGTCACCCAAAGTATGCCCGGGCAGATGCACCCTGGGGTCCTCCTGGAGCCGAGGAATACTTGAGAGCGCTGCGCCCCTTTGCCACCTCAGATGACCTCCGCCTGAGCTCTGTGCCCATGGGCCTGGACCCCGCGGCTGCTCACGCTGCTGCTGCTGCCTACTATCACCACCCGGCCTACCTGCCCCACCCTCTGTCTCTACAAAGGTAAAGCGCCTCCCTCTCCTGTCTCTACAGAGGTAAACAGCCTATCTGCCTGATGGTGAAAAACATGTTAGAAAATCAGTTTGAAGCCTCAAGGTTCAGAAAATATAAAGTTTGAAATTACTTTTCTAATCCATTTTATGATAGCTGTTTGAAAAAATAGGGATTTCAGTGTAAGTCTATGGAGTCAAGGCTCCCACAACGCCAATACATTCTAGTAACTTTGCAACAGAAAGTTGCCAATGAAAGGGTTAAAATATTTTTTAAAGTAATGTTATTTGTATGATTGAGGGTAAATGAATCTATTTCATTGATACCATACTAACATACCTGTTTTATACCATACTAATGATCCAGTTGACATGCCTAAAGCTTCGGCCGTAACATTACTGGGTTTTGTTTACTGCAGAATGGAGGAGTCCCTGTGTCTCTCTGCCTTGCGTGCGCCATTCTACTCCATGCCTGGAGGGGCGCCTTCCCTTCCCTGCACCCTTCAGCCCTGCACCTGCACATGCCTGGGAGCCGCTACTCCGCGGAGCTCAACCATTCTGCACTCGCTGAGAGGTACCGCCCACTCCCCTGCAGATCGCAAAATATAACTATATTTTTTTGGTAAAAAATACAAAATTATTGGAATGACACTGTCCTTGGGCAAGACACTGTCCTTGGGCAAGACACTTCACCCACCTTGCCTCCAGTGTCTGCGTACACTGGTGTATGAATGAGAGTGTGAACAGGTGAGCGGTTCCTTGATGGTAACTTGGGTAAAAGCACTATATAAGTTAAGTTTACTAGGGATGCACTGATCAATACTGGTATCAGATATCGGAGCTGATATAAGAAAAAATACGATATCGGCTGTAAATATCCCATACTGAACCGATACCTGTTTGAATCTCACCGTTTTAAAAACACCAACTTTCACCAACTAAGTCTCAGCGACTATGGACATGCTGTATCTCATTTTGAATTCAATCGCTAAGTTAGTTAGCGCAAATTAAATTGGCACCTAAAGTAGCCTAATAAAATAAAATAGCCACTACTGGAGCGACCAAGTGTATAATTGTTTATGAAATACTGTAAAAAAATAACTGATCTAACATATTTGTAATGATCAGATCACTTTTTTTTTTTATATATACACCTTGTGTGTTTTTTGTTTTTTTTACCATTTAAAGGGCAATGAACCAAATATGGTAACTTCACATTGTGTTATGTCCCCCAATAACGCTCTTATAATAGTATTTCAATTAGTGCCCTATAAAGGGTTAACTTTAACCCTAAACAGATTACTAATTCTTATTAATACCTTATTATTAAAGGGATATTTCAGGATTTTTGACATAGGGCTTAATTTCCTAGTTAGTTGGTGTTGTTGATTTCTGGATATATATATATATATATATATATATATTTATATATATATATTTTTTAATTCATGCTGTCCTTATATTTGAAGACTAGCCTAGTGCAGTTCTATGGTATCAGTTAGCCTGCATTAAAAAACAGTCTGACCCACTCCACAGTGCACCTGAGGTAAATCACTTATAACACTGTACAATGTACAATAGGCCAGGATGAATGAGAGTGTGTTTGAGAGTGTGCATGGGGGACGACGGATGGAAATTAGCCCAAGGCTACAATCCGGTGTGGCTTGTTCATTAACTTGCACTGTCCCTACCAAATAAACCAATAAACCTAAACCTAAACCTAAACACCAGACTAACCATATAAATGTCAGTGTCGATAGAATAATTTAAACCATTTTGCATTTAAAATAACTTATATTTGAGCAGCATCAGCTTCGTGGTTGTAAGCTACGCAGCGGCGGAGTGATCTGCGAGAAAATAGTCCCTCAATTTTTTTTAAATTATTTTTTATTACAACTTTTATGTAAAAAACGTCGTGCCCGAAGGCATTGACGGCTGGTTTCTTGAATATTAAAACATAGTATCAAAAGTCAGCCTATGCTTAATGTTCCATAATTTGCGATAATTAATGTGATACACGGTCAGTTTTATTTCTAAAATTACTCTTAACGCCAGACTAACCATATAAATGTCTGTGTCGAGAAAGTGATTTGTGATCATTAGGAAATGAGGCCCTATGTGAAAAATCCTGAAATATCCCTTTAAGGAACACCTCTTAAAAAAGTACGCTTATATTTGAGCGTATTTGACCTTGTAACCCAGTGGCTGTATGAGTGGTCAGCATGGCGTCTTTACTTTCCTTCACAGCGGTCTCTTGAATGCTCCAGGATCAATCGTTATGTAGGTTTTCTGGATGGTTTTCACTGCTGACCTCCTCACCAAACAATTGATCCTGGAACTTTCTAAATGTTTGTAATGTATTTTTTAAAGGGATTGAACTGAGACGGTCAATCAGACTTCTACGTAACAAAACATAAATAGTGTCATGGAGTATTTAGTGAACCCACTGTACGCGTAGTGTACTGTACATTGGTTCGGTCCTCCAGTTGAGCCGTTTTCTCATTCGTCATCGCTCTCGCCGCTTCCCTCCTGACTGCGGGCTCGGCCAGTCTTTTCTCTGCAGGCTGGGCACAGGTTGCTGAGTGTGGTATTTTTAGCGCGCTCCCCACAGCGCTTCCTATACACGTGTCACACACTGCCCTTCGCACACGCACACCACACACACACACACACACACACACACACACACACACACACACACACACACACACACACACACACACACACACACACACACACACACACACACACACACACACACACACACACACACACACACTTGCATATCCGAAGCCCTGTGTGGACTACGTCAGGATGCTTCATTGTTACCACGTCTACCCCGAGTGTCACTATGCGCACACTTCCCCCTATGGCAGAGTACAGAGGAGGCCTGTTTGGTGCGGATGATGCTCATCGCTCGGTCTAGCATAAAGGCTCGCTCGTGTCTGTGAATGCGAGTGCGTACAGTGTCCTCCTGTGGATACCTATTAAGTGTTCATCTGCTTGCGCTCAGTCATGCTGCGGATGGATTATTTTCCCATCCTAAGTGCCGGTTTGTGTGTGTGTGTGTGTGTACATTTGGCCGCTGTTGTTTGTGCGAAGTTCACCAGTGTATGGCTAATATCTGGCCCATGTTGGGTGTTGCATCTCTCACCTCTTCCCCCGTGTGTCAACCTCCCCCACAGGCTGCAGATGGAGAACGAGCTGCGCCAGCGAGAGCACGAGCGCGAACGAGAACGAGAGAAGGAGAGGGAGCGTGGAGCCAAGGGAGCGGAGAGGGAGGAGGAGGCGGACAGACAGAGGCAGCACAGGCACAGGGACAGACAGCAGCAGATGGTCCGAGGAGCCGACAGCCACTACCTGGCCGAGCTGCAGGCTCGCAGGGCACCGCCGGAGGACAGGCCGCGGCCCGGGGACAGGCTGACCCCAAACAGACCTGGTACCTACACACAAGCACATGGACAAAGAATAGGCCATATGTTCAGATTTACTCAGCAGCTGAAGTGAGCAGTGTGAGTGCGGTGCTGTGGACGTGAGGCAGAGAGAGCACAGAGCTAATGGAGTAAAAACACCTTCATTATAGGCCGGCCTTTTACTGATCTCTGATTAGGGCACTGACCACCTGCTGTGGGAGCCAGCAGAGAAGGAGCATTACTGTTTAATTTATGAGAAAGTGACCATTTGCCTAATTGGTCTGGCTACATGTAACCGAGTTAGTGGCCCTCCACCATTTTTACACTGTCCAAAGCTGTTTGCAGGTGTGTGTTTCTACATTAGACATACTAATATTTGTCCCTGTTTTATTTAGATAAAGCCAAGGAGTCTGAACATTTAGGTTTCACTGCGCCCAAACCACTGTCACTGCAATCCAGCCTGCACTCATCCAGGGGCTCTGTGCCACACCCAGTACCCAGCCTGGTGCCCTCGCACATGGGCAAGCATCACGGCGCGCTGGCAGCTGCCATGATGACTCAGAGGATGAGTGAGGATGTGTGGCTGACACGGCACAGAGGGCAGGAGCGAGGGCAGGAGCGAGGGCAGGAGCGAGGCAGGAGCGAGGGCAGGAGCGGGCAGGAGCGAGGGCAGGAGCGAGGCAGGAGCGAGGGCAGGAGCGAGGGCAGGAGCGAGGGCAGGAGCGAGGGCAGGACCTGCGCTCTCCAGGGAAAGGAGCCGAGCCTTGGAGAGAAACTCACAGGTAGGAAGAGTCTTCTGTTCTTGGTACTCTTTACCAAAGACAGAACTGTCATGCCCGTCTGTGATTTCCCATTTCAGAGCCAACTCTGTTCATGTGAATTCACACAGCAAGGACAGCCCTCTCTCCCTGGGCGCACCGCCTCCGCTCATCTCTCCGAAAGGTCCGTCTAATCCATCTGTCCCAGCGACCACACTGTGGAACCCTGCCTCCTTTGTGGACAGCCCTCCAGCCCGGAGGCTGACCCCCTCCACACTGCCCTGTCGCCCCCTCCTGGACTGACCCGCTCAGACAGGGCTCCCCTGGGCTGGGGGGAGAGGACTGAGGACAGGAGGAGAGGGGCCGGCCTGCATGATGCAGCGTCCTGGAGCAAAGCGGAGCAGGACAGAACAATGCCCAGTCTTTACCAGCGGCAGCACATGGGGAACCCCCAGCAGAGGGCGCCTGTGTCTACTCCCCACAGCAGTGTGGATGTGAGGAGCTCTCCCTCTCCAGCCAAAGTGCCTGACTCTTTACTGGTGTATGATGAGGTGCTGCAGCAGCACAGGAGGCTGCTCAGCAAACTGGACCTGGAGGAGAAACGGAGGAAAGAGGCCAGGGAAGGAGGTGTGTGTACCACATTATACATTACACCAGCAGACTAATCCTATTATTAACACTGTGTTCCTCTGACTAGGCTATTATTATGACATGGACGAGTCGTATGATGAGAGTGATGAGGAGGAGGTGAAAGCTCATTTGAGAAGAGTGTGTGAACAGCCTTCGCTCAAACTGGACGCGTGCTCAGAGGTACTCCCCACTCCTTCCAATGAGCTCCTCACTTTACTGTCCTTACTTCAGACTTCACCTCTGTCTCCTAGAAAGTAGAGTTCTTGAACATGTGTGGGCTGACCACACGCGTCAATCGAGATGAACTCTTGGCCCAGAAGAGGAGGAAGAGACGGAGGCTGCTGCGGGACCGCAGTCTGTCTCCTCCAGCCACACGGGTAAAGAAGAAGACCTGTCCCGCCTTGAGCACTCCGTACACAGCCGAGCAGATGGACCGACGCCCGAACTGGGCCCGAAGAAAGACTTCCTCAGCATGTTCAGCCTCAGCCACGTGAGCCCAGCGGAGAGGAGAGGTAGTTGCTCTGCTGTCTCCTGGTGGAAAACATAAAAACACTTTTCCAATTGGTGATAGGAAGTAGTAGTTTTCAGATTCTAAAATTAGAGGTTGGGAGAGCCAGTATATTCTTAATATATTCATAGGTTTCAGTCACTTGTCTGGAGGTGACTTGGTATTTGAAAATGAATTTGGGGAGGTCTGTCTATGAACTTTATCATAATCTAAATGTCCCACCACAACCCAATAACTGTAAAAGAACATTTGACCCAACATAAAGGATAAATTAATCACATCATAAAAATGTGAGTGTCTCGCCTGATTGTAGCTTTGCCACAGAGATGTTTCTTTGAGTAAAAATAGCTTAAAATTGGGTTCCATATATTAAAGTAAACTTGGTGCCAGGCTGATTGTCAGGGGCACATTTGGTTTTGCACAATGTCTGACGGTTTAGTCATGTTTAGTTGTATCATTCCAACATCTAACATTGGAACGTCCCGCTTTAAGGCATTGTTTTTTTTACTCAGAAAAGCGGAGGGCAGAGGAGTTGTTAAAGGCCATAAAGAAAAAGACTGTGACTCTGGATACTCTTCGATACAAGGCCATCCCTCGCAGCAGTACTCCCTCCCCTCCCCTTTAAACGGTAAGAGGAACATCCACAAACTATGGACAATTCATCCAACTAATATCACTTTAATTTGTCCATAGGCAACTCCAAATCTGTCTCTGTACCAAATGGACACCCTTTCCCAGATTCCCCCAGCCCATCCCCTCCCTTTCTGCACAAACCGAAGAATGCACTCTCTAATGATGCACTTAAGTCCTCGCTAGACCCCCCGGCCGCACGCATTCCTGCCCCCCAGGGCCTTCCACCACCAAAAGACTGAATTTATGGAGCCAAACAGGAAGCTCCACGGCCCGCAGAACAGCACGGTCGTTTCTCCCCTGAAAAAGACACCTCTCTCTGGGCAGAACGGACGCAGTCGCCCCTGGGACAAGTTTACGCCCGAGGTTTTTGCTCAGCACTTTCACCAGGCTGTCCTACAGTCCACGCAAACTAAAGGTGAGGAATGAGGATTCAGAGCTGTGGAAACTGGAAGCTCAGTGCACATTATAGGCTAGTGCTGCCATCTAGTGGGCACTTTAGAAGCATTTCATCATTATTCTCAAAATATATGGGAATAGGCTCCTCCAAAATGTTTTTATGGATTAATTGTGTTCAGAATCAGAATACTTTATTAATCCACATGGGAAATTTATCAGTTGTGCTGCTCCAGTAAAACACAGTGCAAAACAACCATTTATAATAAAAGCCATATTGAAGTGCTACTGGGACCATTACATTAAAATTTAAATAGATAATTCTGAGTCTATATGTGAAACGTTCAGGTTACAGCTATTGAGAGGAAAGGGCTCCTGTAGCGCTCTTTAGTGCATGTGGGCAGGAGCAGTCTCACTGTTAAATTGTTTAAACATGATTTAGTTTAGTCACATGGACCTAATTTGCACATTTGATAATTTATGAAGGTCCTAGATGCTCACAGCACTTTTCCAGATGTGAAATTACAGTTTCAGACATTATCTTGTTCACTCTCCATACTCTATGGTGATATGTAGCCACAGCTGCCCAGGGGTAGGCTGGTAGGAGGGCGCCACCATTAGCCTCCGACCACCAACACCATTCACACACTCACCACTCACCACGGCCCCTGGTATTCCCTCACGGGCTCCCATCCAATCTGAGTAATCCCAAAGACTGCACGTATTTAGGAAATGTAATGTCTCCTCCTTTAGCGCATTGTTATTGACCTTTCGCAAATCCCCGCCCCAAAATGGTCGCTGTCCAATCATACCTCAAAGCAACCGTTGCTAACAGACATTTCAAGGATAGGATGTCCTCCCATAGAGACTAATGGAGCGGTGCCAGTTTCTCTCCTTTCAAAGCCGAAACTAACTTTTAAAGCCAAGGTAATACTCATTTACTGTCATGCCAAGAGTTCCATTTCAAGTGCTATCCCTGCGGACGTCAGCCGCTGGCCGCACATGTCGTGTTAAATCTGCGACTTAACCCCTCCCCAGATGGGCCACACAGTTACAGGTCACAGGTCATTAGAATGACGAAGTCGTAACTTTCAGATTTAAGTCAGAAATGCTCCTGTAGTGTAGAGCATGATTAGACGGTGCTGGCTGCATTTAAGTCAGCTCCAGTTGTTTATCACACTGGTGCTGTCGCCTGGATAGTTGTAATGTCCTCGAGTGCTGGGCTAAATGAGCCGAGGTACTGACACATGTATCAAGCAACACCTCAGCCGAGCTGTGTCATGTGTAACATTTTCAAGAAAGGTCACATGACCACAACTTTCACGGTTTCATTTTGTATCATATAGTGACACACTCAACGAACAGCAGCGAGCAGCAGGGGGCGCCAGTTGAATGAGAGCAGGATCTGACTCATTTTGTCATTTTGGTGTAATGCATTAGGCGCCAGCCCGTCCCATGTGTGCTGTGTGCTACAGGGCTCAAGCAGCTGCCCAAATCTGTGGGCACCAGGCGAATTTACTAAATGATACAATAGAAATATATAACGTAACACACAAGAGCCTTCTCTTTCTTCTTTCAAGTTCGAGTGCGGGTCAATATTGAAGTGCTGTGTCGCATGGCTGTGTAAGGAGAGCACCTATGGTAGTGAGTTTGAGTCAGATGGTAGACTATTCTTTCAGTCATTTGATCGGACACCCACTGGTAAAAAAAACCAAAACAACATAAAATGGTAAATGGTCTCAACGTATACAACGCTTTTACCCAAAGCGCTTTACATCAAGGAACCGCTCACCCATTTACACACTGATGTACGCAGACACTGGAGGCAAGGGGGGGTGAAGTGTCCTGCCCAAGGACACAACAACAGTGTGCGCCTGCAGGAGCCGGGATTTAAACCCCCGACCTTCCGATCATGAGATGACCCGCTCTACCATCTGTGCCACTGATTTATCACTCTCTGAATTAGGACTGAATGACTCTGCTGGTTAAACAAACTCATTAATGATGAATTGTTTCATATTTCTGAACGAGAATAACTCATTTCTCAGGCTCACTGGTCTAATCCTTTTTCACCACCAGATGGCGCTTATACAATGTAGAAGAAGAAGAAACTTTATTTATATAGCACATGGACTGTTAAAAAGAATAGACAGCTCCTCCTCACTCCTCCCCATTTACCATAATGACCACTTTCGAGGGGAAATCATGGCGGATTTACAGACTCCTCCTCCCCAGCTCTGACGAAGCATGTTCCTAATAAGGGCAAAAGGGCGGGATCTCACTGTAAACTCGGCCCTTGCGTGACGTGTAGCTCGCGCAGCTCCAATGCTAACAGTCTGACCCCGTTAAGTAGGAGATTAAAAAAAATATATTTCGAAAACCAGCCTGGTTTCTATTTTTTTGACTAACCCAGCGTTATCTCAGGAGGAATATGTAGCCATATTAAGTGTTGAAAAAATTGAAACCAGGCATTAAAGTTGTTTTTAACGTGTCTAAAGTCCAATGCTTTTCAATGGGAGCCTAGCGGCCAAATGGAGGTACTACAGCAATGGAAGAGCAATGGCGGCCTCCAGTGTTTGCGGTCACAAAGCAGAGCAGCCAGCGGCCATTGATATAGCACCTTTCACAGATAAAATCACAAAGTGCTTCACAGGGGCACAACAATAACAAACGTTACAGAGAAATGTATTAAAACAGATGAATTAAAACAATCACAGCCTTTTCAACTAAAAGTTCGTCCAAACAGCCATGTCTTCAGCTGTTTTTTAATTGCCTGGCCTGCCAGACACTCCTCCTTTCTGTTCAAAAGAAGAACCGTCTGGGCAGCTGCTCGCAGCCAATCATTTCACGATTTGACCCACATCGGTCCAATCACGCACCAAGAGACGGAAGCCGTCACCTGTCACCACCACGCACTCTTCCAAAACATTAAAGATGGCGGCCGATACACTGTTTTCTTCGGCTCTTTCGTCTGTTTTAAATCATTTGGAAAATATGAAATCCCTAAAACCGGAGCAAGAAACAGCGTTCGAAGCGTTCCTCGTAAAAAAGGACGTTTTTGGAAAGGCTTTCTGCCGCTTGTTACTGCAACGTATCTAGCGTTGCTCTAATTGGTTGATGCCGTCTGTCAATCACGCCCACCGGGAAATTGTTGAGATCACGCTCGCTCCCAGACTATATGTCTTTGAAATATCTATGAAGAGGCATGTCGTTTGGCAGGCCAGGCAAGTTTTTTAAAGGAATCGACAGTGTCGGTCACACTGACAGAGGAAGGTCATTCCACAGTTTAGGAGCAACAACTTCAAAGGACAGGTCACCTCTGGTTTTAAAGTGGGTCCTTGGGACAGTGAGGAGGTTCTGGCCCGAAGACCTAAGGGAGCGACCGGAGGAGTAAGGGCACAGCAGGTCAGACACGTATTTGGGAGCCTGACCATGCAGCGCTCTAAAAGTCAAAACTAAAATTTTGAATTCAATTCGAAATTTGATGGGAAGCCAGTGCAGAGAGGATAAAATGGGAGTAATGTGTGACCGTCTGCTAGAGCCTGTTAAAAGCCGCGCTGCAGCATTTTGAACCATTTGAAGACGATTCAAAGCAGATTTGTTAAAACAAGTAAAAAGGGAGTTACGATAATCCAAACGAGACGAGATAAAAGCATGAATCACCAGTTCTAGATCAGATTTGGATAAAATTGGCCTCAACTTGGCAATGTTTCTCAAATGGAAAAAAACAGTTTTTGGCCAAGCCTACCATCTGTCCATTTCTAGTGTCCATTTCTTGACGGAGCTAGCTAACATTGCTTATGGGGACGAGGCTTTTGTGAAAGGTCAAATACACTTCAGTGTTCTCTTCACGCCATTACACACTACAATCGTATACTGTTGGAACACACTCTTTCCCACTGTCAAGCATCCAATCGGATGGCTTTTAATGCACCACACTATGCAGGGCTTACATCATACTTCACATATAACTCAATTAAACAAATATAATAATAATGATAATAACCCAAATTAAATTATATGAGGATGGTAATGACAACTGGGAAGTAGCAAGATCTCAGAGTATAATATGTATTAATGAACCTTTATAACATAAAAGTAGCACATTCTTTGTTCTTTATTTTGCTGTTGTTTTTATTTATTCTTCTTCATTATTTATTGTTACTTGCCTATGTTCTTTGTTATGATTTGCTACCTGTAAATATTAAATGTAATGTTATTTTTATTTTGGGTGGCGCTTATAAGCCTTTGGCTTCAGCCCACTCCTTTGGCGGGTTGACTGCTCAAACAAATAAATAAACAAGACAATATTCTCATGCTATTAACTCATTACCAGTTAATACAAAAAGTTATTTGCATTTGTAACAATCCCCAAAAGTCCTCTAGAGCTGTTTTTTCCCCTTTTTCCTTTTCCTGGAGGTCAGACTTTCACACACGGCACTGTAATATGTTCTCCTCATTTTCCAGACGGGCTTTTCAACATGGATCACCCACTTCCTCACAAGACCTCTCCTGTGAAAGACATTCCACCTCGCCGTTCTCAGCACATCAACGGCCATCAGCTCCTTCCCCACAGGCCCAGCCGAGACGCGCTGTCTGACGAGGAGGGCCAGTCCGGGCAGGATGAAGAGGACGAGGAGGACGGCGAAGCTCCAAGGAAGTGGCAGGGCATTGAGGCTGTTTTTGAAGCCTTCCACCAGTATGCTGAGGGTAAGCTGATGCTCTAATGTCTACTTCATCTACTACATCAGCATGAAAACCTTAGACATTTTAGCCTAAGGAAAAATGAGTCCAGATTTACTTTTTTTTTTAATCAGTGATTGCAAATATGTTTTTTAAATCGTCATAAGGTATGTACACTGCAAAACGCAATCTTGAAATATATATATATATTTTTTATACTTTTGATTGGAGAGTCTCATTTCAAGAAATCGGTCCATGGGGCAACATATTTACACTCAAATTAAGATCAAATAAATCATCGCATCTTAATTTAAGTGTACATATCTTGCCCCATGGACAGATCTCAAATCAAGGACAAATGGACTTATTTCAAGAAAATGTCACTTATTTCCAGGTGAGTTTTTGCACTGTAGCATTACACGGTCTTTTTAAGAACAGCAGTAAGTAAGTAAAGTTTATTTATATATCTCCTTTCACAGATGGAGAAGTCACAAGTACTTCACAAAATTACAGTAGAAATATAAACAAAGTAAAGTTACTGGCACAAAACATGATGGTCATTTAACACCTTGTAATCTACTGTATTTAAAACGCTTTCAAAAACAAATAGGATTTTAGTTTGCACTTAAAAACATCAACAGAATCAAGCAAACGTAAGGAAGGTGGAAGATCATTCCACAGCATTGGCGCGACCGATCGCCTCTGGTCCTCAATGAGAATGAGGGACCATAAAAAGTTTCTGATCCAAAGACCTCAGCCTCCGAGAGCCGGTGCAGAGACATAACAAGTCTCTGATGTAGGAGGATAAGAATCTGGAGAAGGATCACAGGACTCAAAAACATCCTGGTCGACTTCTGCACCTGATGATTTAGGGGGACTGCGGAAAGATCGTCGGATTAATTCGTTCATCCTTCAAATCAGGGTTTTTTGGTTAAATCCTGCGACTTTCATGAGTTTATTGTGAGCTGTCGTCCATGCTGTGACACACCGTAACTGCAAGAGAAATGCCCAACACTGACGATTATTGAACCTGAAAGGGCTGAAGATAAAGTAATGTGATGATTCAGTTTCTATGGTATTTGTGTCTTTACAGAGCACAGCACAGAGAGGGACGTCCTTCAGAGCCACTGTAAGAAGCTCGAAGCACAAAACCACCATCTGACCCGGACGGCGGAGCAGCTGTCCCAAACCATGGGGGTACGTGACAGTGGGAAAGGGTTTATTAAGACGCAATAAACAAAGTATCGCTGCATCCTTGTAGGGATGGACAAAACTGTACACTTTGATAGTGTACAGTATGAAAGTGTACACTTTCTGTGATGACATCGTGAAGTTCACTGAGAAAATGTCCAAAGTGCAAAGCCGTAATCAAAGCAAAAGGCAGCGATTCTTTGTCAACTTTTCTGTTTGAAACATAATTCCATATGCGTTCATTCATAAATGAACGCCTTCAGTGAGAATCTACAATGGAGTCTTGAAAGAAAAGAAAAGCCAACCTTTTGACGGGTACAGAATATCACAATTCGTACGCACTTTATAGCTTTCTATTATTATAACTTAATTCATCTACCATAGACTTTATAAAAAAGTTCAAACATACACATGAATGATATAATATAATAGTATTATGTGATGCAATGTCCATAGAAGAAGACATGACACAAAACACAAAATCACTGAGGTCTTTTTTGTCCTTCCATTTCCATCAGAGAAAAGCACTAAATGATGATGTAACAATCATCACAGGGTCAGATAGCTATATGCACAGCCCTCCATTCATGTGCTGTATTTTTAACTTTGTGATGACGCCGATCCTCTCTCTCATCCACCCTTCATTTGTCAGGAGCTGATGAGTCAGAGGCAGCGAGTGCGCGAGGAGAACGAGAGACTGCAGACCCAGCTGGAG
This sequence comes from Neogobius melanostomus, assembly GCA_007210695.1. Classification (NCBI taxonomy): domain Eukaryota; kingdom Metazoa; phylum Chordata; class Actinopteri; order Gobiiformes; family Gobiidae; genus Neogobius; species Neogobius melanostomus. The sequence continues at coordinate 82,248 of VHKM01000313.1, forward strand.
CACTTCAGGAGGTGTTTGACTCTGCCAAACCTCCCGTGGAGCAGGGGCCAAGTCAACGGGCACATGCCGAGGTGACCCTGCCGCACCGGTACGCCACAGGAGCAGCTGCAAGAACCATCCACGTCTCACTCTCTACTTGAAGATTTTCCACGAAGGAACGCTAATCTGTTGTATCTGTCAAGAGGAAAGCTGTGAACATTTAAAGGGCAAACACACACTTCTGCTAAGGTTTTACAAACACTGTTCTCTGTGTCTCGCCATTAGTCCTCATGACGGCTTTAAGCTTTGAAGGTTTTGCATCAAATTTGTTCCTAAAGGAGACACAAATCAGCGTTCGAAAAGTAGGCAGTTTTTTGCATCTCCAAAACATACACCTTTGAAAGATTGTGGAGCAGTTAAAGCCAATGTTTTAATTGTTCACATCGACGTAAATGTGATTTGGTCAGAAAGTCCTAAGCCTTAGGACATTATGTTTGACACCATTCCCCTAGAGGGTTCCCCATTAAACCTCGCATAAGAAACGCCACTCTCCTAAAAAATATAGTTTTGTAACTTATTATTTTTAGTTAGACTGAGCACATTACAAGTTTGCAATTTTCTGTTTCAAATAGTTCGGTCTCCTGGTTTGTACCAGAACCAAAGTCTCTATTTTTAGGACATACACAAACGGTGTGACAGGAGGATGTCATTTGGCACAACAAAATGAGGGAGAATTAAATGGCATTATGGGGCTTGGGGATTTTACCATTTGAATGCTACTTTCTGAAACAGAACCTGAGCATCGATGCCAAATCTGCTCTGCAAATAGTTTTCTTTTGCCCAATTTCTGCATTTTCTTAACAAATATTTCCAAATCAGGTTATTTTCTGAAATGAAGTAAAGTTTTTCGACTACCGCCAAGAGTCAGACCAAGTCTAAAGTGGGACTAGGCAATGCCTAAAATCATTCTAAATAGCAAAAAATTATTATCCGTAAACTACACAACACCAGACCTGTGTAGAAGCCACGGTACCACAGTTTGAGAAACACTGAACTAAGCAGTCGAGTTAATGCTTTTTCTTCACCGTATTAGTATGAGTCTTTTCAAAATGCTTCACTCCCCATTTTGGCCAGCAGTGGGCAGCAGACACCTAATCCAAATGTTTAAATGACAAGTGAAAGAGAAAGTGCTTCATTTTCATACATATACTCAGAGAAGAACCCACATAATGACTTGATTGGAAGTAAATAGGGATGTCAAGATAAACTGATTTTACAATTAACGCGGTTATTAAGCCACGGTAGGGTATATCGTAGGAATTGTAGGATCCACAGTAAACCACCTCATGAGCCGTAGTGTATGTTATTTGTGCACACCTTCTGGTAAAGGCTGAAGAAAGTGTTCAATCCGCCCCAAAACAGATGACCTCAGCGGCAGGTTCAATAATTCAATGTGCAAATCGTATTCATTTTCATGACTGCGTCATGCTGCCAAAAGAAGAGTCCCAAAAGAACCATGTGCAGCTACGTTTGTTATGTCAGATCTGAGGAATATCTGTTGAAATAATTATAACACAGGCTGAATGCTCAATGAGTTTTCGATTAAAACAACCCTTATATAAATATAAAAATGTACAATGAAATTCTCAGGATTTTCTTCCTTAATTTCGATAATTGTGAATAATCATAAAATCACAATATTTTTCCTTACAATAATTGTGAGTTAAACATTTAGGACTGTGACATCACTTGAAGACTTGGGTACCAACTGCCATTCCCAGAGAATAGACCAATTTAGAAGATGAACAGAAGGTTCTTTAAAACCTTCTCATTTGTCAAGAAGCCTTTGTATTAAAAAACCATGACAAAACCATGACAAAAGTGGAAGTAAGCAGTATTGTGTGTGTGAACTTCATTTTCTCATGTATTTCATCAAATGAAAGAGTCAAAGTATTGAATAAGTCCGAATAATGACTAGGATGTGTGGCAGAGCAGTAGCAGCCTCCCTGGACAGCGGTGACGCTCAGAGACATGATGTTTGAGTGAAGAAATCAAAAGCTCACCTCAGGCCTTAAACGTTGACAGGATGCACTTGAAATATTTTCTTTTTTATGTTTGAAGATATACTTGACTTGTCTGTGTGGTACAATGCTGTGTGTAAATTAACGTGTACAATACGCCGTATGAGTGCTGATAAAGGGTTTGTAGAGGAAATATTATTATTACATGGGGAAATTGTTATTGTGACATGTTTTTGAGGTTTTTCTTTATTTGTTATTTTCCATTGATCAGTTGTGATAGATGAAGTTTTTTTTCTTCATGTTTATTGTACTGTATTTAATGCCATTTATTAATTGGAACTGCTGCTGGTCAGAAGATGAAATGTTACTCGAGTCAAACACACTGCAAAACGTAATCATGAAATGTCATGAAATAAGTACATTTGTTTTTGATTTGAGAGTCTAATTTCAAGAAATCTTTCCATGAGGCAAGATATTTACACTTTAATTAAGACAGTTTTATTTCAAGTAAATAAAGATTTTTCATCTAGATTTGAGTGCAGTGATTTCTTTGATCTTAATTACGTGTAAATATCTTGCCCTACTGGCGAGGAAAGTACTTCTTTGGTCCTCATGGCACACATTGCTGTAATAACACCCCGTGGTCAAAGACACTTGGTAAACAGCATTCCTATGTAGCTTTGGACCTCGTTTGCATTGCTTAAATAAAACCCTGGCTCCAAATAGTGTTTTTATTTTTATTGCTATGACCCATGTGACACTCGGCTATGCATCATATTTTTAACCACGCTTGTTTTTGTTCATCAGACTCTCAAATGAAGGACAGAAGTACTTATTTCAAGAAGATTTAACATATTACAAGATTACTTTTTGCAGTGAGCCATGTGGGGGTTATAGAGGACTGTACGGAAAAAGATTTCAAGCAAGAATATAGTACTTTTTTTTTTTTTTACTGAGCTGTTTTTCTCATACATAGGGGCTATATGGATTTCAACAAATCCATATTAAACTGTTTGGGGAACCGTTGAGAACCACTGACTCTCAGTGACTTTTTTTCCCCTCCTGCCCATGATTTCTATAAGCCCAACTTTCTCACATGGCTCGCACAATACTTGAAATATACACGTATTTGCTCATATAGAATAGGCGAAATCAAGTTTTTCATATTACAGCTCCTTCCCTAGTACTTTGATTTTATATATTTTGTCCAAGAAAGACTCCTAGTTTAGTTTATTTAGTTTATTTATTTGTTTGAGCAGTTAACCTGCTCAAAGGGAGTGGGCTGAAGCCAAAGGCTTATAAGCGCCCACCCCAAAAGCCAAATCTTCTATTTTGGCTGTTCAAACATGCTGTTAAAATCCAGCTTCTGTTTCAATCAACTGCATTTGTTTTCTCGAGATATTCTGTTTATGTAAGGAATTATTTATTAACACAATGGTGTAAAGTCTTATTTACATTAAAACATTTGTTTAAAAAATGACTCATGAAAAAAATATTTTCAGTTTACATCAAGGTGTTAAAAGGGGCATATTATGTAAAGGGTGATGTGTTCTGCTGCTGCTCCATAAATACCCACAATTGAATAACTACTTTATTATGTTATGTAATGAACAAAACAATAAAACAAAACCTAAAACTAAGTGGTAGTTCCTGAACCACAGATGAGGTGAGTTATGTCTGGCCTCCCAAATTCAGCAGGTTTGAACCGGCCCTGTTTCCAGGCGGTAGCTTTTGGATCACCACCAGGAGATGATCATTCTCTGCAAAACAGGAGCCCCCAAATATTTAGAATAAGACAAACTTACACTTCTGCTAATGAGCTACAAAGTGAATTGGCGTGTCTGAAGAGGGATCAATGGTTTACATGAGTTAAATAGAGCCCAAACCTTTTATATTTTAAGAGCCCACTTAAGCAAGGCAAGGCATAATTATTTATTTATACTACACATTTCATATACAAGGACATGGTAACACCATTATTTTAATAGTATAAATTAGGAAGAGCCTACATTCAAACAGAACAATGGATATTCAGGTGTCTTGCAATTTCCCAACTTGGAAATATTTGTAATAAAAAAAAAGTACAACAAGCTGTTATGTCGATTATTGAAATAGTTGTGAACTAATATAGTGACAGATTAACCATTTCTGGCTCGGTGAGCCCAAGACTTGGATAAAAATTGAGCTTTTTTACATTAAAAAAAATGTCTTTAACATTTCTTATTTATTGGTCGGGACAGTGCATGTTAATGAACATGCACTGTCTCATGCATGTAAACAAGCCACACCAGATTGTAGCCTTGGGCTAATTTCCATCCATCGTCCCCCATGCGCACTCTCAAACACACTCACATTCATCCTGGCCTATTGTACATGTTTTTAGTGGTAGGGGAAACCGGAGTACCCGGAGGAAACCTACGCAGACACGGGGAGAACATGCAAACTCCACACAGAAAGGCCCCGTCCCTGGTGGGAATTGAACCCGGACCTTCTAGCTGTGAAGCACGAGCTCTAACCGCTGTACTACCGTGCCGCCCACATTTCTTTAGGGTATATAGTTTTAATATTTCATAAATAGGCTATAAAATCTCGACATTGAATTTTCCATTCAGAGCAGAATGAGCCCCTCACTTGCCAAATCCTAAAACTAAACCCTGTTCGGAAATAAATATATGGACTCTCTCACTTCCACAATTCCAGCAGCTGTCCCCAATTAAGTTAGTGCTAGTGCAGACTCCAGGTTTTAGAAGTTCTGAGTTTCAAATAAGGAATTGCATGTTTACATGCTGTGAAACTGGTGTTTGTGTCTCATCTGCTTTGTGCAACCCAAATTCAGTCTTAATGCTTTTTTAAACCACTAAGAGCAGCCTACAAACGTTACTTTTAAGTTTACTCTATTTAAATGGCATATTGCTTTAGGTTCATGCAGCAAAATGTTTGTAAAAAATACCTTGCACCTTTCACAGCCAAACGATTCATCGAATAATCGTACAAGTATTCGGTAGATTAATCAACAAATGATTGTTAGTTTCAGCCCTATTTGTATGAACACAATATGGTCTTCTTACTAATAAATATGACTTTAAGTTGATCACTTTTTAATACATTGTTCAAGCCCTGGAGTGAGGGTGGTGATATGATACAGTAGATAGAGTAGATAGATAGAGTAAATACACCAGGCCAAATAAAAAAGGTGGGGAACCACTGCTCCACAGTAGACTATAGGTTAAGGTGAGTCAAATCCTAACTGTTTTTTAGACAAAAGGGAAATCTACCAGTATTTCACAACTTGGCTATTGCTCATGTGAAATCCTATAAACTTACCAGGTGCCACCATAATTTCATGTATTCTGGTGCAGATCCTGATGTAGGTGAGGCCATTGGTGGGGTCAATGTCTCTGACTGTGCTCCAGGCCTTCATGGTGAAGTTCCGCAGAAGGCCTGCAATGTGAGCGGTGGTGGAGTTCTCCATAGTTGTTCTGATCGGAAGGCCTAAGGACAAAAGACTCATCAAATTATCTTCACACTTGCACTTTTTGGAAGATTTACAAATAAATCTGACCTTCGGGATTCACCACAATTGTTCCTACGACTCCATCGTGGGCTTCGATTCTCCTCAGTGTTTCCTCAACCTTAGGCTAGCAGTTTTACAACAATACATGAGTTAACCTCTTAACCCCCACCTGAACCGGGCACATTTTCTCCAGTTTTGCTTTACCCAATTCGAAAAGCTTCTTGAAAAAAGTGTCAAAATAGCAACAAAAACATGACAAAAATGCCAACAATTTGAAAAAAAAGTGACAACGCGACAAAAAAGTTTGGATCAGTTTTGTAGGTCTTAGCTTTCAAATGAGGCGTACACTGGCCTATAGGCTGTAAGAAGCTTTTAGATTTGGGCTCAGTTAAGGCTTAATAGGTTAAAAGAAATCAACATGCATTTTCAGTGTATTCAGGTTGAAGCCTATCAAATCATAATATATCAGTGATACTATTCTATTGTGACAAATGTATGCTGCTCCAGCCCGCGCTACTTGCCTACTGTTAACCTGACTGTTAACAGCTAACATTAGCAAAAAAAAAGATCATATATTATAAGCGTTAACGTTAGCTGGCTTAATACTTAGTTATTATACCCATACCATGTTTTCTGTCGTTAATATTTTACTATTTCCGCTTCAGTAGTGTCTTTGAATTTAACAACTGTAAGTAAATAAAATATAGCGTTAATTTAAAACAATATTATAACGTTAATTTGAAAACAATATTGTAATATAATATTCTAACGTTTCAAGATGAAGTTGTTGCTCTCGGAAACGGAAGTCTACTGTGACCGGAAGTGTCGTCAAACCGTCATTGTGCTGCCGTGTTTCGGTACTGTTTATCTTCTTCAGAAAAATGCCGGATTTAGCTGTGGAAAACGTGGTTGTTCACCCGCTGGTACTGCTCAGCGTGGTGGACCACTTCAACAGGTCTGTACGGGGGATTTCGGGGGAATCGTCTCTTTAAAGCATCTCTTTAGTTGGGCTTTTGTCCGCGGACAGCCGCAGCTAGCACTGCTGAGTCAGAGCCCCATTGACAACGAATGAGGACAGTTAGCTCAGGCTAGTTAGCTCTGTGTTCATAAACATTGCTTGGATTGTGTTGATATTGGTACTAATAAATGCGAGCAGCCCCGTGTATAACTGTAGCTAAGTGTGTTATTTTCCTTTTGACAGAGGCTTACACATATGAGGTAACTAGACTTAGCTGTTGATGTAGCCACCGCTAACTCTTCCAATGTAATGTTTGTCCACACAGAATAGGGAAGGTTGGAAACCAGAAACGAGTGGTTGGTGTGCTCCTGGGATCATGGCATAAAAAGGTTCTGGATGTTTCGAATAGCTTTGCAGGTAAGTGTCAGCCACTGATTGTGAGAGGATCCTGTCTGTCCTACTGCGGCTGAATTGGTGAATTTTAAGATTATCTTGGACATTACACTAAGCTACTTTTTCTCTCACAGTACCATTTGATGAGGACGACAGAGACGACTCGGTGTGGTTCTTGGACCATGACTACTTAGAGAACATGTATGGCATGTTTAAGAAAGTAAATGGTAAGTCTTGGCCAAGAATTGATTCTGTATTTAATCCTTTTTTGCTGTTTGTTTTGTTTAACAAAACAAAACATTTTATTATTTTGAGTTAAATAAACTAATTATAAGGCTTTTAGTCTTGGTGCTTTTTCAGGCGCTCAAAGTTGCTTTTATAATTTTTCGCATCATTCATTCTCTGCATACTGTGTGCGTGGTAACCTGAGGTTGCCTGTCCAACTCTCCTGCTTTTTGTATCTGTTCAAAAGCAGGACCGTCTGGACCTTTTGCTAGCAGTCAATCAAATGTTTTGAGAGCCACTGATCTAGAGCTGCTGTCTTTATGTGGATGACTTGACTTATAAAGCCAATTTTAAACCGTAATCTGTCTTTTTCACATCATATTACCACCAAAAACATGTACAATAGGCCAGGATGAATGATGTGTGTGTGTGTGAATGCATGGAGGTGGGGCGCTTCTGTCAGTCTCCCCCAGGGGAAACTGAAGCTACTAATGTAGTTTACCACCACCGAGTATGGAGTGAATGTAAAATGCTCTCATGTAAAGCGCTTTGTGACCATGTCTGTGAAAGGCGCTATATAAATAAAGATCTTCTTCTTCTTATTATTAGGCATCACTATTGCTTTTGGGGCAAGAGCGTGTGAATGCGGACTTAACTAACTTTGATTGCGTAATTATGTGACTGATCATTGAGGCTTCTTCTGTTTGTATTTTGACAGCCAGAGAAAGGATAGTTGGATGGTACCACACAGGACCAAAATTGCACAAAAATGACATTGCCATCAATGAGCTCATCAAGCAGTACTGTACTAATTCGGTAGGTTTTAGACACTTTATATAACTAGTCTTCATTGTCTTTTCATCTCACTGTTGTCTATTCCTCACAGGTATTAGTCATCATAGATGTAAAACCTAAAGATCTAGGCCTGCCTACAGAAGCGTATATCTCTGTGGAGGAAATCCATGACGTGCGTCCATCCCTGCAATATACAATCATTTCCATAATTTATATTTTGAGGATATTAAAATACCGTTTTTTTCTTTTCTTTTTTTTTTCAGGATGGCACTCCCACATCCAAAACGTTTGAACATGTTACAAGTGAGATTGGTGCAGAAGAAGCAGAAGAAGTCGGAGTGGAGCATTTACTACGGTGAGAATCAGAAGCCTTGTTACTAATACAAAGTGAAAATCACTGTGGACTGAAGCATTGGTCTATTCTCTAAATGTTTTTGTTCAAATGAAGCATTTATTTATTTATTGGTTTATTTGGTCGGGACAGTGCATGTTAATGAACATACAGTGAGGAAAATAAGTATTTGAACACCCTGCTATTTTGCAAGTTCTCCCACTTAGAAATCATGGAGGGGTCTGAAATTGTCATCGTAGGTGCATGTCCACTGTGAGAGACATAATCTAAAAAAAAAAATCCAGAAATCACAATGTATGATTTTTTAACTATTTATTTGTATGATACAGCTGCAAATAAGTATTTGAACACCTGTCTATCAGCTAGAATTCTGACCCAAAGACCTGTTAGTCTGCCTTTAAAATGTCCACCTCCACTCCATTTATTATCCTAGATTTAGATGCACCTGTTTGAGGTCTTTAGCTGCATAAAGACACCTGTCCACCCCATACAATCAGTAAGAATCCAACTACTAACATGGCCAAGACCAAAGAGCTGTCCAAAGACACTAGAGACAAAATTGTACACCTCCACAAGGTTGGAAAGGGCTACGGGGAAATTGCCAAGCAGCTTGGTGAAAAAAGGTCCACTGTTGGAGCAATCATTAGAAAATGGAAGAAGCTAAACATGACTGTCAATCTCCCTCGGACTGGGGCTCCATGCAAGATCTCACCTCGTGGGGTCTCAATGATCTTAAGAAAGGTGAGAAATCAGCCCAGAACTACACGGGGGAGCTGGTCAATGACCTGAAAAGAGCTGGGACCACCGTTTCCAAGGTTACTGTTGGTAATACACTAAGACGTCATGGTTTGAAATCATGCATGGCACGGAAGGTTCCCCTGCTTAAACCAGCACATGTCAAGGCCCGTCTTAAGTTTGCCAATGACCATTTGGATGATCCAGAGGAGTCATGGGAGAAAGTCATGTGGTCAGATGAGACCAAAATGGAACGTTTTGGTCATAATTCCACTAAACGTGTTTGGAGGAAGAAGAATGATGAGTACCATCCCAAGAACACCATCCCTACTGTGAAGCATGGGGGTGGTAGCATCATGCTTTGGGGTGTTTTTCTGCACATGGGACAGGGCGACTGCACTGTATTAAGGAGAGGATGACCGGGGCCATGTATTGCGAGATTTTGGGGAACAACCTCCTTCCCTCAGTTAGAGCATTGAAGATGGGTCGAGGCTGGGTCTTCCAACATGACAATGACCCGAAGCACACAGCCAGGATAACCAAGGAGTGGCTCTGTAAGAAGCATATCAAGGTTCTGGCGTGGCCTAGCCAGTCTCCAGACCTAAACCCAATAGAGAATCTTTGGAGGGAGCTCAAACTCCGTGTTTCTCAGCGACAGCCCAGAAACCTGACTGATCTAGAGAAGATCTGTGTGGAGGAGTGGGCCAAAATCCCTCCTGCAGTGTGTGCAAACCTGGTGAAAAACTACAGGAAACGTTTGACCTCTGTAATTGCAAACAAAGGCTACTGTACCAAATATTAACATTGATTTTCTCAGGTGTTCAAATACTTATTTGCAGCTGTATCATACAAATAAATAGTTAAAAAATCATACATTGTGATTTCTGGATTTTTTTTTTAGATCATGTCTCTCACAGTGGACATGCACCTACGATGACCATTTCAGACCCCTCCATGATTTCTAAGTGGGAGAACTTGCAAAATAGCAGGGTGTTCAAATACTTATTTTCCTCACTGTACATGGGTCTCATGCATGTAAACACGCCACACCGGATTGTAGCCTTAGGCTAATTTCCATCCGTCGTCCCCCATTCACACTCTCATTCATCCTGGCCTATTGTACATGTTTTTAGTGGTAGGGGAAACCGGAGTACCCGGAGGAAACCTACGCAGACACGGGGAGAACATGCAAACTCCACACAGAAAGGCCCCGTCCAGGTGGGAATCGAACCAGGGACCTTCTAGCTGTGAAGCACGAGCACTAACCGCTGTGCTACCGTGCCTTACCACAAAAGTATTCAGTGACGTTGGGCAGTGTTTTACAACCAAGGGTAGGGGGACCCCTTACACAAGCACGTACTGGGGTACTTTGAATCATTTCAGACTGAAACTGAATACTTGGACTTTAAAGTTTGTTTGGTACAAAGATTTTGTACACTAAAGTAATATAACTGTAATTGAATAACTAGTTGCTACCCACCTCTGTCATTTGCTATGCAAAACCTATTTTTCTCCCACTGTTGTTTTAGTGTTGGTTAGGGCTGGGCGATAAAGCGAATGAATGCGATTTCATTCATTTTAAATTATATTTATTTTAAAGCGGATGATGTGGGAAATGGCTAAATCGAGTAGCAACTGTTCGGAAATGACACCAGAGGAGAACCCAGTGACTTTCTGACAATCTCTGCTGCTTTACAAAGGGCGCGTGTTGTGTTTTGGTTTTTGTGGTGAGGGATGGAGTTTTTTCGCTAAAACAGAGTTTTTCCTTTGTCTGATCCTCTGCTCTTCTCCCACTGTGAGCGCAACGCCACCATTTAACTCCGCCCCTTTCCCCTTAAGTCTCCACGGAGACGGTTGTCAATCACAGCAGAGTTAAAGGCATGAGGATGACAAAACAAACGCTTTTGAAAACTCCATGGCTTATTAAGAAGTTTTACTTTTAAGGCCAGACAAGGAATATTTATAACAGAAATAACATTTTTTAATGAGCCTAATTGTAGGCTATATTATGAATCTAAATATTAATAAGCAGGAGGTCAGGAGACCTATTTAGGTTTATTTCCAATCAAATCGATTAAAATCGTAATTGTCCAAACTGAGTAAAAAAAAAAATTGAGATTTTATTTTTTGGGCATATTGCCCAGCCCTAGAGTTGGTCACATTTTAGTAAGTAAGTAAGTGCTTTATTGTCATTGTACAAGTGTACAACGAAATAGTGTTCAGGTGTTAGTCCTGAGCTGCTGCGGCTGAACTGCGCTGCCACTGTGTGTCAACCTGACCCGCATGACCTTGGAGGTCGGGGGAACTGTATCACTCGGAAGTCATTTCTATATGTAAGTGATAGTCTAGTTTTCGCTGATACGTTTTTGTCAGTTTCAGTAGTTTTTTCCCCCTATTTGTTGCAATGGATAATCACGGGCAGATCCTTTAGTTCACTCATTCTTTTTCCCCTGTGTTTTGCAGAGATATTAAAGACACCACAGTGGGCACATTGTCCCAGCGCATCACAAACCAAGTGCACGGCCTGAAGGGACTGAACTCAAAGCTTCTGGACATTCGCTCGTACCTGGAGAGAGTGACTGCAGGAAAACTGCCCATCAACCACCAGATCATCTACCAGCTCCAGGACGTCTTCAACCTGCTGCCCGACGTCAACCTACTGGTGAGACACGAGCATGAAAACACACACACACACACCAATGTGTGACCACGGCAACTGACTCTGCTCTGTTAGGCATGGCATTGTCTGAGAGACTTAAAGATGGTATTTACACTTTAGGAATAGAGGTGGGAGATATATCGTTTAGACGATAATATAGAAATTTTTCTGGACGATATGCAAAATCGAGATATTTCATAATTTGTACAATCCGACCCCCAAACATGTTTTTTTTTTTTTCGGACTTTGTCGCGTTGTCCTTGTGGGTTACCGTAGCGTGCCAGCCGCCCCCTCCGCTGCGTAACACATTCAGAATAACAACATGGCAGCGTGGAGCGATTACAGAGATGAAGAATCTAATGATATGAATGAAGTTTGTCACTTGAGTCGCTCATATTTGCGAGGAAAGGGCTCAGGACAAGTTGTAGCACGGCCTTGCTAGCTAGCTAACTTTCCTAACTTTTAGCCTCGCGCTAACTAACAACACGGTGAAGAAAACCACAATGCAAACGCGGTTAAAGGCTAATAATATCCTCCTCACCTGTTTTCTTCAGATCACGTAAGTTCCAGGACAAACGTGTCTCCCTCTGTCTCTTTCCCTCCTGTGTGTCTGTGCGTCTGCCCGCCCCCCGCGTCTGCCCCGCCCCCCCGCGTGCATCGGGAGAGACGTGAAAAGGAGAAATAGGGGAAAACTGGATCCTTTGAAAAACGCATTAAGACTCACTTCCCAAACGCGTTAATACTCACAGATCTATCCCCAGTCTCCTTACAATATAACACAAGTAAACTGCCCAGAGGCAGGTGAACTTACAGGAGCATTTCACTGTGATGGAGATGAAGTTGCAAATATTGTAGCAAAATTATTTTATCTTATCTTCCGTGTTCTTCCCATTGACAGTATGAATGTAGAGCTTTAGATGAATAAATAGAATAAAATAGCTTTAAATGAATTTGCCCTTTGGTCTAAAGGCTTTGATTTTTAAGTATTTTGTCAGGTGTAAATTATATCGCCAAATACATCGTTATTGTGATATTTCTTTTTCATACCGTGATATACATTTTTGTTCCCCCTGCCCTAATGTTTAAATCAATAATGTGTCACATCTTTATGTACTAGTAATTCTATACAATAATAGGTCAGATACAGCAAGTCAAAAGACCAACTGAACCTTCTTTGCCAGTTTGCACACATTTCTGTAAAGGATTGCAAAAATATCGTCTGAATATCGATATCGAGATATTGAAAAAAATATCGAGATATTCATTTTTGTCAATATCGCCCACCCCTATTTAGGAATAGGTTTTTAAGTTTGGTTTCAAATCATTTGTAATATTTGTGTAATATACATTGTCATTTCATACAGACAAATGTGGCTTACATTTCATTACTGGGTTTTGCATGTATTAATATTAGACTCAATATTTATCCTCTTTGTACAAATGCACTACCTGGCCAAAAAAAATTCCCACCTGGATTTAGCAAAGAAAATGGGTCCGAGCTTTCAGTAGGCTCTGTGCACAGAAGGTTTAGGCTAACTTCCTCTTGACCAGTGTAGGGTATTGACTACTTCCTGTCCACATTTTCACATCCACATATTCAAGTAAGAATAAAATATGATTTATATCATGGTCTGTGTGAAAACTCGATTCTGATTGGCTGGAAGGTGTCCGTTAAAAGTGATAATGTACACCTAGCCCGGAAACAGTTAAATAACAGTTAAATCACGTTCTATATCACTGCAGCTGTTCCCATAGTAATGGTAAACAATTGAGCTGGAACTAGTTTCAGGTAAAACTTGAAAAATTAAATTTAAATTTTTAAATTTAAAATTAAATTTAAAAAGTGAAATAACTCCTGCCCAGGACTTTAAAAAATAAGCAAATAGGCCCCAATGAACAGTTTCAGTTTGCCGGACCATGGTATAACTGGACTCCGCGGAAGCAACTGTCCGACGCGAAGCCAGTTATTTCTGATAATGGACACCTCGTTGTGAATTATCCCTTACTTAAATTAGGGCTGGGCGATGTGACGATATTAGACCGTCTTACGATCTCCAGAGCTGACGATCTGTCATTTTTGTGGGATCGTTTAATTACTGTTCTAAGCACTTCTGCGCAGTTGACTCTTTTCATTGTCAGTGAAGCAAAGCCAAGCCACAAACTTTCTGCTACGCAATGTCTGACGCTAATCATGCAAGCATTTAGCAGCGAGACGCTCCTCTACAGTGCGTGTTTACGACCAGACTCCTCCATCCTGAGCTTTTAAACCCAGCGTTCTGTCTCTCTTTCAGCTGTATTTATGTCAGTGTCTTTCCCCCCTAACGCCACTGCTTTGCGTAGATCGCAGCGTGTGTTTATTTACCTGACGCATGTGCGAAGAAGCAAGTGTGTCCTTCGTCCTTACAGTTGTGTCAGGCGCCGCATCCTTCTCATTTGTTTAATTTAAATCCTGGACGGTGTTCACAAATGCACTGTTTACCCATGTCTTTGAAACTATAAAGGTTCTCCAAATACACCGTAACTCAGTTTCCTGTCAAGTAACTAACTGCTTCCGGTTTACCTTTTACACAATAAGTCACTGCATGTTATCGCTTTAGTAAGACTCTTATTGTGAAAGGGTCAGACAGCGACACAGAGTCACATCAAAGCAGCTTGACGTCATGAGAGAGACCTCTCAGAAAAGATGCCCAACAGACACGAACATCAAGCCTTTACCAAACTTAGTGTTACTCTTTTACTTTTATTGTCTGGAGTTTTATTGTGTTTTAATGTATAGAGTTCCAAGTCTATATTTGCTGTGTTGATTATCACAAAGTTGAATAAATTAGTGTATTCATTCAATCTTTTTCTTCTTCAGTGTGTAATTAGGCCCGAGCGCCATCAGGGCTGGCGAAGGGGCTCTTGTAATCGTATAGAGTCCAAAGTGCGCAGAGCGCACAAAACGAGCGCGAAGCGCTCGCCTCCTGTCAAACATGCACTAACGCACTCCTCTCCTCGTGCACGTGCACATGTATCAGAAAACGAACATTGTAATTGGACGGTCATTGTAATGTACACTCCCCCAAAGTGCGAACAAAATGCATAAAACGAGCGCGAAGCGCTCCCCTCCTCTCAAACACTCACTAATACACTCCTCTTGTCGTGCACGTCCCGTGCACATACATATATAATGCAAAAATCAACATTGTAATTGTACAGAGCCCATAAAAGTCAATGGGCGACTGAGAGCCCTGGGTCACTGACCCAGGACCTCTACCTTGAGGTAGGAATGCGCGAGCGCTTTCCGAAAATATATAGTTTATGGTACCCGCGTAAGCGGGAACATTGTTTTCGTATGGGAATATTATTCTTTCTTTCTTTCGCACCGTCGCAATTTTCACCCAGTGAACATCGACGAAAAGTCAGATTTTGGCCCAAAATTCAAACCCGATCCGACGCAACTTTTGACTATTTCCAAATTTTGAATTTCAAAATAGTGGCGCGATAGCGCCACCTCAGTTTTTTTTTAACATTGTGAGATAGGACTTGGCCAAAAATGAAGTTTGTCGTAGAATCCTAAAAATCGGTACAGACGTACATCATGACAAGTTGAGCAAAAAATATTATTACGGCAATGCCGTCCGCCATATTGGGTGTCGGCCATTTTGGATGAAAGCCCGCGAAGCGGGAATCCGCCTTTATTTTCACTTTGTACAAAATCTATCTCCTCCTAGAGCGTTTATCGGAACGACCTAATTTTGGGTGGAAAATAATCTTGAGAAGTAGAACTTTAAAAGTTATCCAAATTACTTTTCTAAGTTTTACGGTTTTTATGCGGCGAAGCCGCGAACTGTACGAAGTATTTTGAGATTTTTCGCAAACAAAAAATGGCTCCCATTCGCACATATGGAGCCCGATTTCGCTCATTTTGTTATCAGTTGTTAAAGTCTCAGTCCTAAACACTTTCATTTGGCAAAATTCAAATTGGGCGCGATAACGCCCCCTGTAGGAATTATATGGAGAGTACAAATTTTTGTTTTACGAAAATTAAAATAATTTGGCACAAAATTCTATTTGGTCGTTCCGATCAGAAAAGTCAATCACACCCATGCCATATTTTTCATGGTGTTGCCGTAGCGATGACCAGAACGTCCCATTTTATTCTGATGGAAAAATGTTAAACTCCATAATTCAGCGAGAAGTGAGGAACCAAAGGTTATCCAAAGTACTTGGATAACCTTAGTGGATGATGTGCGGCGCAGCCGCATCCCTAAGTAAAATGTAAAAATATGCTTCAGTTTGCAGATATAGTGTGATACAAATTCATACTAATTTTTCTCTGTATAATGTCAAAATTGAGCGCGGAGTGCACGTTAGCTCATTCCAAAAATCCTGAAACTAAGACCCTTGGGAAAAAAGTTAAAAACAAACATAAAGGCAGTAGCAATACCATAATTTTAGATTGAGGGAGACAAAAGGGCGCGAAGCGCCCCCTTGCTTTAGGCAGGGCGGTCGGCGAGGGCCGATAATCGCCGCTTGCGGCTATATTTTAAGTTATTTTTGTTAATACAAAAAAAATCGTGATAAAATCGAAATCGGGAGTTTATAATTCAAAAATCGTGATATTCTATTTTTGTCATATCACCCACCCCTAATTTAAATAACAACAAAAGAAAACAATTTAAGTTTTCTTTTGTTGTTTAAATAGTATTTTATTTAGCGACAAGCCCTTTGTGTTTCATAAAGTTATTTCAGATAGTGATGCTGAACATAAGCCTTCAGAGTTGTAAGCACGGAAGTCTCCTCCAGTGAAGTATTCACATCCTGTGTAACATTTTTAATATGTTGTGATTATCCAGCTGCTGCTTGTTTTCTGCCATATATTTAAATATTATTTATTTATTTGAACAAGATACAGCTAATTCCCCATAGGACTAAAATGCTTACAGTCGTCCGAGCACAGGGCCTAATGGATGTGCTTAAAGAAAGCGGTCAGTGACTGTCTAAACATCATGATTGACCAGGTTATTCCATGTCTGTGTAAGCTCTCAGTCATACAGGAGTTGTCCATCTTCAATGAAGGTACTTGAGTCATCTTCTATACTCAGTAGTTGAAGTCATCGAACGTTTCGCCTCTCATCCAAAAGGCTTCGTCAGTGGAGTAAGGTCCCGCTCAGCCCGCAGCTTTATCTAAGCTGAGATTTATCTATGACTCGAGTACCTTCATTGAAGACAGGGCATTCCATCAGTAAATTTGTGTCCCAGGATCATTCGGGCTCAAACACCTCCACCACAATAATGTGGCAGTTCGAGGAGGGGCCATTCATTAATCATATGGTAAAAATGGCCAAAAACAAATAATACCATAACCTAATGGTGCAGATGAGTACAAAGTAAAGAAGTGGGTCTAGCTGGTCAGGCTAGTTGACTTGTGCTATTTACGTGAACTGTAGAGCTTTCATTAAAATCTGAACCAAACTTTCACTTCAAATGGTCTGGTAAAAACTGTAAACTGAAGGATATACTTCTATATCTTTCACTAACATACTGGACATTACCGTTAGATATTACTCTTTTGCAATTTGCTTTTTAGAATACAAAATATTCTGAAGTTAATACTGTTACTACCTTCAGTTCTACTGTAAGCAAATTAATAAATGATCAGTGGCCAATCCAAAACCCCAATTAATAATAATATTTTTTATTTCCCAGGAGTTCACCAAAGCCTTCTACCTAAAAACCAATGACCAGATGCTGGTGGTGTACTTGGCGTCATTGATCCGCTCGGTGGTGGCCCTTCATAACCTCATCAACAACAAGATCGCCAACAGAGACGCTGAGAAGAAGGAGGGCCAGGAGAAGGATGAGGCCAAGAAGGACAAGAAGGACGACAAAGACAAGAAAGACGACAAGGACAAGGAGAAGGAGAAAGAGAAGACGGACGCATCTAAGAAAGATGACAAGAAGAAGAAATGAGCGCTCGGTAACACAATAACTACACACACTCAAAGTGGACATACTGTTAATGCACAATGTGAGACTTGATATTTCACATGTTAGAATTTAAAATAAATAGAAATGACACTTAAGAACTGCTCTCTAAGCTTCTCGTTTCTTGCTTAGAGTGCGCACCGCTGATAAAAAGGGAAATGAACCATCGTAAAAACTGAATAAAACCCATCCTTTATTGCTAACAGAATGCTAACCATTCAGTAGCTTCATGATTAGCACCGTTCCAGCACATAACGGCTCGGACTAGGTACAGGGATGGTTCATGGCCTTTAAAAATCCTGAAAAACATTCCCGGTTCTATCTATTATGCAACAAATTCCGACAAACAAAATAGACAGGATTACTCAAACCTGCACGGATGACGTAAAGTACGACTCCAGGTCTGTTTTTGAAGAGGTTTTGAACAACCGTGGAACAAGGTTAAAAAGCCAAGAAGTCTACTTTGCATGTGTCCCCTTTAAGCATCTGTAAAACATTGGTAAATACTTAATTCTACATTTACAACATGTTATGAAAGCTTTTATAATTAATCATTATGTATGTAGATGTGCACCATCCCAGTGTCTGGTTGAGGTCAGGAAAACTAGCCAGACCATCCAGACCCACTTTCTTTCTTATGGAAAGAAAGTGGGTCTGGGCACGACTGGCAGCAAGAGAATAAAAAAAAAAAAAAGCATCACGCTGGTGATAGTGTTTTTCCCCCTCTGTTTTGTGGTAAAAAACAAAACATACCTAAACCACTAGACACTAGTGCGTTGCCATGTTTGTTTGTGACACTCTGCCTTTGTCAGGCCTCTGATTGGCTACTACTAACATTATAAGTCATAAGAATATATAGAGGAAAGTCGTATGGCCAGGCTACAGTCTGCGCTATAAAGCTAGTCACTTTTGTGCTTAGCGATTAAATACAAACGATGAGAAAAGCCTTGTAAATGTGTTTGAGATGATGAAAGTATTTATCAATGGTTTTCTCATGATTACTCATACTTATTGGTGTGTAGTTATTACCCAAGTGTTCTTTTTCCTAAGGCTCTCAAAGGATGCCCTCTCCATCTGGATACTGCTCTACTTCAGTCCATATCTGTAATGTGGGTCTGAGGCTAAAAGTAGGACTCTATAAGGGGAGCCTGGTCATTTGAGATATGGCCCACGGGTCGTTAACGGCGCTCAAAAAGACTCGATATCCTTAACGAAGATGAGCTTCTCCTCTTTTCATAGCTGCCACACACCTCTGATCGCTTTTATAAGATGGAAAATGTTTTTGTTTCTGTGATGTTCAGAAATTGGGATTATATTAAAGTCTGTTCTTTTCACTGATGTGTTTGGGTTTTACTATTTTTAAATGTGCCCGTTTGAGAGTATGTAGATGTGCACCACTTGGAATTTGGGAAGTGGGGGGGTGTTTTAATGAAATATACAAAGTCACAAATGTCTTCTATCACAATTCACTTAAGGAGGGGAAAACTATTTCTGGGGTTCAGCAACACTATATGAGCCTAAATAATGAGATCAGCTGACGACCTGAACATCTTGAATGACCAGTTTATTCCATCAGTGGATTTCTTCTTCCCTATACAAGCATATTCCAAGATGATCATTAACCCCGCTGAGAATCTTTCGGATGTGCTGGAGAAGGCTTTGTGCGGTGGTCACACTCTCCCATCATCAATACAAGATCTTGGAGAAGAATAAATGCAACACTGTATCTTTTCACACTGCACAAGCTTCTAAAACAATGCACCTGCGAGTGTGTGCTGTGATCGAAGCTAATGGAACCAAATACTAAGGCTGTGACCTTTTCTTTTAGTCAGTGTATAATGAACAAACAGACTCTTTGTTATGAAACGTCATCACTTGGATTCACTCACAGATGAGTGACCAAATGTTTTACCAAAGTATGAGTACTTTTTACTTTAAAATCATTTTACTCAAGTAGAAGTATGTGCTGTGTGATAAGGATGCACAATGCACATTTTATGTATAATTACTCAGATTAACCTGATGGATTATTTAGAGTTGCACTGTCATGACTGGGCTGTAACGCTAATATTTATTATATTCAGAGGCAGGTAATACTCAGGTACATTTACTCGAGTAACTTTTTGAAGAAACCGTATTTACTAGAGTAGTTCTGTCATCCACTCCCTTTTACTTCTACTTGAGTAATATTGTAATAAAGTGTTTTTTCTCTTGAGTAAAAGAAATGAGTCAATTTTAATGTTACAAAAGTTTCATGTCGATATAAAATATATTAAGTATTTCGTGCCCTTTTTTAAGGATTTTTTTAATTCCATTTTCTTTGGAAATATACGGAGCCCCTAAAGTTACCTAGAGGGAGAAAAAAAAAGTATATAATTTGTTTTCCTCTCCCCACAAGGGGCTCCGTAGAATCAGGGCTATTAGGATTTTCACTTTATTAGGCTACATGTTTTGTAACTCATAATTTATGTCACAACTGAAACATAAATCAGACTTTTACGCTCAAACAGTTACTCAGTACTCAAGTAACATTGTCTCAAAGTACTTAAAAAAACAACTTTTACTTGAGTCATTATTGTGGCCACTCTTCCCACCTCTGATTATATTTATGGGAATGTGAATTCCGTTTCTTCTATCTACAAGATTCCATACACCCGTGACGAGAGCAATATTAAAACTACAGGTGCCTAATTTGCAGATGATAAAGCGAGTACTGTACAGCCACGATGCTGGAGCCTTTTTCTTTTCCTACTGCGTCATGTGCAGATGCAGATCCGTCTTCCTTCGCAAGGCTGCGCCAGTGATGCCACAGACTGTGCGCACACGCGACCAGGCTACTCTCTCAAGTGCTCGTGTTTTTAAGGTTTCACGGCAGGTTCAGCAAATCAGATTAAGAGAAAGGTAAAGTGGCTTCTGACGTAACCGGTTTAAGAGGAGGAGGAGGAGGAGAGGGAGAGCCCGTTCGGACGTGGGTTGGCTACAGCGCGCTGCGAAGGGAGAGCTCTGGAGCAGATAGCGCAAAGAGGACGGCAGAAACCCCCACCCCTTCCACTCTCTCTGTGCCCAGACATGTCTCCTCACATACTCCGCTGCCAGTGAACGCAACAGCCGCTGCCAGCATGACTTCGTATCTCCAGGTGAGGCGTTTGCTTTTTACGCATCCTTTTCTCCCCAACTTGTTTCAGTGTTCAGTGTTTCAGCTCTTGAGCAGGTGGTAATTCCCGTCCCGCTCCCTCCGTGGTTCAAGTAAACAGGTGGCTGAGTGGCAGGTTATCTGTCTGTGCCAGTGTTGTTGTTTTTTTGTTTTGTTTGGCGAATAAGTTGATGATGCGTGTTTTCCGTTGCTTTTCAGATTGCGGATGATGAAAAGGGCCACGAGTTGGATCTCTTCTGTGTGCCAAGACACTATGAGAACGATTTGGATAAGGTTATCATCCCCCATGGCCTCATCATGGACAGGTAAGCCATGCAGCACAGAGATGGGATTTACCATGTGCCTCTTTGAAGGCCCTGTACCTCATTATTACTATTTGAATTTACCAACAAGGAAAGAGGCTGCACTCATTCCTATCATTTTCAACATCCTTCGCAGGGTTTGGTTTATAAACATAATTCACACTTTTAGGGACCATTCCTGTTACGATAACGTAAACAACAATAGCTGCTAGTTCACCATAAGCAAAAGGGCCATGATTATGGGCAAAAACCTCTCCCTGCACTTCCCAAACCACTGAAATCAACAATGCAGTTAAACCAAGAAATGTTATACTGGGCGCCCTATGATAAGATACAGGCCATTTTATCATGCAGGTTTTTAATTTATACTCCACTTAGAATATCCAGTGTATGTTGTATATAATCAGTCAGTTAATCAAAGTTTATAGCACTTTACTACAACAACCACGACCACAACCACACACACACATATACATAAATACAGTGCCTTGCGAAAGTACTAATACACCCTGAACATTTGCACATTTTGTCATGTTTACAACCCTAAACGTAAAGATTTTATTTTGAATTTTTTACTGAAAGTTCACACACAAGTAACAGACAACTGTGAAGTGAAAGCAAAATTATGCATGATTCTGTAGAAAAGTGGGGCGTGCACAAGTATTCTTACAGCATGACTTAATACTTTGTGGAACCCCCTTTTGCTGCAATAACAGCAGCAAGTCTTCTGGGGTATGACTCTACAAGGTTTGCACATGTAGAGACTGACATTTTACCCCATTCCTCTTTAAATTAGAAGGAGAGCGTTTGTGAACAGCAGTTTTCAGGTCTTTCCACAGATTTTCAATAGGATTTAGGTCAGGACTTTGACTGGGCCATTCTAACACATTAATATGTTTGTTTTTAAACCATTCCATTGTAGATTTAGCTTTGTGTTTAGGGTCATTGTCCTGCTGGAAGGTGAATCTCCGCCCCAGCCTCAATTCTGTTGCTGACTCCAGCAGGTTTTCCTCCAAAATGTCTCTGTATTTGGCTCCATCCATCTTCCCAACTATTCTTACAATCTTCCCAGTCCCCGCTGAGGAAAAGCAGCCCCATAGCATGATGCTCCCCCCACCATATTTGACACTGGGGATGGTGCACTCAGGACGATGAGCAGTGTTAGGTTTGTGCCATACATAACGTTTTGCATTTGGGCCAAAAACTTCAATTTTTGTCTCATCTGACCAAAGCACCTTCTTCCACATGGTAGCTGTGTCCTCCATATGACTTCTAGCAAACTTCAAACAGGATTTCTTATGGCCTCCTTTCAATAATGTCCATGAAGGCCAGATTTGTGTAGAGTACGACTTATAGTTGTCCCATGTACAGATTCCCCCAGCTCAGCGGCAGTACGTCGCAGCTCCTCCAGAGTTATCTTAGGGCACTTGGTTACATTTCTGACTGGTGCTCTCCTTGTTCGGTCTGTTAGTTTAGGTGGACGCCCGTGTCTTGGTAAGTTCGCAGTGGTGCTATACTCTTTCCATTTCAGAATGATGGATTGAACAGTGCTCCGTGAGATGTTCAAATCTTGGGAAATCTTTGTATAACTTGACACAAAATTCAAAATAAAATCTTTGTTTAGGGTTGTAAACATGACAAAATGTGCAAAAGTTGAATGTGTATTAGTACTTTCGAGAGGCACTGTATATACACACCGGTGTGTTAGCCAACATTTCACTGTCTGACGAAGTGCTAAGTGACGCCCGTAACGTTACCTTACAGTGCAAAATAAATTCTTTGGGAGTGCAGCAGCGGTGCAAAGTTTCCTATCCTTTCATCTCACGCACTATTGAATTCTTGCATGCCACTAAACTGACCTGGCCTGACACTGTCTAACCCTCTTGAACTCTAAATTCTATGGAACCTTACTCTTTCTTAAAAAAAATTAAAAATAACTGTACTTCATTAAATTGCTGCATCACTGAAACAAAATGATAATTATTACTTACAACTGAGGTTATCCATAAAACTAAGTCATAATTACAGAAGCTTTAAAACATGTCATATGCACTTTATGGAAGCTGTGGATCCAAGATGGCCACTGTCTTAGGAACATTACCGACAAGTACATAAATAAAGGTTTGTGCCATCATTCAAGAAAACGTGGTGCAAAATAATGGGGCAAACACAGCTCTTTGTAGGGGTTACCTGCTCTGCTGCGGTGCTGTTGTTTGGATCCGACTGTAAACTTGTTGCAGGTTTGTTCATTTACATTTGCACACACACGTACCGTCATGATGTCTCTCACTCTGAGGCCGCCTCACCCGTCGGGCCTCCGAACATTTGCATGACAAATCAATGCAACCACATTTCCAGAGCCCAGTGTGTTTGCCATGGACACAACTTGGTTTACATTAAAACTAGTGAAGTGACACATTCACTCATTTCTAATTTGTTTAGTGGGAACTTAAGTCACTGCAATAGCATGGCAACAGAAGCCAAATGATTGTCAAGTGTGAGAGTATTTGTTTCACAATAAAGACATTTGATGTTTGATATATCGAGGCAGATAAATGATATTATTGAAGACCCTTTAATGCCAGCTTTTTCTGAGGCATATAAAGGTCTTCAATAATGTTCATATTTTCCTGGCTCAATATATCGAACTTCACATTTTGTTATCGTGACAGGCCTAGTCAAAAATAATGTATTATTTAGAAAAATGGGTTGTAAATGCAATTAAATGTATGATAAATATTGAGTCCAAAATGTATTTGTTATTTATTGAACGATAAGTTGATAGTAATTTATACAAGTGCATACCTACTGAAATATGGTTTCACCTCTTTGTATGTCATTTGTTGTTCCCAAGAATTGATGATAAACATCAGAAAATTGCCAAACCAAGGAAAGCTTGGTGAATGCTTTCTTATTTGGGCAAAATCCCATCTAACGTGCTGATTAATTAATTTTTACTTGACAGGACAGAACGTTTGGCTCGTGACATAATCCAAGACATGGGAGGACACCACATAGTAGCCCTGTGTGTGCTGAAAGGAGGATACAAGTTCTTCGCAGATCTGCTGGACTACATCAAGACGCTAAACCAGAACAGTGATAAATCAGTGCCGCTGACGGTGGATTTCATTAGAGTGAAGAGCTACTGTGTAAGTAAGCCATCTTTCTCATTTGTGCTAATAGCAGTTTGGCAGCGAAGAGTGAAAACAATCTCACCGAGTCACAGTTTGGCCCCGGTCCATGTGCTGCAGAGGAAATGGACACTGGCATAAGCGTTTCAATTAGAACTGAAGGAGTTTCTGAAAGAATTTCTAGCTGGCAATTTTCTTGACCAAATTTGCAGTGACATTTGAAATATTTGTTCTAAGACCCGATTCACTGCACACATTGTAAACACGTCCAGAAGAAGACTGAAATATGGAAATATGGACATTCACTAATGCAAGAATCACATGCAGCAATTTTGTAGAAGGCTACATTCGACTACTAGACTATGACTAAAAGTGTGTTGTTTGCTGTACATTATGTCGCCTAAATCATTGCAGTCCGTTTACTTGCATCAATTCAAGTTGCCTTTTTGATTTGAGCACAGTTAATTTTTTATCCCTTAACACAGTGACTCCAGTTTACTTGTATGACACATATTTCTGAAAAGTTCCTTACCCTTCTTTTTCTGCCCTCTAGAATGACCAATCGACAAACAGCGTCAAAGTCATCGGTGGAGATGAGCTGTCCAACCTTGCTGGCAAGGTTAATCTCTCAGTTGTTTCAATGGGCTGATATGAAGCTCAACAAACAGCTACACACTTCCAAACCCGCCCTGGTTCTGAAAAAATCATTCAATTTTCTCATAGTTAAAATAAAAATCCAATATTAAGCATTCTGAAGCAACTACAGAAGCTGATGAAGTACTGTAAAAACATACTAAATACTTTTGGTTTATAAAGTCTTTGATAAAAATTCTAATAAAAAGGGTGTGTTTCACAACCGTGAGGCATTTTAAAGGTACATGCTTTGAATGACTGCATTGTAAGGTTCTAATGTGACAGCAGTGACTGTTCACTGTTCATGAAGAGTTTTAACATGATGGTCATGGGCCAAATCCAGTCTGTAAAGAGTTTATATTGTAGGTTATAGCATGCATAAGCATTTGACTGAAAATTCATGCAAAACGCAATTAGGGGGGAAAATTAGACCTTTTATTACAATGATTTCTGAACATAGTAAAACCAATAAACTAACCTAGTGTTAAATGGTCTGTAATGTAAATAATACATCGCAGATGGAAAAAAAGAGACTATAGTATATATTTAAAGGTCCTTTTTTTTTTTTTTTTTTTTTTTTTTGACATGGAATCGAATATGGGTTTTTTCAGGATCAAAATCGAGTTTGAAATTTTAGTATCGTGACAACACTACTCAACACTACGAAGAGTTGGTGTGGAAGATTCAAACATGGCTCAAAATATAAGTCCAAGTATGTGGATGAGGGTAAAAAGCTCTAAAAAAGTCAATGATGCTTTTTTCGCCAAAGTGTATGGAGAAAATAAATGCGTATTTTACTTCTGTTTCCAAGAGTGGGTTTTGAAGTGGGTGGAACTGTTGAGCTCCATTGTGTTTTGATGATCTAAATTCAAATTGCTTTTTTCTTTCCTTCACAGAATGTTTTGATTGTGGAGGTGAGACATTTGTTGCAAAATCATACACCAACACCACTACAGCATTTCTACTAAATCTCTTCTTTGAATCAGGACATTGTGGAGACTGGCCGGACCATGCAGACGCTTCTCTCCCTGCTGAACAAATGCAACCCCAAAATGGTTAAAGTGGCAAGGTATGTGTGTGTCTGTCCACAGTGGTGGTGTAAGTACTTGATAGTATCTCGGGGTGTTGTTCACGAGTGAGGGACGGCTGAAGCGTGAGATACAGACACAGCATCGGCAGTGATGCGGTCTCTGTATGGACTGTTATGGTGAAGAGGGAGCTGAGTCGGGGCAAATCTCTCGATTTTACCAGTTGATCCACGTTCCCACCCTCACCTATGGTCATGAGATCTGGGTAATGATGGAAAGGACAAGATCATGGATACAGGCGGCCGAAATGAGTTTCCTCTGCAGAGTGGCTGGGGAGGAGCTTGGAGTAGAGCCGCTGCTCCTTCACATCGAGAAGAGCAACTGAGGATGGGGAGGTGTTCTGGGCAGGTCCCATTGGGACGAGGCCCCGGGGAGCACCCTGGACACGCTGGAGGACTATAGCCACTTTGCCATTGGGAGACACTGCACAGCCCATTGCCTGGTCAACCCGGTTGGGCGAGCTTTTCGACTGCCGAGGTCAGGGGCCAAATCGGTCTGACCAGGTATACGTTTTGGGACTGACCTCAGACTGTGGCCAAAGCGCTGAACCGAGATTAACGTGACATGAAGAAACGCTGGCCTCTGATTGGCCAAAGGAGAGAGGACAGCCCTCCCTAAAACATGCAGGTCATACTGATTTAATATTTCATAACATCATACTGCTGTTCTAAAAGGGGATTTTGCCAATATTAGTATTTAGCCGCTGTTAGCGCAGCTTTAGCTGATGTTAGCATAACATTAGCATGTTGCTTACCTTCATAGTTTGTATTTGAGCAGTTTCTTTCCTCTAGTATTAGCTTTGGTACCTCTCAGTGCTTAATTTGATCCCCCGTTTGGGGGAATGCATTACCCCAATTTTCAGTTTTTCAGGGTAAAGGATCCAGGAAATATTTAGGAGGATCCGGCAAAGATTTGATCTGATATAATGGTGTTTAATGAGAGTGTTCCGGCAAATGTTTTGGCCTGTTCACTGAATCAATCACATCAGACCCAAAGTGTTCTTGAAACTACTAATTTACAAATTAAGCACTGGTACCTCTGAATGATTCCATAACTCCCACCAGAAGGCAGCATTTGCCCACATTTGTTCTCATCGCGGCTCTAAAAACCTTTTAATGACGTTCTGTACAGCGTGCTCCTCTGTGGGGGTGCCGCCCACAACGTTCGTCTAGTGGAAACGCAATCGTGTACTGAGTCGGTGCGTGACCATGCGTGGTCTTGGCGTGTGATGTTGCTTATGTCTCTGAGCTGGGCCTAGGAACGCCTCTGAGTCCTCCCGGAATAGCTGGAGCTAGTGTGTGGGAGTCCCTGCTTCGACTTTCGGAAATAATGAAAATGGACAAGCAGCTTTTTTTAAATGTAGTGGAGTAGAAAGTTTTAAAATAAGTTCCCAAAAAGAGTAGTCCGATTAGGTCTTCTAGTAATGATAGTAAAATGAGGAAGGCCACAGTTGTAGCCAAAACTGTCAGGTACCAAATAAAACACAGGTCTGCTCAAGTGAATCACAGATCTTCAAAAACTGTATCTAAAGCCCCAATACCTGATTTTTCTTTTGTTTTGTCCAAACAATCAAAGCAAGGGTGCACAGATTTTAAATTGTTAATTGTGGTTCCAAACTCATTAACATCCCAAAGGAATGAGTTCATGAGGATGTTTCACAACGAAGCAATGGCTGCTTGGCTACAGTAGTTCACCATCAATAAAATGCTTTAGAATGAGATGCAAAGTGCAAAACAAGTGTCTTCCCCCAAACATCTACAACATTCTGGTAGACAACGCACACTTTATTCCACTACAAGAACAGAATCAGGTACTTTATTTTGAGTAAATCCCCTGTCCATGGCTGTATTGACTTATAGTGAATGGGTGAGTGGCGAGCACATGGCGGCTCTAATGGGTGCTCTCCTCTCTGCTTGTATTCGAAGAGGAGCTTAGGCTTTAATCTTCTTGTGTCTGAAGTGCACGGGACTGGCCGTTTCGCGCCTGATAGTATCTGCTGTAAACCGGAAGCCGCTGCAGCTGCGCGAGTTTCCTCTTATGCTTGTGTCGGCATTAATAAAAGTTTATACTGCTGTTTATGTGAAAGCTGATATGTGTTTTGAAATGGTGCTGGCGTTGTTATGTAACCAGCCCCAGCAGCTCAGGCACTATGTTGATTAGAGTATGAGCTGTGTGAGTGGATTGGTCTCTCATTACTCGCTAAGATAAATGATGTCCTTGTTTTCATAGTCTCCTGGTGAAGAGGACCCCGAGGAGTTCAGGCTACAGACCTGACTGTGAGTACATGGCATTTACCTAAATCCCACTGCGTTTCCTTGGCACATTTAAATATTCCAGTAATGATTCTCTGGAAGATGGACATGTTTAGAAGGGTCGTTAGATGAGCATAAAAATCATTGAAAAAGTGTTCACTTAAAAGAGAACAAAACTGTATCCATGACGTGTGTGAAGAAGCAGGGAAAAAGCAGCAGTTTTGATCTCAGGTTCCAAGAGTCAAAGTCCCATTAACACATTCCTCAGAAAAAAAATATGGAAGATGTTTGTGCAGGCTCTTGAGGTCGTTTCACTTCCATCTGCAGAAGCTTCTGTACTTAGTCGATGTTTGAAGCTTCACTAGGATCTTTCCTCTGGGACTGGAGCAAATTTAAATGTACAATGTATCATTGTAATTTTACAGCAGTACTAAAAAAAGAGAGTATTCTCCTTTTTCAGTGCTGCAGTGATTTAACACACCCTTACTGAACAGAAACAAATCCCAGGCCCCCTGAATGTCCCCTGTCCCAGTCAGTGTGAGGCAACGATATGTTCAAGTGTTTTCAAACTGTTACACCCAATTTGAGTTATTATCTTATTGACACAAATGTTTAAGAAAAGATCTTTCCAAAATGTGTTATTAAAATAAGGAGCTGGGAGTTTTCAGTGAAACGCCAATGAGTAAAAGTGCATCAACAGAGGGCGCTGTTTAATGTGAGGAGGAAGATCGACTTCCTCACAAATCTCTCCTTCAGAATAAAGGCCATGGGTGAGTCCCAGCTCTATCCCTCTTCCCATGTCATTTATGTTTTATACTTGGCACAGGCATAACTATCCTGGCCAGCCATACACACTTCTTTCTCTTTATATTTGAAAGTTTAGAATAAACGGAGAATAGTATGGCTATTCTCCTCCTGAAATTAAAAACAAAACATGAAATGATGTCATACAGACTGACCATTTTCTCCAAATACAGATCAGGCACTCTAGTCATCTCATCTTTTCCAGAGAAATAGTGTTTCCTCTCTGGGATTACAGGGATTTTCAGTTTTCTGCTATAGTTAAGCTTGGCACTTAGACTCATGATCACTGGCCTCACAGCCGCTGCTCACACTGTCGCTGCCTGCTGTTAGGTAATGCTTTCAGGTAATTTAGATAATCTGGCTATGATCGTCCCACAAGGACAGCTGTTATAGGCCTCGCTTCCACTTCCAGCTACATCGCATTAAAGTTATACTGCGCGGCATTTCACCCAGTAAAATTCACAAATGAAAAGTGCTTTAGTTTGATAATGTGCTTCAGAAAAGCTGCTTTTGTGACATTATGGCTTCAAACTCCATATGACGAAGGGTCAGGGGGTCGCTCTTAGTCTGCCTCCACCACTGAGTGCAATGGAGAAGCAAGGAAAAAAAAAATCTTTATTTTATTTCCTCTTCACACGAGCACCAAGTTAAATATAAGCATAATCCTCACTATTATCTGTTTTCACCAAACGCAGCAAGAATCATTCAGCAAAGGAGGTAGAACTGCTTTGATAAGGATTACTTATTTATTTTTCTACTTTATTCACGGTAATTCATTAGCTTGATCCAAACTGTTTTAGTTAGGGCTGCAAGGTTTATCAATATCCAATCACAATCAAGGTTTTAACGACTGCAGTAACTTAACCTCAAGAGGCTGAGTTTTTTGTTTTTTTCCCTCTTTCTCTGGCGTTTGAGTGATATATGTCACTGATCAGAAAAGTGGAGCCTCTGATCTCAACAGAAAGAAGGTCTGCATTTCCCTAAATCAGATTCTACAGTGTTTAGATGCTTTGGGATCCTGGACTTACTTTTTGTCACGTGGCTGTCCCCAGAGGTACTTGGAAAGTCGGGGAAACTCCTCCAGAAGAGGGCGCTGTCCACATAAAACCAAATAATAAGTAGATTATTGTGTTTGTTCTAATGTGGGGCAAAGAATCTGTTGTTTGACTAAAGTCTAAACGCAACACGACTTCCTTCACTCATCACTTTAGCAGTTCATGCATTTAAATGTATCAAATATAAAAATTGCAAATCAAATCGCAACATTTGTCCGAAGAATGTGTGTTTTTTGTCCAAATCGTGCAGCTCTAGTTTGAGTCACTTTTTCCCTTTTCCTGATTATGTCAAGTCGTTCTGAACCCCCAACACACACGCATTTAAACAGGAGGGGCTGGTGGGATAATGCCGTGGTGACAGTGACGTGGCCATTTCAAAACAATCATATTGGAAGGGGGAGGATTCCATATACCATGAATGGAACCAGGCCCTTGCATACGGGAAGTTTCCCAAAGTAGGGGGTCGCAGGACACTGAGGAGGGTGTCATGATATGATTTAAGACAAGCGTATCCAAACTTTTTTCATTGAGGGCTGTGTGCATTTAGCAGAGTTTTAACCATTGACAGTCCGTTCAAAATATACCGTCAATGGTTTTAACCCTTGTCTGACGCCGTTATTTAGTTCCTGGAACCTTAAAACCAGCTAATTCCCACAATAAAGCAGTTTGTTTTTGAGGTTATAATTGTGTAGAATCATGAAACTTGCAGTAAAAAGTACCATCTCTGGTGATGTGTTCCGATTCAACTAGAAGCCTGAGGCTGAGGGCCACTAAAACTTAGTCAGGGGGCCGCACTTTGGGCACCCTTGATTTAACTTTAAGGTGCTTTATTTGTCGTCATGCAACATTGGGCTTGTTTTTTCCTTTTTCTTCAAGGGTAAGCTGAGACAATATCTAAAAAATGATAATAATAATAATATTGTATTTAATATATTTTACATTGAAATCATCCAAAATAACGTGTTTAAATATATAAATGAGTTTTTAGATGAATTTGAAATCTTTTTTGTTATAATGATGCAACTGTGATGTGACTTCTCTACTCTCTGTGCTTTTTAGACATTGGTTTTGAGGTGCCCGATGCCTTTCTTGTTGGATACGCGCTGGACTACAATGAGTACTTCAGAGATCTAAGTGTGAGTATAAAACAGGACGTGTACAATTTTAAAAGCACATATCATTAATCATGCACGATGCTTTTCACAGCACATCTGCATACTAAATGAACAAGCGCGGGAGAAGTACAGAGTGTGACGACGGAGACGAGTGTGTGGACCCTTTGAAGCACTGTGAGGACCCTGATTATGTTTGCCGTGTGTTCAGTCCTATTTATTTTTCTACTCTGTGTCCACAGAGCGTGAACTGTGGGATGTACATAACGATTGTCATCATAACTGCACCTCTTTTGTTGTTTAAATGTCAGATATTATTTAATGTTCTGAATGTATGGAAGAGGTTTAAATGTGGATATTATTTAATATTCTGAATATATGTAAGAGGTTTAAAGCAGAGGTTTTGGTTTGTCCCTATTTATTTTATTTATTAGGTCATGGAGAGCTCTCTTTTCAGTTTTTACTTGTCATTATGCCATACCAAGACTCTGAATGTACTGTATACTTGATTTCTTCATGTGTTTTCCAAAGAGGACCTGTTCAAAAGCAATAACATTTCTGTTTCAACCAAACCTGCTGCATTCCTTGTGTCGCCAGAAGAGGGAGCAAAAGCCCGGGGAAAGTTTTATTTATTTTTATTGAAAAGTATACACAATTGGATATGATACTTGGCCATTATTAATATTAAATTCAAAATAAAAAGGTTATTTGGGGGGAGATTCTTTAGATAAATGCCAAACATTACATCGTTGTAAATCCATAGTAAGTTTTCAGATTGATGTCTTTTCAAAACACTTGTGTGTTATAACATTCCCAGGAAAGATGACTAATCGATTCTTTAATACCATGACCAAATGAGCAGAGGGTCAACATTTAAATGA
The DNA here is from genome assembly GCA_007210695.1 of Neogobius melanostomus. Taxonomy (NCBI): domain Eukaryota; kingdom Metazoa; phylum Chordata; class Actinopteri; order Gobiiformes; family Gobiidae; genus Neogobius; species Neogobius melanostomus. The sequence goes on from VHKM01000313.1 coordinate 114,261, forward strand.
CATTTGGAAATTACGACAGGGTAGCACCATTAGCACCTATGCAAAAGCTTGAGGCATACTTCACGAATCTTATTGGTAACAAAATATTTGTTTAGGTAATAACCACACAAAGTTCCATTCATTATCAGTAAATAAATGATCCCATACAAAATACACATGCTGGTTTTCTAATGGAGTTCCTGGAGTGCTCGCATGAATGCACTTATTATTGATGCGTTTCTGTCGTAAAAATGTAAAATAGTTTTATTGTTCTGAGTGACTCGTTCATGTAGAAACACACCAACAAGATTTTTAGAGGGATCTGTAATTTTGAAACTAATTTTAAGAGGATCACAGGAGGGAAGTGACGCAGCCTGACGTATGTGAACCCGGATGTTGACAGGTGGGTTAAGGGATTTTGATTCACCCATTACGAATTGTTTTATATTTTCACTTTTACGACGAACATTAGTTTTAGCAGCTGCTCATCCAGTTTCTTCAGTAAAGCTCGGGTTATTCATTCAAGGACACACGTTAAAACCTCTTATCGAGCGCGTTTTCTCCAGTGCAGCAGAGTCGTTTGCCTGGATGTAGGTCGTTTGTCAAGTGTCTTCATTTGACTGACTGGGTTAAACTGGAGCTGCGTGTCATATGACACCTGTCAGTCGTTGTGTTTGGTTTTGCAGCACAGAGAGAAGATCCAGGCTCTGCTAATTTGCTCAACCTGCCCTAGGTAGGCAGGTTTTCTATAGGTTTTCCACCTAGAAAACCTATAGAAACGTATAGGTTTCGGTGTATTTTTGGTCCGAATTGCTACAGCAACCTTTCACGCAACAACTGTTCATCATTTTCTTACTGCATTCTCTTCTGTTTAGCGGTAGCTATCATAAATAATCACTCAGCGTCCCACCAAGAAGAACACGGGCAATGACGTCTGCCCTCCACAATGGCGCGCTCCTGGGCCGAATGTGACGTCACATTTTTTTTGAGCAATTCTAAAGCTTCTGGACTGATCTCTTCCTGGACAGTAAGATCGGTGCTGTACTTCCTGTCCCGTATCTTTTACATTCAAAATGAGCAGGGTCCCAAACAAATGAAGCGATATCTCAGGAATGGACAGTCACTGTTACGTTAAAACATCATGTTCGCTGTGAATCCTGCCCCAAAGGGAAGGAGCTTTTATCTTGGAGCTAAGTTAGGGTGACCAGACATCCCAGTTTACCCGGGACAGTCCCAGTTTTGAGTCCTCTGTCCCATGTCCCCACACATTCCTCCAAAACCATTAATTTGTCCCAGTTTTACACAGGATCTGTCCCAAGTTTTTGGCCAATATGATCCACAAATTAACAAACTTAGCTTGAAAAGTCATGTCTTTGGGCCATGCAAAAGTCCATTACCAAGTAGTAACCAATAACACATATCAAGTCATGTTAATGCTGATCGGTGCATGGTGTAAGATATTAACAAGCAGTTATACCATTTAGCGTGGGGAAAACAGTCAATAAATGGCTCCCTGGTTGACCATGCAACTAAATCCCAAATAGTGTCCCAGTTTTTTAGTCAGAAAATCTGGTCACCCTAAGCTAAGTGTTAAATAATGATAACATTTAAACTACTAACAGGCCGATTCTTTTGGCTTGTTCAAAACTTTGTACTAGTTTTAATTTTATTTTGTGTTTGTATTAGCCTCAAGACAAAAATATCCACCGTTGTGAACATGGAGGTTTCCTCCAGTGAAGTAGTTACGTCTCATGTAATGTTTTTAAGCTGCTCCAGTCACATCCTAACTTTTACTCGCTGTCCTTTACCACATCTTGACCTATCGCTTCATTTGTGTTGGACCTGTTAATTTTGAATGTAAAAGATACTGGACAGGAAGGACAGCGCCGATGCTACTGTCCTGGCGGAATCACGGTAGCACACGTATTAACACGTGTGTAACACCTCAAAACTACAAAACTGATCTGAACTATTTTGTCGCGTTGTCTCTGCATCTATGTCACATGTTTGAAGCATTTTGTCATGATTTAGTAGTTTTGTGGCTTTTTCATTGCTTTTTGTCACTTTTGTGTAGCTCTTTTGTCATTTTTTTGTTGCCTTTTCATCCTTGTTTTCCATCGCTATTTTGATACTTTTTTTCAAGAAGCTTTCAGATTTGGGTAAAGCCAAACTAGAGAAAATGTGCTTGGTTCAGGCGGGGGTTAAGCTCGTCAATCTACTCAAAATCAGAGGTACAGACTGCAGAGTGCAAAATACATGAGCGCCAGACCCACCGCAGGTTTTCTTTTTTCCCACAGCCCAAAACCGTTACACACCCGTTTGACAGATCCAGGTTGAAGCTGAGCCAGTCCTGAGTCAGATCTGCAGAAACGATGCTTACATTTGGTTCAGAGCCGGGACAGATGTGCCTGGATTATGTTAGAATTGCACATGTTCACCTGTTCCATCTTTGCAAATACGATCAATGGCAGTAAGCTTTGTTTCCATCCATCCATCCATCCATCCATGCATCCATACATCCATTTTCTTCCACTTGTCCGTTGCCGGGTCGTGGGGGCAGCTGTTGGAGCTGCACCAGCCCCTATGGCTCCTCTGCAGGTGGTGGGTCCACAGAAGGACGGCCTCATGGTTCTAACCGGGCCTGTTGGTCTCTCATAAGGGGCTTCTGAACCGCTCTTTGTCTGACCCGTCACCTAGGACCTGTTTGCCAGGGGAGACCCTACCAGGGGCACGAAGCCCCCGACAACAGAGCTCCAGGATCATTCAGGCTCAAACCCCTCCACCATGTTAAGGTGGCGGTTCCAGGAGGGGAGCTTTGTGTTTAATTTAAACACAGCTTTGTGTTTAAATCTGAAAATGAACTATAGCTTTAGGTCCATGACACAGAAGTTTAAATATGAAAATGAAATGTTGAGCATTAGCTGTTGCTTATCCATTTGCCTTTTCCTGATCATAACATAACAAACCGCTCAGATCGCTCTATAATCAGGCGATAAAGGTGCTTGACAGAAAATATTCTCAGTAAGTAAATACAAAATACTGCGTTTTGAAAATTTAATTCAATATACAAATCTAAGAACCCTCTTCAAAATGGTTAATACTGCTCCACCCCCAATGAAACGAAAATTCATAAGAACATCCCGCTCCACTGCTCACAGAAACTGCCGTCCCGAAAAGATCCTCTGCCTTTTCATATAAAACCATTAAACAATGGAATCAACTCCCAGACAGTTGAAATATGCTTAATAAATGAGCAAGCAAGCAAGCAAGCAGACAAACAAACAAACAAACATGTGTTTGCTGTGAGCAGCTCACCTCTTCTCAGACCTGACTGGGACTTTACTGGGAGTGGGGAAGTCTCCAGCTCGTCTCCAAGGAGATGCTGACCATATGAGATTCAAATTGGTTCGGTCATTCTTTGATTACCCACTACAAAAACAGCATTTTCTCTTTCTAGCAGCTCATTAGGGCATGTTTTGTATTGGTGGCAAAAGGATAATCAAGAATGTTACGCAGTGTACCTTTAAGATGAATGTATTTTATACATTGTCAAATATACTGTTAGTGGTAGTTTATTTCAGCCGTTGTCTTCACACAGACACGATTAACTACAAAACTTGAAGACAATGAAACAATGACTGAAAGAGTTTTGGCTGAAGTGAAACACTTATCTAAAGCCAAACCATATTACATCTTAATTACAACTTAAAGGACCAAGCATACAGCAATTTTTCCGACTGCAAGATGATGACAAAATAATTTGTCAATTGGTTACAAAATCATTTCACACAAGTCACACATTTCATCAATAGATTTGGCTTGAATCAATCAATTATATCAAAGACAAAATATACTGTACATAGGAGAGTTTATATGTGATTTAGTTCTAGTGCTGTATAACTTATAACTAATGTATAATTACATTAGATTTGAACTTTTTTTGAAAGTGTTTAAGGATGTAGAGTTTTCTAAGGTGTCATTCAGATTGTTCCATACATTTACTCCTCTGACTGAGACACATCTGGCTTTGGTGTTTGTCCCAAATATACTTTTCAGATAAATATGAGTTCCTCTTAGCCACTGGGTTTAAACCTTTCTTGAATTCATTCAGGAAGCTTATGGTTATGAACCTTATACATAACAACAGCTGTGCTGAGATTAACTAAATCCTTTAATTTTAGTATTTTTGATTTAATGATCAAGGGATTTGTTGGGGCATAATAATCTGCATAGCTTCTGATCGCTTTTTTTGCAGTATAAAAATGGGTTGGATGGATTGTGCTTGTATAATTATTCCCCCAAATTACGTATGATGTGGAACACATCATAATTTAGGTATGGAAGAATGAGGGCACTGTATAATAAATGGAGTGATTTTTGATTTACAACTGCCTTGATTTTACACAATATGCCAATTATTTTTGATATTTTTGATTTCACATCATTTATATGAAATTTAGTCTTTCATCAACATGCACTCCCAAAAAATTCGTATGACACACCCTCTCAATTTCCATTTGGTTTGGTATACTAAACTAAACATGTGATGGTGATTAACAGATTATGTCTGATAATTGCTGCTGTAGATACTATGAACATAAAGGAGAGGACTGTGGCGGCGCTCCGGCTGCTGGACGTTGGAGACAGGTTTGCTCACCTCGCTCTGCCTAAAGCTGCTGTGCTCATCCCTCTGTTTGTGAAGGAGGAGGAGCTGCACACACTCATGACTCTGCGCTCCATGACGGTAAACAACACACTTTCTGCTTCTTTAAACGTTTGAAATGTTCATTTACGGCTAAATGTTATGGCAGCTGAGGACCAACGCTGGAGAGGTGTGTTTCCCTGGTGGGAAGAGAGACCCCAGTGACAGAGATGATGTGGAGACGGCCCTGAGAGAGGCTGAGGAGGAGATCGGCCTACGCTCGGACCAAGTGCAGCTGGTCTGCAAGCTCACTCCGGTCATTAATAAGGTAGCAGCACACTAAAGCCTCCAACCTGTCGCTCTCCTGCCCCATCAAAGCCTTTCTGGGATTCTCAACATTGTGTAGACATGACCCTCGTTTGTTCTCCCATGTGATTTGGCAGTATGGCCAATTCACAAACGAATGGCAATACCAGGCAGACAGACATTTGAAGGGCAGTTGCTCAACCAAGAACAGGAGAGCAGAGATAAATAGGTAAATAAATAATGAATTGATGAATCGATAGATAAAACGTATATAGCAAATATTTTTTACTGTAACGAAACAGTGTGGGCTAATAATAACGTAGTTGTAGTAGTCTGCCTAGTCTTACAAAAAGTCAGTCACACAAAGCTCAGTGCTTATGATCAGCATAAATACTCATAATAATACAAAAAGTCACATACTATGCTTTCTTTGATATTTTGTAATCATCTATTCCACACATACAACATGATTTAACACTTTAAACATTGCAAGAGGCAATACTGAACTATAACGAATCATCTGTTTACGATCTAAAGCCATGGAATTGATTCTTAAGCAAACGTCACTGACACAGCATCAAGGTCTCTCCCAAAGCAAACCAACAAAAGACTATGGCACAACCAGCTGCCATGAATATAAACCATAAAGAAAATATGGTTATTATAGTGAATAAAGAACTGCCCTGTTTCATGAGGAGAGTTCTGTAGCGATGTGTTGTTTCTGAGACATGTCAGGATTAGCGTGTTTACATTATTATTTATATATTAAGGAGTTACTTGAGCTTCTAGCCTCTCAATGCGTATACACCATTACATTACTCAAATGGAACCATTTGGTTTGGGCAGCAGCAGTGTCTTATATCTTTGGACTTAGTCAGGTTTGTTCATTATATTTCAATGAATTGCACAGGTCTGTTATCAAATGTACCCTTTTCATTAGCACATCCATCCATCCATTTTCTTCCGCTTTATCCGGGGCCGGGTCGCGGGGGCAGCAGTCTCAGCAGAGATGCCCAGACTTCCCGATCCACGCACACCTCCTCCAGCTGTTCTGGGGGACCCCGAGGCGACACCAGGCCAGCTCGGAGACATAGTCCCACCAGCGTGTCCTGGGCCTTCCACGAGGCCTCCTCCCAATAGGACATGCCTGGAGCACCTCCCGAGGGAGGCGACCAGGAGGCATCCGAACAGATGCCCTAGCCACCTCAGCTGGCTCCTTTCGACGTGAAGGAGCAGCGACTCTACCCGAGCTCCTCCCGGGTAACTGAGCTCCTCACCCGATCTCGGAGGGTGCGCCCAGCCACCCTGCGAAGGAAACTCATTTCGGCCGCTTGTATTCGCACAATGAATTGTAATACATTGCAGTATCCTTTAAAGTGCATATAACACATCAGACACATTTTTTACTAAAACATAGTTAACACAATTATATTTAAGATTTTGTAAAAAAACAAAAAACAAACTGTACTCTTTAGTTTGACCATTTTTCGTAATGTTTATAATTTCACTTCCTTATTGACATTGACAAGTGACATCGATAGAGGCAAACAATTTTTAACTGTTGCCGGGTCAACCATTACCTCCTAACCCACCACCTGGAGGAGGAGCCATAGGGGCTGGTGCAGCTCCAACAGCTGCCCCCACGACCCGGCAACGGACAAGTGGAAGAAGATGGATGGATGGGTCAACCATTATACGTTTGTTAAGTGATGATGTCATCGCTCCACTTCCGGGTCCAACAGAGCTTTAGACTTATTCACTATAATGGAATGTAGACTACAGGCTCTTTTAAACATCTGATCACACAGAAATATCACATTTATTCTGGAGTTTCTTTAGTAATGCTTTTTGCATTTTGTTTTCCATACACAATGAAGGCTTATTTTAGATATTTAAATATCTTTTTCCTGGAGAAATGATGAGCTCTATTATTCTAATTAGGTGTAAAACAGTGTTAGCCTTTTATCTGTTATTTCAGCAGGAGATTCAGATAAAGTTGTGTTTTTGCTGTGTTTATCTATGGAGCTCTCAACAGGAAGGAGCTTATTGTGTGCGAGTCACACTTGACAAACGTATTGGAACTGAGTCAAACTGCTATAGATCTTTACCTCTATGTCAGGGGTTCTCAAACTTTTAAATCAAAAGGTCAGAAAATTCACAAACACCCAAAGTCCGAAAAATGTATTTTGTCATTTAAACATTGGTAAACATTTAAATAGTAAAAATGTAAAATGCATTTATAAATATTTATAATTTTATTCATCAGAGTACATATATATAATATAATATATATAGTGCATCGTAACATGAGCAAAAAATGCATAATATTGGGGAATTTAATACAAAAAAAAGTTTTATATATATATAAATAAGAGCAGTCCTACGACGGGACACTCAGTTGTTCTAATGAACGACATAGCACTGCCTGCGGCGTAATGCGGTCGCTGTATCAGATGGGGAAGTCTGGGCATCTCTGCTGAGACTGCTGCCTCTGCGACCCGGCCGCGGATAAAGCGGAAGAAAATGTTTATGTGACGTTAACATACCAGACACCTTGAGTTCGTTGTTCATGCTTCATGTAGCATCAATGTGTTACGTTAGCATACGCCTATTCAGCCTATTTTTTACTTATACTCCAGTGACTTATTGTCCGGAAAATACGTTAATTGCATGGTAATAGTGTAATAACGGTAATATGGTCATTAGTCCTGGAAACAATGAAATACCAGGAGGGGGGTCAGCCCTATGTTCCCCAGTACCTATGTTCCCCCACTTCTATTGATTAAGATTAGGCACCAGCCCACTATCCTTAAGGTTAGTGGCTAGGGCAGGGTCAGGGTTAAGCTGCTTGATATATGTATGACATTTCACTCTCATGACTTGTGATTGGTTGAAGTACCAACTCACCTACGGAAAAAAATATCACACCTGGGGAACATAGGACCCGGGAACATAGGTATGCACCCCCAGGAGGAGAACCGTAAATGACAGGAAACCTGGCTCAGAGAAGGCTGCCCCTGGTCCTCCCTCACGTATGTTCACATGTATGTACCGTGTGCTTGCTTTGCAGAGTGGGCTGATGGTGACCCCAGTGGTGGGCTTCATAGATGAGACCTTCTGTCCGAGTCCAAACCCCGCTGAGGTCAGTGCGGTGTTCACACTTCCCCTGGACGTTTTCACCCGGGAGAACAATCACGCTCAGCTCCAGGGTGTCCCTGGACTCGTGGGGCCGCTGCACTCTTTTCACTATGAGGACCTGATGTCGGGCCGTCACTATCATATCTGGGGACTGACCGCGGCGCTGGCCATGTTAGTGGCCGTCTGCGCACTTCACAAAAGGACAGAATTTGAAGTTGGGTTTGATTTTGAGAATCCGCTACAATATTTGAACAGAACTTACTGAAAAGAGCCAGTAAGCTCTGACAGCGTCTATTTGAAATCACAATGTTAGTGATTTTTTACTTTTTAACCAATCAGAAATTATGACTACAACAAATATCTTGTCAAGTCATGGCCGTGAGGATTCTGAGAACCTTCTAACCTGACTCAGGCCTTTGTGCTCGGAGGCTGACAGTTATCATCTCTAACTGAAGCGCTAAACATTTTTCCACATTGAAGAATATTCGACTATGTTCTGATTTACTAGCATCAAGCTGAAGATGTGTCCGACTAAGATGTGGACTCTATGATACAGCTGAAAGTCCAATGTGAAAGCAAGGTTTTGTAGGATGCACATGTAATGGTGTTAATATAGACGGGTTAAAATTCTGGTAATGGGTTTTGAGCGCCACGGTGTGGCATGGTGTGGGAGTGCCCCGAGTAAGTGTTACTCGGAGCTGTGTACATATTGTCCCACCTTTTTGTTATATATGTGTGACATGACGAGTGGTATATTAAAATAAATAAAAGCCTGACAACGCCATCCAGTGTAAGCTGGAAAAAATGTGCTTTAAGGCACACAGATTCGACCCATAAGGACAGAGGCAGCATGTTCCTTTTACACAATCCATTTATTTCTATGGTTTTACTTTTGTTTTATCTTTCTGTTCGGATTTCATATTTTCTTTACACATATCAGTTTTCGTTACATTCAGTTGGGCTCACAAAATGCCCAGGAGCTGGTCAATAAAAGGAAACAAAACAAGGAGAAAGCAAGACAAGGAGAAACAAGACAGCACCGTGGTTAGGTCCACCTAAATGTAAATAAAAAGGTAGTTAAGGAACCAGTTACAAAATAAAAGCTAACCACCAGGCAAGGCCGATCCTACCGTCGCACGCCCACATCTAGCCCTTCTCGGCCGGCTCGGTGCTTCGATAGCCCCCCGAGTTCCGTCACAGGAGGGCCCCAGCAGACCCCGAGCCACCATGCACCGAGAGCAAGCAATGGACGCCATGGAGTGGTGCGCGTTGAGGCTCTCAACCACCCGCGACGCTAAAATTACACCTGCGTTAGCAGCTACACCAATAAGAAAGAATGAACGAATTAACCATAGCTACCTGGACCTGTGGAAAACCGCACGCACAACCCTGGGCCCAGCCCAACCAGGCCGGAAGACACCAGTGAGGAGACACAGGAAGTGCGTGTGACCCAGGGGGGCTTTTATACTTATTTTAAGTGGTGGCGCCATCTGCTGACCGTTTCAATATTAAAAAGCTTATATTTAATACGATTATTTAAAATACAGTTACTAAAAACTGGTATTGCCACATATGTTTTATGTACCTGGTTGAGTGTGCGTTAGTTGTCCTGTGTATTTTATTTTGTCGGTCCAACGTTGGGAACATCCGGTCTAGGAGTATATAGGGATGGCTCCTCCTCTCCCTCCCTCTCTTGTTTCTGTGTCTTGAGGGAAGGTGAGCGTGTTTTGTGTATCGTTAGCCATCGTATTGTTAAAACTTATAATTATGAAGTTTTACTTTGTCTCTTATGTTATTATGTTGTTTTATTGTCATCCATGTTATCATTTGTTACTTACATGTTTTCTGTTTCCTTTCGTTTATAGGCCGCGTTGGGTCGGCATATAATTTTGGGCTAACGCCATTTTCTTTTATTTCTTGCCAGCCAATAAATGGGCATTGAGCGTTGCTCCCCCAACTTGAGCCTAGCCTCCTCTTGATGAGCAAGAGCACCACACACAACGCAAATGGGTCACATGTTAGCTGATAATATTGTGTCTAGGTTGAACACGTCTGGCTCTTCTGCCGAGTCTCCCAGGGCTCCTGATTCGCCTCCACAGGCCAATGATACCTAGCCTGGCTTACGCCAGACTAAAATCACAAGTGATATTTAGTCTGGGGACCACCAATTCATTTTCTCGTAGGAGAGGTGTGGTTTACGATTGTCCATAGCCGTTTATTGGGCGCTACGAATGTCTCTCATGCGTCTGCACGTATAGCCAATCGTATCATGGTATCAGATGACGTATGACGTACCTGCTGTAAACTTTTGAGCTAAACTATTTAGAACACGTTCGAAAGATGGCATCGCGTCTGCTGCTGTCATGTTGGATCCGTAAATATATATATATATTTTTTTTATCCCTAAACAAACTACAAGCTTCTGTATGTCAAATAGCGCGTCATCGTCTTACTGTCCCTCCTCGTTCTGTGATTGGTGCCCAAATCCATGGGAAAATGTCGGCCATGGTCCCCAGGCTGTTGTGAAGTTCGAAAAGATTCGAGCGCACACAGCAGTCTGGTGTTAGCCAGGCTAAATGATACCATGAATAATCGTAGTCTGAACTTCTCAAATGTCACATTTATTGAAAAAGGTGCCAAAGAGCCACCGGTGTTTAGTAGCCTGGCTAACGCCAGACTAAAATCACAAGTGATATTTAGTCTGGGGACCACCAATTCATTTTCTCGTAGGAGAGGTGTGGTTTACGATTGTCCATAGCCGTTTATTGGGCGCTACGCATGTCTCTCATGCGTCTGCACGTAGCCATAGCCAATCGTATCATGGTATCAGATGACGTATGACGTACCTGCTGTAAACTTTTGAGCTAAACTATTTAGAACACGTTCTAAAGCTTGATCGAAAGATGGCATCGCGTCTGCTGCTGTCATGTTGGATCCGTAAATATATATATATTTTTTTTATCCCTAAACAAACTACAAGCTTCCGTATATCAAATAGCGCATCATCGTCTTACCGTCCCTCCTCGTTCTGTGATTGGTGCCCAAATCCATGGAAAAATGTCGGCCATGGTCCCCAGGCTGTTGTGAAGTTCGAAAAGATTCAAGCGCACACAGCAGTCTGGCGTTAGCCAGGCTAGGTGTTTAGTGGGGATGGTTCAGATGTGTTGGCTATCGATGAATGGGAAGATTTGATGAAGGTTTATCTCCGTAAAAGTAATGTTCCCATTGAATGCAGAGCGGAGGAAATCCGTATCCATTTAAAGGGCAAAGCTAGAAATGTCGTGAAGCTGGGTATTAAAAATGGGGGTTTGAATTCCACGCAAGGGCCCGATGCCATTTACGGTCTTTTACGTAAACATTTTGGCGCGGGTCTGTGCTCCTCGGTCCCGCTCGCTGATTTTTACTCCATCCGCCCCACAGTTAATGAGGACCCGTATGATTTTGGTTACGGTTAAACGATGCTGCGGACACTGCCATTAGCTGCCTCGCGGGGCTGGGGAAATTCTCCGATATTCCTGGGGAGGATGTCACCCGGTTATTCATAAGACACTGCCCGAACAAAGAGCTTTCTTACACATTCCGGTCTAAGACTATCGATAAGTGGTCGGCTCGCGATGTCCAGGAGGTGCTGGACGAGTACCATTTAGAAAATAGCTCTAGAAGAGCCGGTGTAATGAATACGGTTGCTGTGAATAAAGGTGACATTGCCGCTGATGTACTTCCCACTGCTAACGTATCTGACCAATCAGCGCTTGAGAAGCTAGCCGCCATGTTGGAAAGGGTTTTGTCGCAAACTCAAGATGGCGCCCAGGTTGCTCAGAAACCGCGTCGAGACACACGGTATCCCAAAATAGACGGTTTAAACAGCATGCCGTGTGCGGTCTGTAGAGATGTGTCCCACACCACGTACACACATTGTAGGAAGCATAAACTGTGTTTTCGGTGCCACGCGCAGGGCCACTCCAGCCACGCTTGTTCCCGGGGCGTTAACACTTCTCCCTCCGGGCCTCAAGGGAAACTAGTCAGTCTGCGCGTAGGGGAGGACAGCGTAGATGGGGATTCTTCACCTCCCACAATGGACAGTGCGGTACATCTTGGCCCCGGACGTGTAGCTTACAGCAACAAAGTGCCGCTGGGCAAGACACCGGTTGTACAAGTATTGCAAAGACTTTCAGAAACCGACTCGTTATTTCACACGGACGTTATCATGGACAACGGTTACGTCATCAAGGCCTTAGTGGACAGTGGATCTATGGCGTGCACTATTAGCAAAGAGACTGATTCGATGCTGAAGAGGGATTATCCGGAGATTGACAGGAAGCGAGCGGATGAGTATGTCATCGTGGGCTGCGGAGGTCAACCGGTAATGCCCACTGCTCTGTACGACCTCTCTGTTCTAGTGTACGGTATCAAAGTTATCGTCCCAGTCCTAGTGGTACCAGGCCAGTCCGACAGCATGATCTTGGGAGCAACGTCTTGAAATGGCTCATGAGGCGGATCGAAGATGGAGAAATAGACTCGAGTAAGATGGGCGCTTTTGGCAAAGAGCTACCCCAGCTGCTGTTGCTATTGTCCCATACAGTGCACCGTACTGACACCTCGCCTTTGGATTTGGGACTGCAAAATTCAAAAGATGTGTCACGTTGCAACCTTTGACTGAACATTTGGTGTGGGCTAAATTACCATCTGTAGACGCTTCGGCGGTGGGGAGCTCGGTCATCGTAGAACCCACTAGATCTAAAACGAGACCAGCGCAGATCTTGGTGGGGAGAGTTGTCACCACTCTGTATGGGGATGGGTGGGTTCCCATTAAAATAGTTAATCCTACGGAGAAAGCACTCACCCTGAAGAAGAATGCCAAACTTGTGGATGTTTCGCCTAGTTTGTCAGTACAAGATCTACCGGAGCCACATCGAGTTCAGTCAAACACCCAGCGCACAACGGAGATTCCAGTTTTGAAAACCGAGGAAGAGATAAACAAGACCCTCATCGACATGGGACTCTCAGAAGTTGACATCACGTCGTCTGAAGTGTCCTTGGAGTGGAAGAACAAGCTACTCAATCTGATCGAACGATACGACTCCACATTCTCAAGACACAAGATGGATTGTGGAGAGGCGAAAGACTTTGTACACAGGATACGGTTGATGGATGACAAGCCATTCAGACTTCCATACAGGCGTGTCCCTCCTTGCCATTATGAAAAACTGAGGACAGCTTTGAACGAGATGGAGGAAGTCGGGATCATCCAGAAGTCCCAGAGCGAGTATGCGTCTCCTCTAGTTCTCGTCGTGAAACCCAATGGTGATTTACGCATCTGTAATGACTTTCGGTGGCTTAATGCAAGAACTATTAAAGATGCACACCCCTTGCCCCACCAGACCGATGCGCTCGCTGCGCTTCGGGGCAATGTGTTCTTCTCCACCATGGATCTCACCTCGCGGTTTTACAACATCCCGCTACACGAGGATGACAAACGGTACACCGCCTTCTCCTCCCCGTTCGGGCTGCACGAGTATAACAGGATGCCTCAAGGACTGACCAACAGCCCCGCGACGTTCATGCGCATGATGATGTCGATCTTCGGTGACAAAAACTTTACCAGCCTGTTGTGTTACCTGGACGACTTGATGGTGTTTGCGCCGTCCGAACAGATTGCGCTAGAGCGTTTGGAGATGGTATTTTCGCGGTTAGCTGCAAACAATCTTAAGCTTTCCCCCAAGAAATGTCATTTCCTCCGGCGTTCTGTAAAGTTTTTGGGCCACATCGTCTGCGAAGAGGGCATGAAAACCGACCCCAGTAAAGTCCAGGCCATCGGGGACATTAGGGAAACGGACCTCATGGAGGCAGACGGTAAAACCCCCAGCGCTAAAAAGATTAGGTCCTTTTTAGGCATGGCCCTGTATTACCACCACTTTATTGAAGGTTGTTCAGCCAAAGCTAGGCCCCTGTTTAGTCTCGTGTCAGAGCCCTCCACTTCCAAGAAAAAGGGTAGACCTCCCAAGCCTAAGTTCAAGAAAGGTTTAGTGAGATTGACCCCCACTGACTGGACTGACGACTGTAGGGAAGCTTTCGAGACCCTCAAACATGATTTGATACACAGTGTGACGTTGGCTCATCCAGATTTCGATGCCCCTTTTATCCTAGCTGTTGACGCTTCTTTCGACGGGATAGGCGCTGTTCTTTCGCAATTGCCACCTGGTAGTAAGATCGCCAGACCTGTGGCTTTTGCCAGTAAAACTTTGTCTCAAGCCCAGTTGAATTATCCAGCTCACCGCCTGGAGTTTTTAGCTCTTAAGTGGGCTGTATGCGACAAATTTGGCCATTGGTTAAAGGGACGGACCTTCTCTGTTTGGACTGACAATAATCCACTGACGTATATATTGACTAAGCCCAAACTTGACGCTTGCGAACAGAGGTGGGTGGTGAAGTTAGCGGCGTATAGCTTCGATCTTAACTATCTTAACGGTTCAGACACCGTCTGGTGTCTGAACCGTACTCTCATCTGCTCGCCCAAGTTAGTGAGTTAGCGGACCAGAGAGTCCAGGACGCGTTTAGGTGCACGAACAACTGCCAACGCGTAGACGAGTCTGGGGATTCCGCCAATTCGCTTTCCCCACAGCCATCCCTGCCCCTCGAAGAAGTCCAAGCGGTGTTAAGCGCCCAGAGTGAAGGGAGTGCCAGTCCGTTGCGTGTCACTTGTGCTGATGTCCCGCAACTAGCGTGTATCACCGACAGTGCTTCGCTCCCGCTGAGCCAGCTTGTGTCCATGCAAGAACAGGACGGCACCCTGAATAGAGTCTTCTATTACGTGCAAAGGCGGAAAAGACCCACCAAGCGTGAGCGCGCACGTGAACCAGGTGGTGTGAAGAACCTACTTAAACATTGGCCGAAGCTGTCTATCAGGGACGGTTTGTTGTTCCGGTCGAAGAGAGACAACAAAATGAACGTGACGCTCCATCCGTTCGTTGTACCGAGCGCCTTGAAACAACAAGTCCTCACTGGCCTCCACGATTCAGCGGGCCACCAGGGCCAAGCGCGGACGCTATCTCTGGCCAGGCAAAGGTTTTCTGGATAGGGATGGAAAGGGACGTCATCAATCACGTCAGAAAATGCTTCAGATGCATCGTCGGTAAAACCCCTGAGCCACATGGACGTGCTCCCTTGGAAAGTATCCAAACCTCAGAACCGATGGAGTTGGTTTGCATCGATTTCTGGACTGCTGAACAAACGGACAAGAAAAGCGTCGACGTTCTGGTCGTCACTGACCACTTTTCGAAATTGGCACATGCATTTCCCTGCAAGAATCAGTCGGCTAAACAAGTCGCCTGCCGATTGTGGAATGACTTTTTCTGCGTATATGGCTTCCCAAAGCGCATCCACTCAGACCAAGGTGCAAATTTCGAGAGCAGTCTCATGAAAGAACTTTTGACGCTGTCTGGAGTCCAGAAATCGCACACAACGCCATACCATCCTATGGGGAATGGCATTACAGAACGGTTCAACAGGACTCTGGGGAATATGATCCGTGCCTTGCCCCCGCAGTCGAAAGCAAGATGGCCCCAGATGTTGCAAATGCTGACTTTTTGTTACAACTGCACAGAACATGAGACTACAGGATTTGCGCCCTTCTACCTCATGTTTGGGAGAGTTCCCCGCTTGCCAGTCGATGTCGTTTTCCAGCATGTGCTCGAGGGTACACCTGTCGTTGACCACCATGAGTTTATTGCAGCTTTGAGGCGGGATTTAGCTGAGGCATCGCGCATTGCTCTCCAAAACAGTAGGACAGCTCAGGCCCGTCAGACGGAAAACTACAATCGTAAGGCTAAAGGCGCGGCTCTCGTAGTGGGTGATCAGGTTTTACTCGCAAATCGAGGGGAGAGAGGGAAGCGGAAGGTTGCGGACAAATGGGTTTCGACGGTGTTTGAGGTTATTTCTGTGAGACCGGGCGTAAACGTCTATTCCATCAAAGACCCTGACACTCAGAAAGTCAAAACGGTACATAGAAATCTTCTACTCCCTGTCAGTTTCCTTTCGTCGAATGTAGAGGGCCCATGTGCGTCTAATTGCTCCTCATTAGCGAACGACGAACCAGAAATTCCTGTTGAGGCACAGGACAGTGAGACTAGGACGATTAATTGGCTTTTGAACACTGAAAATGGTTCTTACCAGAGTGTAGAAGCGAGTCTAGTCGACGAAGATACCGTGTCTGATCCGTTTGCTGAGTCTGATATAGATTCTGTGGCGTTGGGTCCGTGTGATGGGGTTTCTGTCTGTGTTGAATCTGATGGCGCGCTCTCTCAACTGCCACTTAGCGTGGGCGACCACACCCCACCTGAGGATCAATCAGAACTAGTCTCCGCAGACATGGTAACGTGTGACGCAGTAGGCTACGAAGCAACTGTTCCTGTGCGTACAAAGACAGGCAGATTGGTTAATCCCCCCGCTCGGTTAATTTGCTAAAATGAATGGGCAAAGAGTAGAGTCGGGGGCCCTCACAACCTGTGAATTCGTTCTCTCTTTTGTAAATAGTATTGTTCATGCAAGGGAAGGCTCACCGTTCCCCATTGGTTTTGTTAGGAAAGATTTTTGTAACTTCCAATTAAGAAAGAGTGTAAATTTTTTTTTTCAAAGAGTTTCCTGCAAGTACGAGGGGTGTAAACCGGCACTCTTCATACCCGCGCGTGGTAGGACTCTACTCTGTGCGATCCCTTGGGATGGGTTTATTCTGGTTTTTGGGTTACTCTTGTATATGTTTTTTTCCTCTTCTTTCTGTCTTTTTGTTCTACACCCCGATACTAGAATAGGGATGGCTCCTCCTCTCCCTCCCTCTCTTGTTTCCTGATGTCTTGAGGAAGGTGAGCGTGTTTTGTGTATTTTAGCCATCGTATTGTTAAAACTTATAATTATGAAGTTTTACTTTGTCTCTTATGTTATTATGTTGTTTTATTGTCATCCATGTTATCATTTGTTACTTACATGTTTTCTGTTTCCTTTCGTTTATAGGCCGCGTTGGGTCGGCATATAATTTTGGGCTAACGCCATTTTCTTTTATTTCTTGCCAGCCAATAAATGGGCATTGAGCGTTGCTCCCCCAACTTGAGCCTAGCCTCCTCTTGATGAGCAAGAGCACCACACACAACGCAGGGCTAAACGAAGTCGGTCACACACATGAGGGCATACAGTGGGGGGAAAAAGTAAGTACACCGTTTGGAATTTCTCACATTTTTGCCTAAATTAGTCATAAAATGTGGTTTGATCTTCATCAAAATCATGAGTAAACAGTGTCTGCTTAAACTAATACCACCCAAACATTTACATCTGGTCATATTTTTATCGGCCATAACATGTAACATGTAACATGTGTAAACAGTCACAGGACAGCGTGGAATAAGTAAGTACACTGTCTGAATCTCACTGAACTGCAGCAGTTTTGTAAAGAGGAATGGCCAAGATTTATCCTGATCGTGGAATCTGCAACTACAGAAAAGCAGTTATTGCTGCAAAAGAAGGGTCAGCCAGCTATTTAATACAAATGTGTGTATTTACTTATTCCACGCAGGTGTGAATGTCCATTGATGATAGCATGTTAAATGTTTTGACAAATGTGTGTAAAATTGAAATTTGAGTAATAAACATGATTACTTTAGATCTATTTTAACGGATCATTTCATCTCGTCCTATGAAAGTCTTTGATTCGTCTCCACTTGAGATGGGGACATTTCTTGAAACGGCAAAGTCAATGGTGACTTTGGGATCAAGATTTCATAGTTTAAAAAAAAGGTGAGTGGAAATGTGGTCATGGTAACATTTAAGATCAAGTTATTGTAAAGTTAAACTATTCAAATGGAACTTGTGGAATAAAGAATCCAAGGCAGTTTTATGAAGTCATTTATTGTAGCAGCAGGATTACAGATATAAACAGAAGAGTATACAAATGTTCAGACCAAGGCAAAGTACATGTTAATAAGAGTTCAGAGAGTTTATGAGAACACACGGTTGACCTTTTTCCCCCTTCGCCATGGGGTCTTCAGGCTGGATACTAAAGCTCAAGCTGCACAGGACAGATATACAACAGAACTATTGGAGAATGAGAAGGCAAACTAAAAGGAAACGTGAGTGGATGGATCACACGCACAAGAACGGCTCACACTATTGCCAAAAACACTTTTTTTTATCGCGGGAGCTCCTTTTGATCAAGCGTTTCACAGCAACAATAGTAATGTTGACAAGCACATCAACACGAGAAAGCTCTCCTCTCATTCAGACTTTGTCCCTTTCACCTCGCACGCACGAATCTCATGAGGCATTACCAAATCTTTGACGGACAAACCCAGTCATCAATTCAGTGTCGGAGCTGCACTTTTTTTTTTTTACAGAAATAAATAGAAGGTGTCAAATATACTGGTGCGGTTATGCTTCGATTAGGAAAAACATCCTGAATGTATTGTACACTTCTGGAAGGCAGAGTTCATTTTGCCGACACGTTTCCATTTAGGTTGAGGTGAAATGATGAATATCCCGGTTTTAACTATGATCTGAAAGAGGTGAAAGGATTTGAATAGTTGGCTCTAGGGCGGCGCGACATGTCGCCAGTTCCTCATGTGTTCCTGATGACGTTCCATTTCTCCCACTTCTGGTCCCGATTTAGTATTTTTCCAAGTCTTATGACAAATTTGATGGGGAAAATAAATCCGTTCAACTTTTGCTTATAATTACTGGAACGTACATGTTCATAAACACACATGGGACTAATGCATGTATAATGGTAGCATGGGCCAATTTCCAACCAATGTACCGCTTTTGCACAGTCTTTCATCCTGGCCCATGCTGAAAACTACCTTTAGAGCTAAAAGTGGCACATTTACAGAAATGTTGATTAATGTGCATTGTCCCTGTTCAAATAAATTAAATAAAAAAAGGTCGGGGAAACCTACACTGTAGTGATGTGCGATTCATGAATGAATCATTCAAGACTAGCGAGTCATTTGTTACATTAGTTACTCTAACAAGAGTGATACTTAACCAAACTTTATGGTAAAAGAGGATGAATATTTCTGTACAAACGTTAGTGCACTCCAAAGTCAGTATGAGTGAGTGACGACTCGTATGAACTGGGAGAACGAATCACACTGTGGTTCATGTCAAAGGCAGATATGAATCGAATGAATGAACCGCCAACTCCCTGCTAAGATAGCAAGTCTAAATTCAGCAGAGTGGTCAATTAAGTAGGGGAAAAAATAAATAAAAAAATTCGATTTTATCCCAAGATTGTAGATTACTTAAAATGCTACGTTATCCAGTTTTACATTCAACAATAGCACCAGATTACAATCATTAACAATGGTTGGATTTAATTATGCTTAATTATGCTACTGTTTTCGTTCTCTATTAGAGCTGGCCGTCCACCATAACATTTTCATTGGTTGAGTGAGTCAGTCTAATGTAATCTACTGTTAACCACTCGACTTAACCACTTAATGACTCAAAACAACCGATTTCACTGACTTGAGTTAAAATGAATCACCAAAGTCAATGAATCAAACTTCACATCACTACTGTGCAGGCACAAAGAGGAGCATGTAAAGGCCCCATCTGGTTCTGGAATCCAACCTGGGACGTTTGTGCTAACCGCTGTGTACAATAAGATTTCCCCTTCATATCATGCAGCCCTAGTCAGACGTACTTTTATTTTTTTATTTGCAAACACAAGAATTTGACTGATTAAAAACATGTCGGTCGACAAAATGAACCCTGCTGGCGGGAAATGAAAAGTCGCAACACCAGTAAACACAACAGTAACACTTCAGTTATCAAGGCACACAAAGTTGGGTCAAAAGCATCACAACTGAAGGTGAAGATCCCCCTGCAGTGCATTTCATAAGTATAGTATGTACACAAGGATTCTCATTTAGAAACAGACCATGTTGTTCCAAAGTTTGTGTGCAGTATTTGTTACCACCTTCAAAAGGAACCCAGTGGCTATTCCAAAAGTCAAGACTGAGCGTCCTGGAAATGGAACTAAAGTGAAGTTAAAGCCACACTGCAGAACACACCCAGGAATAACAGTAAAGTACAATGGTAACGGCTGACACTTGTATTGCACTTTACCAAGTTTCTCAAAGCGCCACACTGTAGTCATTATTCATTCACGCCATACTCTGTGGTGGTAAGCTAATAGCCACAGCCGCCCTTGGGACAGACTGACAGTTTCCTGGAACACAGCATCAGTACATTTGAGATCAGTGGTTTTCAACTGGGAGGTCACAAAACATTTCTTTATTTATTTTATATTATTATATTTTATTAAAAATCCACAAAATCATTCTCGAGTCTGTTAGAATGAGCTATTTTGATAGTCATTTTAGCTTTATAGCATAATTTCAAGCTTATTCAACTATAATTTGAAAGAAAGTACAGTATTTTACAATATTTATAGCCTAAACAATTTTTTATTTTGGTCATGGCATGGTATTTTAGATGCCAACACCAAACCAGTTGAGAGCCACTGCATTAGATCATTGTCCAAATGCTTGATTTTGAAAATCCTTCTCAATAATATTCACAGTGTTGCTTGGCATCGCTGCCGAGGTTATGTTTGCGAGTTGCTCTTGTGATGTAGCAACATAGAACCTGGAATGTTCCGCAGCATGGCTTTAATAATGGAATAAACCTTGCCAACAACAGTGCCGCCGCACACCTATCCCCTTCCCCCTCGGCCTCAAAATAGACTTTTCCCCAAATGAAAACTGGAATTGGTCCGGTGTTAGATGTCGTACAAGCGCCAAATCCACGCCATGAGGTAAAAAATACATTCATCAAAAGTCACAGGTTAGCTTTCTGTGTTGGTATATGGCTTCGAGAGGCATATTTCTGCTCGGTCACGACATGGATGTGCTCTTCAAACTCCCCTGCTGACCCAGAGGAATGGAATGCTTGGAAACATCACTACCGCGCTCCAACCTGGTCTACAGTTTATGGATGGTCAAAGTGCTATTCCAGATACAATGAAAACACGAAAACAAACGGCGCACGACTTCAAACTTCAAAAAGGGTCACACATTTTGTAGGATGAATTCATTAGACCACAGTAATAGGTTGCGTTCACAATTTTTCATTTGATATCATTTCAGATGGAGGGCGGGGCAACTCTACAGGTGTAAGAGACTGGGATGTTTTTCATTTGCCTAATCGTTAGACTGGTTTGGTCCTGATTTAGTATTTTGTTCTTTTTAAGTCTGGTTTGCTCACATATTTTCTTAAAATAAAGACTTTTTCTAGTTTTGTATGCTCACATATTTGGTTACACACTGTGGTGGAATGGTTTAGCCAAATATCGCAGCCATTTTACGATTCCATGCAAAATCATAGCTAAAACTTTATTTTGTGGAGCTCGACTGGCTTAACATGGTTGAAATGTATCACCTATTGATTCATTGTAAAGCCGACAAAATTCCTGCTCTGAGCGATGAACCCATTTCTCTCTGATTTGGAGTTTATTGTAAATCCATTGTTATATGGATTAGTAAATTATTTGCAATTCTTTAAATAATTGACCAGACGACGATCGCGCTCATGTGATACAAGCACAACACCTCTTTTTAATACTTTACATTTGTGCAGACCGAGAAGATATCGAACGATTTGCCCGTTTTTGTTTCCTGCGGTTAGGCCCAGTGTCAGTTAAAAGGCACGTTCGACCCTAGAGCATCTGCGTCATGTGAACACAACCTATTCCGCTTCAGTATAAACTTGGATATCACTCACAACGACAACAGCAATGACACTCTGTGCTATGAGCAAAACCATATAGTACAAAAATAGTCTACATTTCCATACATGGATACAAAAGTCTACAAAAGATAAGTTACTCTAAAATGGATTACTATCAGTCTGTGGGTTGAAACAGGATTATGAAAATGAGATTATGAAAATGTAAACATGAGAGCTATTCTTTATCAAAAAACTGGCTCTTGATATTGCCAGGTTGGCTACTGATGCAGATATGGAAAATACAGCAGTGTTAATGTTGCCAATATAGAAAAGGAAAGGAAAGTCAGTTCAAATGATTGGAAATGTTTTCGAGAGATCACGATCCGTCAAACAAAGTACCTTATCATATTTACAGCGGGCTCAGGAAGTGTTCATATCCCTCCGGCTCTTCCTAAGTTATTATGTTGAAGTCTGACACAAAAATAAAAGTCAAAGAATGGCAGCAAAGTTCAATCAACACACTACATTACATTATGCGCAGTAATCCAATTCGCAGCTTTGTTCAAACGTGGCATCGCATGAGTACGCTCTCGCTTCCTAAGGTGTTTTGGAGTCTTACGGTCTTGAATGGCGGCGCTTGTGTGTGTCTGGAAATACTTTTGTGTCCGTAAAATAAAATAAAATCTATGGTGATGTCGTCGGCTCCAATTAAAGGAACAGGCCACCATTTTTCCATACTGAGATATGTTCTTACCCGAGACGAGTTGATACGTACCTGTCTGGTCTTTGTGTGTGCCCTCAGTCACGCAAAAAGACCAAAGATGTTGTTAGCATTTGGCCTCTCCCAGCATATTCCTATGGCTCCAAACGGAGGTGAAGTTAGAAGTGACCAAGCTCTTCCACGGGCACAAAGACCAGACAGGTACGTATCAACTCGTCTAAGCTCAGGTAAGAACATATCTCAGTATGGAAAAACGGTGGCCTCTTCCTTTAAAGTGACAGTCTGTAAGTTTATATGTTTTACAAATTGAATAGATTGCGTAAAATACACCGTGTGGGTCTGCAATTTGACATAATGTGCGTAATATTAACTCATTCTATTATTTCTAAAGCCCTTCCCTCTCTCAAGTTCAGCAACTAAATCACTTTGACCAATGAGACGAGCTTTCCTGTCAGGTCCAATAACGAGAGGGGGAAATTATGTTTTTTACTTTTAAAAGTTTGTTCCCGCTCTCCTCATATTGCAAATTAGGAAGGCGTGGCTTTCTGGTCCGATCAGGAGGGGAGGAGGAACTTGATAGTCGCATTCTCTCCTCACTTTGCAATTTTACAGACTATCACTTTAACGACTACTGGCAGCAAGACAAAACCTGGAAGAGAATAAAGTGCAGAGCTATGAGCTCTTTGGAGATCAAGCTAAACCGTGCTTTTCTCTGAACAATGGTCTGGACACAATCCTTTGTTTGTGCTTTATATGAGCTAAAAATGACATTAAAACCAACTGAACCCAAATGTTGATAAATCTAGTCATTTTGTGTTGAATTTAGAATTAGACGAGAATTGGAAAAGAGTTTTGCCTATTCTGAAGAAGTGAAGTTCTGTATATCATTTGTGTGTCAAACTGCTACATAATAAAAAAAGATCAAATTAAGAGGTCTGAAAACTTTCTGAAGCACACACAAAAACACACACACTGAATGTAAAAGCTGCATAATTTCATCAGAAAACAAGTACAAATGAGTAAACAAGGATGAGGGCATTTGCCACGACAAGCCGGAGACACGGGATTTCCAGTCGGGAGCTTTTTGGTATGCCTGGGCCAACCGCAACAACCAACTCTGCATATGACTCGCAAACATGTCCCAAGATGCTGCCCGCTCCTGAACATAGCACCGGGGACGACGTCTAAGCGGCAGCCTCTATGTAACAGAACACCGAGACAAACGTCAACTTCTATCACAACAGACTCGCTAAGATCATATAAGCCTTCATTTACACGGACGAAAGAATGATCTGCGGCGCCTCTGACCACGAGGATAACAGAACAACTCCATTAATAACACAGCTTTTATGGGAATGGGCGAACTGGAACATGCCGACTACATAAGGACCAGAGAGCGGACATTCTATACAAAGTTTCAGTCGGAGGTGAGGAAATCTCAAGTGTCAGGTAACGTTGTGTTAAGCTTTTCTTCCAAAGATAACGGCCAGGTAGGGCTGCAACTAATCATTGTTTTGGTCATCAATTCATCTGGAGATTTCATGATTTTTAACAACATTAGGCTAAAGCGACCCTTAGTCACCGATCTTTACCTACACTTAGGACCTGATTAGGGACACACTCCTTTCTGATTGGATAATCGTCTTGAAAACAAAACCAAAAATGTCAACAAATTCAACGTTTTGTGCTCAAATGATTAAAAACTACAGGCAGTATGTTCTCAGGTCTGGGGAAAAAGGGGCGAAATAATCACCAAAAGTCTTGCATACCTTTAAATACTAAATAGGATTTTCATTAAAAAAAACACACACTACATTTTCTTGCTCTGAGTGATAAAAGTCAACAGATGATTTTACAAAACACCAACTAAAATGGCTGAGGATTATTTCAATAACCGATTAGTTGTTTCAGCCCTACTGCCGGAGTTTTTTTCTCCAGATTTAAATGCACATTACAGGGTACAAATTCAGTCAGGTCAGTCGACGTCTGTGGATGGATAGAAGGATTAGCTGGTTCCAGAGTTATAAAGTGCTAGAGATAAAATGTTTATAAAATCACACAAAAGCTCATCAGGAACTATTCTTTTCCACAACCGACGAAAAACAAAAAAAGTTGCCAATGAGTGCTGTACCTGCCGGTAAAGCCTTAAACACTGGGAGATGCCCAAAGTGGCCAAGTCACATTATTCACGACTGAAACTCACAAACGAGTTCACTTCTCAACTACTCAATCCTCTGTAAATTTTACTTATTTTCCTAGCTTACTTTGAATGTTTCTAAAAAACTGCATTTTACTCCTCTTTGTATTTTTGCTGTATTAAGCGCTAGGAAATGTGGACAACATTCAAATAAAGTCGATTTGACCGTTTTTACTCTCAGAGTACACTTCAATCCAATTGCTGAATTACACTTGCAAACACTTGTACGCTTGAATAAATCAATTTTAGCCTTTGCATAAGTTAAAACTACAGGTCAGACTTGAATTTCTAAAGAGATGTGGCGTCTGCGTGTCAGTCACACTTGAGTGTGTGTTTCTGTGATAATCTTCACGAGCACCCTCTGCACTGCCCAAGTCAAATACCATGACACAACGAAACACTGCATTTCTAATTCAAAGGTTAAAAGCCATTATTACAGGCCTCTCTCATCCTGCAAGAGGGGTAATAATCAAGGCAAAGTACTCCCAAATATTCCACTTGACCGACAGTTCAAAAGCATTTACTTTGGGCTTCAAGTGACCTTAAATAGAAAATCTTTGTAGCGTTGGCACAAACAGCTCACGTGTCAGTCGGGTGTCAGCATGTGGACCTCCTGCTACACTCCCTTCTCTCACTGCCCTGTGATACAATATGCATCACTGCTTCTGAAGGCTTTCTAACAGGTCTTCGATCTTATCCATGTTGGATGCTGCAGATATGGAAGCCTGCAGAGAGTTCTGCAGGTTAGTCTGGGTCTGCAGGTTGGACTGCATTTGTGCCTGAAGGGAGTTCTGCAAACCACTGTGAATGGTGGAGGGGTTGGAGGGCTGATCCAGCAGAGTCTGCATGTGAGAGGCTTGGGCCTGACTCTGAGCTGTGCCCCCAGACGAGCTCAGCAGCTGGGAGTCTAAGAGGACAAGGAAAAGGTCATCATTCACCGCAAAGTTAAACAAACTTTAGGATCTTACCGTTCTGAAGCCCGAACACAAACAGGTTGGGCTGGCCCTGTGAGGCCACGTTGCCAGTTATAGTTGTCTGGAAAAGCTGCTCTGGAGGCCGCTGGCCTGGATTGCCGACAACACCAACACCTCCCTGAACCACAAAGATGGTGGGGCCACTAGCTGTAGCCTGATTAGTCAGCTCCTGTGAGCCAATCGTGCTCTGCAGGTTAGACAGTGATGAGGGGGGCAGGAACAGCTCTACCGGCTGGCTGTTCTGGACAGCACTGGAGTTGGACACCTGCATTGGCTGTTGCTCCTGGAACAGAGTTGGCTGTTGGTTTCCGCCTGACCCAGAGTTGTTGCCTGTGCTCCCATCTTGAAAAGACATAGGCTCTGTGGTATCTGACTGGGACAGTCCAACACTAATGCTGCCTATAGGTGCAGGGCCCTGGGCTGT
The DNA here is from genome assembly GCA_007210695.1 of Neogobius melanostomus. NCBI lineage: Eukaryota > Metazoa > Chordata > Actinopteri > Gobiiformes > Gobiidae > Neogobius > Neogobius melanostomus. The sequence goes on from VHKM01000313.1 coordinate 140,355, forward strand.
TGTGCTGAAGAGAAGTGTCGCTTGTGAGTTCATATCAGCAGTGCAGAGGAGCAGTCCGGTCTGCTGAGGCTGGGCCACGGAGTTAGGCTGCGAGTGGTTTGCAAGACTTTGGAACAAGGAAGTCTGTGAAGTCTGCTCCGAGGTCTGCTGAGAGGACTGCTGCTGCTCCATCGGGGTGGACGGCTGCTGCATTTGGGAGATGGGAGTTTGGGGCTGGGACTGAAACATGGACACAGGCTGGGATTGGTTGGATGAGGTCTCCATAGAGGAAATTAATGCAAGCTGCTGTGGCTGCTCCTGGTGTGAAGGGGCAGTGGGAGAGAGGTACAAAGCAGACCCAGTCGGAGGCGGCTCAGAGTTTAGGGCAGAAATGGTATTCTGCAGCAGCTGTTGGGTGCCCTGTGTTTCGGCCAGAGGCCGAGGAGACTGGAACAACTGCTGTGGGGGAGAGCTGTGTGCGGGAGGCTGAGAGGGGAAGCTGGTCTGGATGGTCAGCAGCTCTCCAGCCTGCTGTAACAGGGACACAGGCTGCTGCACCTGGGGCTGAAGCTGAGGCTGGAGGAGCTCAGCCTGGAGCTGCTGATGGAAGCTCTCCAACACCTGCTGCTGCTGTAGATTACTCAACACCTGGTTTTGCTGCTGCTGCATCTGCAGGGTGTTGAGGATCTGGGTCTGCTGCTGCTGATCCTGGATCTGCAGATTTCCCAGCACATGGGACTGGTTTTGTTGCTGAATGTTGTCTAGTATTTGCTGTTGGTGCTGCAGCTGGAGGTTGTTTAGTATCTGACTCTGTTGTTGACTAGGGTGTGGCATGTTGCCCAGCACTTGTGTAGGGTTTTGTGGTTGAATGTTCTCCATCTGCTGCTGCTGTAGTTGTAGGTTGCTGAGGATCTGACTCTGCTGTTGCTGATCCTGGAGTTGCATGTTGTTTAGAACTTGAGTCTGGTTCTGTTGGATGTTGATCTGCTCCTGTGGCTGGAGGAGCAGCTGTTGTTGCATCTGCTGTTGTTGGAAGTGCTGCTGCTGCATGTGCAGGTGCTGCCGAGTGCTGAGGGGGCTGTCATTAGTGCCCAGGCAGAGGCTGTTCATGTTCTCCTGGACATGTTGCTGGAGGGACTCTGCGGACGGTGTGGGACTATAGAGCACAGAGTTAAGCTGCTGCTGCTGCTGCTGCTGAGCCACGGCCGCCTCCAGGACCTGCTGCAGAGTGGTGCTGTTCCCAGCCTGGAGCTCTCGTACAGCCTGCTCCAACTGGGCCACTCCATCCTGGACAAACATGGACACTTGGGGCTGAGGCTGAGAGGGCAAAGCCACCACCACCACTCCCCCACTGCTGTTGGACGTGTCAGGGGCAGTGCTCTCCTGGGGCTCTCGGAGGAACTGCTGAGGGACCTCTGGAGTCACCGGGGGGATGGAGGTATCAGACACTGGGAAGGCCCCCGTGGAGGAGCCAATGTCCTGTTTCTGTATTGTGCTGGGAGAGTCCAGGCTGGGAAACACAGAGGGGGCTGGGGGCAGCTCTACATCCTCGGGCTGAAGAGGTATTGGGTTTTGGAAGGTCTCAGAAACAGGATGAGGACTGGAACTGAGCTCTAAGCTCTGCTGGACAGAGCTCAGAGTGTCAGAGGACGGCTAGAACAAGCAGACAGAGTATGAGCCAGTGCCCAGCACAACAAAGCGCTGCTGTGGAGGTCTCACCTTAAACATGTCAGTGGGCGGGTGGCTGGACACTTCCATGGGAGTCACTTCCTGTTTAGACATGGGACCAGAACCGTCCGTCTGCTCCGAGGACATGATCTGCTCATCAAATATGCAGGTCTTCACCAATGAGGCACCTTCTGCTTTTACAGCTTGGGCCGAGTTATCAACTGGAAGTTACAAACCAATCAGTCATTAATTTCTGTCCTTTGACACAATGTAGAGAAAACATATTCTTTGACTAAATGCAGTATCATCATCAGTGGTGCATCTGGATGAGTTGATGGTAGCACCTGAATCTGGTGTGTAGGTGAACGTCTGGGGGTCATGTGATTTCCCTGCGTTGGTCATCACAAATATCCCCACTGACACAGGACAAGTGATGGACAGGTCGTGAAAGGGGGGAACTGTGACGATCAGATGATTCTGAAAGAGAGATTGAACAGCGGACATGTTTAGAGGGCGTTTGTTTATGGGTCAGAGCGTCTCCCAGTGGCATGTACCTGATGAAACAAGTCCATGTCAATTTTTCCTTCAGCTTGCCATGAATTCTCATCTGTAATAAGACATGAGAGGAAATGTGTAATGAGTCTGTATTGAACCACATGATTTTGACTGTACATAAACACGATACCTGTAATATTTTCCTGGAAAATAACTTTTGTTCCTTTGAGGAAATTCTTTCCAATTATAAAAACCTCCTCTCCACCCTTCACGGAGCAGGTGTGAAGGCTCTTCTTCAGGATCTCAGGCACACCTGCGGGCTGGGCTGGAGAAAACAAAGAGGTTATTTATATATGCTCTTCATACAGCATGTACTACGTATGTACTACACAGGACGCCGGCAGCAGCTTACTGCAGAGGATGGCTGAGGAGGGGACCTGTAGGGTGAGCACAGATCCATCGGGCTGCGGGATGTTGACTCTGAAGGCCAGTCTGGCTCGCGTGCTCTTCTTCTTAGATCCTGCCACTCCGATACGAGCTTCCACATCCGCATTACGGAGCTTCAAAATGCCGACGCAGTCCACCCTGAAACAAACAAGTGCACTACTGGAAATCTGCGCTGTGGGCCTCTCCGACAAGCACCACTACCTACACCTACACACCTACACACACACGGCAAGTTTATTTGTAGAGCACAATTCATACACAAGGCAATTCAAAGTGCTTCACAGTTGCATAAAATTACAAGAAAATAGATAAAATCAATCAATAAAACATCAACCAAAAAATTATCAATTACAGTAAAAGGCAAGAGTGCACGGGTAAAAAGAGCAGTTTTGAGCCTGGATTTGAACATTGTCAGAGTTGAGGCCTGTCTCACATCTGTTCCAGATTTTAGCTGCATGAAACTGAAACGCAGCCTCACCGTGTTTATTATTGACTCTGGGAACCACCAGGAGACCCCTCCCTGAAGTTCTCATGGCCCGAGATGGTTCATACGGCTCTAACATGTCAGAGATGGACTTTGGTGCTAAACCATGAAAAGACTTGTACACAAGCAGAGCTGTTTTAAATTCTATTCTCTGAGTGACAGGAAGCCAGTGCAGAGACCGGAGCACTGGACTAATGTGGTCGTATTTCCTGATTCTTGTCAGGACTCGAGCAGCAGCGTTCTGGATGTTCTGCAGCTCTAACAGCTCGTTTAGAAAGGCCAGTGAGCAGGCCGTTACAGTAGTCTAACCTGCTGGAGACAAATGCATGGATGAGTCTCTCTAAGTCTGGTTTTGACACTATTCCTCTGATCTTAGCAATGTTCTTCAGATGGTAAAAAGCTGATGATGTTATTGCTTTGATGTGGCTGTTTAAGTTCATGATTACTCCTAGATTTCTAACCTGATTTTTTGGTTTTAGAGACAGAGACTCAAGGTAACTGATAACACTTTGTCTTTGTGTCTGTGGGCCAAAAACAATGTTCAAACACACAAGTTTAAGAATGTCCCAAAGCACTTACGCCAACGTCATGTCATTACTGGGCTCCAGAGGAATCTCTATAACCGTGGTGCCTTCAATGTCCACCTCTGTGCAGGCCGTGGTGTTTCGTCCGGTCACCTTACAGGCCTGGTAGAAACCATGAGGCTTTACACGGCCTGCATCATTGGCCACAAACACCTGCAGAGTGACTGCTTCGTTCACACCTTCCAACTGCAGATTCAAAAAAGGCAGATAAATATTAATGTTAAGTCATTAGCGTTTAGCTCCATAAAAGCTTAAATAGTGCATGACGTTTTCACACCTTGACGGTGGGAAAGCCCTGCTGTGTGCGGTCTTTGACAGAGCCCCTGCTGCCTTCGGTCAGGTAGCGAGCGCGGTGCTGGGTTTCAGGCTGCACCAGGATCTTTAGCTCTTTGCCGTCACTTCTCTGAGGAAACTGCCCACAGAGCTGACCGCTCTTCACTGTACTCCCGGACTCTGGACCACTGCATGACAAACATAAGCCATAAAACTCCAAACTGAATGGTAACATCTTGAATCAAAGTAGCCAATGAAAACACACCTGTTCTTGTCAGAGCCCAGCTGTGAGAGGACGAAGTGAGGAGCTTTGGCACTGTCGGCGTCAAACACGTCCATACTGTCCTCTGGAGGAGCGGCTTTGGGCCCAGGCCGCTGGCGAGGTGTGCGTTTGCGGGACTTTCGTGGAACCTCATTGTTGTCATTGTAAGACACGGTGCTGATTAAACTGAAGTTGGACAGAGAATCGTCGGCCCACATGCTGCTGCTGTGCTCGGATTCTGCAGTGGGAGGTCCAGGTACGGAGGGTTCTTCTTGGCAGGACATCTGGCTCTCGTCAAACAGGTCCTCAGGAGGCGGGGATATGCTGAGCGCAGGTCTGCGTTTGGAAGGGGTGTTCTGGGCCTGCTGGACCCCCGAGCCCATGTCTGCAGCTGCTGTTGTGGCACTGCTGCTGGGCCGGCTGGAGGCAGGCGCTGTGGCCTCCATGGCCCCGTCTTCTGAGTGCATGTGCTGGGGGGCAGTGAGGAGCTTGGAAGTGGGGGCGGAGCATGGTGCTCCAACAGCTAGCGAGGAAGAAGTGGATGGGCTGCAGGTGGAAGAGGTGGCATCTGCAGCAGCATACACAAACAAAGAGGTGAGTTCCAGATAACTACAAGAAGGCTCGCAGTCCCATTCAAGCAGCTCAATCTGTGCATGATTGTGTTCATTTTTCCCCTCTTCCCAACTCTAACTTCAACTGTGGACTACGTTATACCCTCACCGTGCATGCAAGGGCGCTCAAGCATTGATTTAGTATTTTGAAATTAAAGTTGAGAAGGGTACTTTTGGTCCCACAATGTTCTGATTTTGGCAAAACCATTTTTAAAAATCAATGTGACAAAACCGGCATGCTTTGTTTACAAAAACAAAAGCAAGCTACAAATTGTTACATACACATTGCCAGAAAGAAAAATGTCCAAATCTGGTCAAACTTTCTTGTTAGCCAAATTTGCAAGCTGATAATGTGGCGCCAAATCAATTTTGCCAGAGCTGCCAATGTTATAGTAGTTTGTGCAATGTGCATTCAGTTTTTAAGTAGTTGACGCATGCCAATTGGAGGATTTGGTTGGGACTGAGCGTAGCCATGGAGACAGAATAAACAAGCCTCTGACCTATGGAGCAGTGAACTGCAGACCATTTTATATGCAGACACTCCCTGCATCAGAGGGAACTTCCTGCAATAAAAACGAGACAGCCAATGAGCAACAAGAGAGCTGATCATTCAAGACTCAACTGTCAGTAAGTGAATGAGTTTCAAAAAGTCACAGTAAAACTTTGGAAGTGGATCATTTCTGGAGCCTGAAGCATGTGGACTTGGTTCATGAGGACTGGATGCTTCGTAGGGCCAGCTGGGTCACACGTAGGGCTGAAACTACTCATTCATTATTTAAATAGTTGCCGACTCTTTTAGAAATCCAATTTATCTTTTCCTGGTGTATAAAAACTGAGCCAGAAATGAGAATTTTTGTCTTTAAAGATTGGGTACTTTTTTTCGGGAAATAATGGTAAATGGGACTTATATTAGCGCTTTTCTAACTTTATCAGGCCCAAAGCGCTTTACAGTAAGGAACCAGTCACCCATTCGCACTCTCATTCATACACCAATGTACGCAGACACTGGAGGCAAGTAGGGTGAAGTGTCTTGCCCAAGGACACACTACAGTGTGCTGGGATTCGAACTGACAACCTTCCGATCACGAGACAACGCGCTCTACCAACTGCGCCACCGTCACCGTCGAAATAATGATGACCAATCAGTCACAGTGTGCCAAGATCTGTGGAAAATATGTTCAAATGACATATTAGGGGCTTGAACTGCTCTTCCTGAAGTGGAATGATTCAAAGCACTGTGATGGTGCTTGTATCACTATCGCCGGTCACGTGACAAAAGAAATGTGCGTGCATCTTCCTGGTTTCCCCCTTTTATGTGGGGCAGGTTCTCTGCACGTGACGTGGCAAACTCAGGGAACACAATCTACAAATGTTTGGAGTCCCTGATCTGCTCTGACTACATTACACACAATCTATGATTGCTACGATCATTCAAATCAATGATCATGGTGGCACAGCGGTTAGTCATATTTAAAAACAAGGTTCTTAGGTTTCAAATGAGGAAGGGCCTGTTCACATATAGAACTATAACCTGAGCTTATGTCCTCATCTGCCTCTTGGAGATACACAGGTTCAGTGAGAGCATATCCTGCAGCCACTGCCTGCACCTTTAGCTTCAGAAAGTTAGAAGTTTGTAATAATACTTTTCCCACACGGTCAATTGTAAAAAGAATCGGCAGAGTAATCAATACCAAAATAGTTAGTTGCAGCCCTACAATAATATAAGCAGTGAGTTTATTATGATTATATGATCACAGAATAACCAATCCACAAGTACTTCACGCATGATCCAGGATCAGACGGATTTATCCTGGGCTCCCGAGTCTGTCGGGGCGAGGTCAGCAGCATGTGATGATGGAATATTTGGATCATCTTTGAATAAATGACATATTTGATTGAACCCTCATTTGTGTTTCTGTGTTCATGTATTTTTACTTTAATAACAATCTGCAGTAATTACTATTAACACATCCAAGTGTGTGTAATGTAAAAGAGAATTTTTGTGTTCTTGTATTGTGTATTTGCAAGAAGTGAGTGACCCTGGAGTAAACTGATTCTTTTCTGCTGCAGCTTGGTTTACTTTTTCTATAGTTTTGTTTACCGTTGCGCTAAGGGGGCTGTTGCCTTTTGCACACAAAATGGCAGATTTTGTCTGTAATTAGGGATGCACCGATCCGATACTGGTCTCAGATATCTGAGCCGACGCTGGTAAAAATACAATATCAAGAGACTGGAATATCAAGACTGGAACAGAAACTATGATACAAATACTTTAAGTAGCCTAATATACAAAATAAAATAACCACTGCTATAGTGGCCAAGTGTTTGTATTTTCATTTAAGAAGTAACTGATTTAACATGGGAGGAGGCCATGGACGGACGGACGGACGGACGGACGGATGGATGGATGGTTGTAATGTTGGGAGTAGTGGAGGATACATTTCATTTCTTGTTTTACTGTCCAACAGCTAATAATTTAAGAATTGCTTTGTTCACGAAGATTCAATGTAAAAATCCTGATTTGTTTTGGCTCTCTGATGGTGATAGGCTGTGCTGGCTGTTTAAAAATGACATTTTTGCTCTGGCCAACTTTTGTTGAAAAAGCATGGACACTGAGGCAAACAACTTTATATCCTGAGAGAGATAGTAACAGTATACATATTTATCTGTGTTTACTGGTGTTGGCTGTCTTCCTTATTATTGCTGATAGTGTCATATATCTCCATGGAGGCTGGGCACACATGTTTGTGCATGACACTTAAATAAATATTCATTGATTGATTCATTCATTGTAATGATCAGATCACTTTATGTGAGTTGTTTATATGTAACCCAAAGCCTGTCATATACCCAAGGATATTTAGTGTAGAAATGTCCAGTGATCCCCTCCTGAAACTGCCACCTTAATGTGGTAGAGGGGATTGAACGCCCAAATGATCCTGGAGCTCTGTTGTCGGGGTTTCGTACCCCTAGTAGGGTCTCCCAGGGCAAAAAGGTCCTAGGTGACGGGTCAGACAAAGAGCGGTTCAGAAGCCCCTTATGAGAGACCAACACGCCCGGTTAGAACCATGAGGCCGTCCTTCTGTGGACCCACCACCTGCAGGAGGAACCTGCAGGTGCACCAGCCCCATAGGCTCCCAAGGCTGCCCCACGACCCGGCAACAGACGGGTGGAAGAAAATGGATGGATGGATGGATGGATGGATGGATGGACGTCCAGTGATCCTTGTTAAATGTTTATCCATAGATATAATTGATCTGTAACATCATGACAATAAAGTAGGACTTTATTGATCTTAAAATAGAGTATTTTTCCCTCAGAGACAGCATTTTTAAGAAAGACTCTTGGTATCCGTAAATATTGGATATCGGCAGATACTCAAACCCCAATATCGGTATTGGAAGCAAAAAGCTGGATCGGTGCATCTCTAGCCGTAATGTTCAATCCTCATAATAGTTCTCTGGATCTTGTTGTAAAAATATGAAGATCCAGTTCAGGAGAAAGATGTTAAAGAAATGTTGTTCAAAAATCTGTCTGGATTAAGAATTCTCATATTTTCACATTTGTAAATTTCTTTAAGCTTTGATCTTTGACTCTGTCATAAACATCGTATTAATACAATGACATACAGTGCCTTGCGAAAGTAATACACCTTGACCTTTTGCACATTTTGTCATGTTTACAACCCTAAACATAAAGATTTTATTTTGAATTTTTTACTGTAAGTTCACAAACAAGTAACAGACAACTGTGAAGTGAAAGCAAAATGGTACATGATTTTGTTATTTTTCAAAAAATAGAAAAGTGAAAAGTGGGACGTGCATAAGTATTCATACAGCATTTTCTGAGTGCATTAAATTGCCTTTATAACATTCCTAATGACTGCAGAATGTTCACACCTTGCCCTAACCATTAAATAGAGGCCACCTGTGTGTAATCTACTCTCAGTATAATTCCAGCTGTTCTGTGAGGGCCTCAGAGCTATGGTCAGAGTGTATTGGTCACTAAGCAACATCATGAAGCCCAAGGAGCACACCAGAGAGGTCAGGGATAAAGATGTTTAAAAGAAGTTTAAAGCAGCGTTAAGTTATACAAAGATTTCCCAAGATTTGAACATCTCACGGAGCACTGTTCAATCCATCATTCGGAAATGGAAAGAGTATAGCACCACTGCGAACTTACCAAGACACGGGCATCCACCTAAACTAACAGACCGAACAAGGAGAGCACTGGTCAGAAATGTAACCAAGTGCCCTAAGATAACTCTGGAGGAGCTGCGACGTACTGCCGCTGAGCTGGCGGAATCTGTACATGGGACAACTATAAGTCGTACTCTACACAAATCTGGCCTTCATGGACGAGTGGCAAGAAGAAAGCCATTATTGAAAGGAGGCCATAAGAAATCCTGTTTGAAGTTTGCTAGAAGTCATATGGAGGACACAGCTACCATGTGGAAGAAGGTGCTTTGGTCAGATGAGACAAACATTGAACTTTTTGGCCCAAATGCAAAATGTTATGTATGGTGCAAACCTAACACTGCTCATCGTCCTGAGTGCACCATCCCCAGTGTCAAATATGGTGGGGGAGCATCATGCTATGGGGCTGCTTTTCCTCAGCAGGGACTGGGAAGATTGTAAGAATAGTTGGGAAGATGGATGGAGCCAAATACAGAGACATTTTGGGAGGAAAACCTGCTGGAGTCAGCAAGAGAATTGAGGCTGGGGCGGAGATTCACCTTCCAGCAGGACAATGACCCTAAACACAAAGCTAAATCTACAATGGAATGGTTTAAAAACAAACATATTAATGTGTTAGAATGGCCCAGTCAAAGTCCTGACCTAAATCCTATTGAAAATCTGTGGAAAGACCTGAAAACTGCTGTTCACAAACGCTCTCCTTCTAATTTAAAGAGGAATGGGCTAAAATGTCAGTCTCTACATGTGCAAACCTTGTAGAGTCATACCCCAGAAGACTTGCTGCTGTTATTGCAGCAAAAGGGGGTTCCACAAAGTATTATTTCATGCCAGTAGTATTTCAATACTTATGCACGCCCCACTTTTCACTTTTCTATTTTATGAAAAATAACAGAATCATGTATCATTTTGCTTTCACTTTACAGTTGTCTGTTACTTGTGTGTGAACTTTCAGTAAAAAAAGCATAATAAAATCTTTACGTTTATGGTTGTAAACATGACACAATGTACAAAAGTTCAAGGTGTATTAGTACTTTCGCAAGGCACTGTATAACATTTAATGACCATAGCCAGTTACACTTTATGACATATTTGGAGATAACTGGATAATGTTCTGAAACAATGTTCCTTAAATTGACATTCATTCACGTTTAGAGAAGCAAAGACATTGTGCAAAAGCAAAAACTATCTCTGAAAAGAGAAATGACAAAACAGGCTGGGTTATTATTATCACCATGCTCAGACACACACACACACACACACACACTCACACTCCATCTCACTGAACATCGGTCACAGAATGTGTTATGTGAAAGAGAAAACATGAGAAGCTGCACAGCTTAACACTATTAGCCTATTGGCTATCTTTTCTACCGTGAGGTTTCATTCCAGGATATCAGAAATTAACTCTTTACATATTCTGAAAATATGTAAAACCACTATGCTTATATCAAGTTCCCATGTCAAAAAACCTGCAGTTGTTGAGCAATAGGTTGCATTCATGTTCTAGAATTGTATTTCATTTGGAGCAGGTGCCAATATAACTATGCGAGAGAAAGTGTTTTTGAAAGAAATTTCCTAAAAGAAAATGCCCATAATTTGATACTGATTGGATTCATAAACCTGACACATTATTCTTATGGCTGAAAGTCCTTTCTACTGGCCAACATCACGCACATGTTTTTGAATATTGTTTCCACTTTTACACGCCTTTATGAGAAAATATTTAGACCATAGTTCATATGAGCTGGAAGAGAGGACTTTGAACTGTGAATTGGCCCTAGAATTACAGAGAAATAAATTGCAATAAACTTATGGCTGGTGTACAAGGCTGGTATGAGATTTTTTTTGTCTTATAAGATTTTTAGATGTCACATTGCACGACGTGGGGATGTTAAAATCGTAAGCTGCACTCGTCTCCACTGTGCGAGTGTTCAAAGAGGCAATCGTAGCTACGACCAAAGTTTTGTCGTCGCAGTTTCAGGCTTCAGAAGGCGTGTCTTTAGCTGAGGAGAGCGCAACATGCTAGCAGGGTTTATTTCTGTGGAAAAGTACAAAGAAAGTCCCGTAAACTGCGGAGTCAGACCCGCTCATATCTGGCCTCTGTTGCCTGTGACTCTGGCGGTGGGGCAGTGTGCGCTGTGTTGTCGAGACGCTTCACAGAGATCCTCTCTGCAGTGAGAAGAAGGTCACTCTACGAGTAGTGTTCCAAAATATCAGACAATGCCTGATGTCGGTTGTGGCTCGTCTTTGGTCGTGGGACAATTCTACTTTAAATCTTTGTCCCCGTCTCACTGTACGACCTAAGACTTTCACGACTAGTGATCGTACGTCGCAGACGGCCAAAATCGCAGTGTACACCTGCCATAAGACTAGAAATCTGCATACAGACAGTTACCATAGTTATCAGTAAGCGATTTTCAGCCAATTTGGCGCCCTGGTCAAGATCTAATTTTTGGACAGAACTAGGTCTGGTGACCTTAAAATCATAGGCAATCAGTGCATCACAATGACGTCATAAAAAACGGAAGTTAATTTTTAGGCACTTTCTGAGAGCCTGTATCTACTGTACACGTGTGCAGTCAGGCAGACGACTACAAGCACTGCTGCAGGTTTTACAGCTGAACTATTACAATGGTTGGACAAAGAACTCAGTTCAAGTCATGCAAGGCTTTCTCTTGTTACGTCTACTGTCAGCGAGGAAGTGGACATTTCATGCAGATGTGTAGCTTCTCTGCTTTTGGCACCTCTGTATCAGCAGGGACTGTGTCGGTCATTATCTTCTAGTGAAGTTGGAGGGAATGATCTAGATATCTACAAGCAGACCCCTTTTTTTTCTTTCTTTTTTAGCTAAAAGCCTGTTAAACAATCAATGGTCCAGTGATGATTCATGAGCTTTAAAAATGTGGAACAAAGTCCAGGACATTCAAACCAGAGTTTCAGCAGAGGAAGAAACGACCAAATAAACAGGGCTACTCAAACCTGTGTGAAGGAAGTGTTGTGTTTGGGATGAGGGAACATCACAAATAAGGACGGGAAATGATTGATGATTCTATCAATATCAATGCCCTGACCATTCCCTCTTATCGATCCCTTTCTTTAGCGCTGCACAGATTGGAGACTCTTGTTGGTGAAAGAAAAATGGGTAAGTCAATCTGCTGCTGTAAATCTATAGGCTGGAGTCACTAATATTTATATTAGATGCGGCAGCCCATGGCTAATGAAGGAGACGTATGATTCTAATGGAAAAGAGATCTGGTTACAATTCCATCCCTAATTACTACATGGGTAACAGCTCAAACCAGTCAACTTTGCTGGTATGTCCCCTTTATATCAAACTAAACTTTAACTCCACTGCCCCAGTGCGCAGGGTGAGCCCCATTTCCCCGCGTTGTGGCTAAAGTGGACTGAACCCACACTGTGGACCTCAGGATGTGAAGGAAGCAGCTCACCACAGGCCAAGGCGACCGAGGGGAGAGGGCCCGCCTCTCCCCCACTCTTCTGGCTCATGGAGGCTGCTTCTGTCTGGGCGCACGGCGGCTGCAGCTGGAGCTCTTTGGGGAGGAGGTCATATACTGACTCTGCCGTGAGGAGGAGAAAACAGACATCAGGTGGTGAGAAATGCAAAGACAAAGTACATGTCAGTGATGCTTGGACCAAGACGTCGAGAGGGATTTGTGAATAAATCGTCCCAACAGAGAGTTGTGCTCTATGTCAGCAGAGTAGTACTAGAGTGAACACAAGGCCACTTTGGCTCGATTAATCCCTCTGACTCACTCCAGATTTAAGTACTAGTACTTTATTTTTTAAAGGGGAATGCACGGCAGTAAAACAAGGCAAACATGATTAGGGAAGTGTGGTTTCTTAGAAGTGTCATGGATATTTTAGCTTTGTATAGCAACAAGCATGTGTAGTTATCTGACACGGAGCAGTGATTTCTCTCCTGCACAATATCACACAACAGCTGGGCCAAAGTCTCCCTCTGCACACATTTGAAATCCAATCGCTAGCTTTCATTGGAATGAAAGAATTGCAAAAAGGGGAATTTATGGTATAAGGCATAATATTTATGAGGTTTAAAGCTGCAAACCTTGTAGTTTAGAGCTCGACAAACAGGTCCTGAAATGCATGGGATGCTTGTCTAACTTAAGCAGTTCATATTTCAGTCTTTCTAACGTTGTTCAAAGTAGGCCACACAATGTAGTTCGTACCAACTCTCGACAAGTTTCTATAATCTCATCGTAAATTCCAAAATCAGCCGAAATGAACTGGCAGACTGTTCAACCCAGAAAGTGGAAGGTTGATCCATGATCACATAAAAGCTCAGGATTGCACTCCAAAAATATGAAACAATGGAGACTTTAAAATGTAAAAGAATGGAGGTTTTGTTCACATAAAAGGAACAAAACCTCCATTCTTGGTGATGAAGCTAGTCGTTCCATGGCTCTTTTCTCTCCTTAATAGTATTAAGCTAATGTTTATGGAGCATGTTTGCAAGTCCATAAAATCACAGATATGGTAACGCTGAAGTCATACATTCATACTGAACTGTATTGAGCAAACCCGCTCCTCTCTTGCTAGTGCGTAGTGCGTAGATTCATGCTGATCCGACTTCCTGCTCGATGTAGTGCAGGCTCAAAGTGAAAGCCGTGGCTGTAGCTTTGTGCTTTGTCATTGGTCTGAAGACAGCTTAGTGTGAAAGTCCTCCAGTCTGAGGCTGCTAACCCAACATGACCTCAGCCTTTGGCCTGCTGTGTGATCAAGAGTCTCTCACAGACTCAGAGTAGGGCAGTAAATGAATAGCAATCACAATTAGGTAAAATCAGCTCATATCTGAGAAAGGAGACTGACTAACCTGCAAAAAGTCAATCCACAAATGCTAATGCAGTTCAAACCTCGAGCAGTCTGCTCAAATCTCAGACTGCTGTTATACCCGAGACTTTATGTGGCCAATGGAAATTCTTTATTTGATTATGAAGATCACCAAGTATAATATGTACTGCATAGTAACGTGCCTTTATAACATAAAAATAGTGACTTTCGGTAATGATACCAAGGTTTGGCATTGGTAACATGCTGAAATATATTATATTAAGGGTTTGCCTTTTGTTACTTGCTTTGTACTAAACATCGTACATGAAATGAGATCGTGGTTGTCGTCGTGCTTCGTTTCTGTTTTCTATATGAACATTTCAAACAATGCTTTGTATTTTGGTCTGTGTTAAAAAGCCACTTTGAAGTGTAACTGGTTCTCCTTTGACATTGATGCAAATTAAAATATGATGCTAATTGTATGATTGATAATGTAATTGCAATAGCATAAAGTTATTATTATAGTTCTGTCATGTAATGTCTTTATGTAGATGCTATATTGTAAATGTTGTATTGATTTTGGAGGTGGGCGCTTATAAGCTCTTGCTTCAGCCCACTCCTTTTGAGCAGAATGTTTACTGCTCAAATAAACTAATAAACTAAACTAAATTAGAGCTGTGATGTGAATGCACCAGCCACCAGGACAGGGCTCAAGTATGCAAACAGGCTCCCGTGTGGAACAGCTTAGGCCATTCATGAGGTAAGAAAAACATCAAACCATTGCTCTAGCTGTTTCTGTGCCCAATATCCTTAGACATTACAACGTTAAAAAAACAACAGATATGCTACGTCACATCACATCACCACAAACGCTCAGATTATCTTTTCCACTGGCACTTCCTGCCTGGGCCAGTGCCAGGACTATCCGTGCAGTCGAGTGTCTCTACTGGCCAGACCAGGGTCTGCCCATGTCAACCAGAGGCAAGAGCAGAGGCAAACATTTTTACATTTTCCTATAAAAAACCTGATTCACGATTCGATTTCTTCCCATCATTTGAAACAAAAGAACTGCTGACTGTAAATATATTTAAAAAATATACAGTACATTTATTGTTTTAGTTAAAGTGCATCAACAAACCTTGAAGAGGTCGACTGAAATGGGCCGATGCAGATATGCACAGCCTATTATTTTAGCTGATATTTTTGGCCAATTTTTCCAAATCTCTTTTCTATAATCCTGCTCCTAAACTGTAAAATGTGTCAGTGTTGATCTGTGACAGCAGGGGGCGCTTTATTGGGGCACAAAGCTGATATATTTCTGTTTAGTAGGTACTTTAGAGGTAGCTCTTATGGTTCTGAAATTATAAGAAAAAGTCTATATAGCTGATATCGGCCAATATTATAAAATACCCAAATAATGGCCCGATATATCGGCCGGCTGATACTGTATATTGGATCGACCTCTAGCAATCACAGTAAAAAAAATTATTATAATAATAAAATATATATATATATATATTCTGAAATATGAATCGATTTGACTTACCAACTTGATTTGCCCAGCCCTACATAGATGAAGGGTTGGGCCATATCGTATCACATATCGTTATCGCGATATAATTTTTTATATCGCGGTGTAAAATGGTAAATGGTCTCAACTTATATAGCGCTTTTCCACCTTCATTAGGCACTCAAAGCGCTTTACAGCAAGGATCCACTCACCCATTCACACTCTCATTCATACACCAATGTACGCAGACACTGGAGGCAAGCTGGGTGAAGTGTCTTGCCCAAGGACACGACGACAGTGTGCACCTTCAGGAGGCGGGATTCGAACCCCCCTTCCAATCATGAGACGACCCGCTCTACCATCTGCGCCACTGTCGCCCACGATATAATTTATGTAATCCATCAGAGCAGCTGGAAATGAGTTTTGCGCTAAACGAAAGAATGAAATATCTTTGCATTAATCTTGCAAATAGGCGTAAGGCTGGAATTTTGAAGTAATTTGTCCATTGTCGATTATATCGACAAATATATCGTTATCATGATATTTCTTTTTATATCATGATATAGATTTTAGGCCATATCACCCTGCCCTACATAGAAGTGATTAAAAAGCCAGCTGACAAACTGATTTCAACCTATGCTTTAAACAATTGACGACCTCATTTTAAAGCTACACACTGGCTGAGTTTTTCCTAAATGGCACGGCCACATTACAGTCCATTTTTACTCCTGCAGCTGGCCCTGGGTTTAGCTGGGGCAATATTCTTCAAAAAAAGCTATCTTGTGGTTGTGGATGAAAAATGCACAAACTGAGTATTTATCTGGGAACAACAATGGCTGCTTTAATTACAGTCTTGAACACGCGACTGTATGTCCAGGCCAGAGGACGGACAATAGAGCTACTCACTGCTCCCAGACCAGAGCGAGCCTTTAGTCGGATTTGGCGCCTCCAAGCACAAATTGAGGGGATTGAAATCTTGTTCAGGCTGGAATGGCAGAAACTGTGAGGAGTGCATTACAACATCTTTGCACATGATACTTTCACGAATAAAATCAGTGTGTCATGCCTTATTCTATTGATTGTTTTCAGATCATTTCTCGCAGATTGGGTCAGGCCTCTCATTATATAGTATTTTTATAAGAAATCTCCAAGAAATGTATTCAAAAAAATCCAATACATGGTTCACAAATCTTCAATGAAGGTACTTGAGTCATCTTCTGTACTCGGTAGTTGACAGAAGATGACTCAAGTATCTTCATTGAAGATAGACAACTCCTGTACGACTGAGAACTTACACAGACATGGTTCACAAATGCATCATACTTCCACACACTACAGAAAATATCTACCATCATAAACCACTAAAGTTGGATTCATCAAGTTATGGAAATGGAGTTGGAATAAGATTGGTAATTTATCTATATTCTTCTCAGAAGACTCTGACCAAATTCAGAACGTGTCTGTAGAGGTTGAAACAGCAGAGTTTGACAATTTTCTGCATAATACTACCTTATAGAGACATTATTATGGACATAATGGACACCTCCTGAAGGTGCACACTGTCGTTGTGTCCTTGGGCAAGACACTTTACCCACCTTGCCTCCAGTGTCTGCGTACACTGGTGTATGAATGAGAGAGTGAATGGATGAGTGGATCCTTGCTATAAAGCGCTTTGAGTGCCTAACGTAGGTGGAAAAGCGCTATACAAGTTGAGACGAGGGGTAGGCCATATGGTATCACATAGCGTTATCGCAATATAATTTATGTTACGCTCAGCAGCTCCATCAGAGCTGCATAAACACTGACTGTGTAGGACACGGGGGCAGCTGCTTAAAAAGTAAAATGAAGGATGTAAACTGCTTGAGTAGATCAGATTTATGAGGAAATTAGTATGGCGCTAAAAAAAAGAATTAAATACCTTTGCATTAATCTTCCCAAAAGGCGTAAGGCTGGAATTTGAAGTAATGTGTCCGTTGTCAATTATATAATCAAATATATAGTTATCGTGACATTTCTTTTTTACATCATGATAGAGATTTTAGGCCATATCGCCCTGGCCTAATTATTACCCAAATCATTTTGTGATTTACCAAATGCGATCCTTCAAATTGCCATTTCATTTGCAGCTGATCCTGCAGCCCTCGTGTTAAGCTACTCCAACATCTCAATCGGACCAATGCTGGTGTCATAAATCTTCAGTCCTGGCAGGAGCGAGTCAAAACGTAACTGTATCCCTCTCATCACTTCCATTAGGATGTACAAGGGGTGTCAAATGGGATCTCCCCTGCCTTGACCCTCCACTAGGCGCACCCAATTACCCAGATAAAATAAACAGCCATCATGTGATACACTGTAGTGACCATATGGCCAGATCATCGTCACATACCAGGGTCACTCACGGAGCAGCGGGTATATGCTCGCTCCAGAGCCCTCCTAAACATAGCGGGCAGCTGGGAGAGTGTTCGAGGTCAGATGGCAGGAAGTTCAAAAAGCCCGTGTTTGTCAACCTCCACCGTAGTGAGGAGAGGAAACGCTTTACAGTAGCGGCCGTCCAAAGAGTGTCTCAGGTTACCCTCCACTTTAAAACAACACGAGTGCTGCAGCCTCGGGGAGAGTTCTGATAATGAGAAGCATCTGACTTTGGACACCACTTTCAATGACTTGAAACCTAATAAATACAAATATAAAATAATAACAAATAAGCAGGTAAATCCAATCGAAGGTCATAATGAAGGATCAAGTGTTTTGTGTGAACGCAGGGAATCGTTTTGTTGCACAAACGCGATACATAGCTCTCAATTCCTCACATTATGCACAATATATCACCAAATAATGATCATCTCAATATTAGGGGATGCAATATCCATATCCCATGAAGCCACAATATCACAAAATTAATCCATCTGACTGAGATTGACACAACCTAACCTTGCGAATACACAACCTAAAACATTAAAAAGAGACTCTCCCCCACTCAGACCCATTTTACATTACATTCTCTATTGTCCTGGCTATTTTCCTGTCCACTGTTAACCATCTATTAACTTTCCAAGCTGAGGAGCATGTTCAATTTAGTTTATACTGGACCAAACACAAATATATGGTGGCCTGGCTATAAAGCACACACCTATGCACGCAAGTTTACCAGAATGCTGAAATTTAAACATTCAGTTGTGACCCTGGTCTAGAATAATTAACCCTGTCCGCCCTTGGGCCTCCAGTGAAAATGTCTGGACATTCCCTGCTATAAATACCAGGTGTTGGCTGGCACAAGTTATTAGGGGCCTTATATTTGGCACAAGAGGGCCTTTGATAAGGGAGCACACTTGATACAAATATTTGTTGACAAAATAACAACGGCTCTAACTACAAAAGTAGAAATACAAACTACAAAGCAATCGCACAGACACCGTAGTGATTCAATCATCGATACAAGCAGCTCAGCAGATTAAGCCAATCCTGATCACACTACTTCAGTAAACAGTGTCTTTAGTAATGACACAATTATCGTGCAGTCATAACATTACTGATGTTACTGATGGACATGGACGTAGTAAAGAGCGCAAGGCCAAATAAAAGCCGAGCATATGAGGACAGTGACACCTAACCAGCCAACCAGGTAGTCGCCAGACTGAAATGTGGCCAACCTACTAAAGCTAGCTAAGCTGGCTAACAGCAGAGCTAACTAAAGCTAGCCAATGGTTTCAAATAGGTTAGCAGTGCACACATAACGCACAACACAAAGGGAAGGTGTAATATAAGAGCGTGCACGTTCTCACCTTTGGAGTACAAAGACTTGGGAGAATTAAGGTCGATATCCGTGCTGAGCAGAGATATAAATCAGAGGGCATCGCAGCGCTTCATCGAGGGGAGGGGAAGCAGACAGTCTTCAGCAAGAAACCACCAGCTCAGCACCAGGCCTGGATTTGTGAGATCTGTGAGCGGAATGTGACCGAAGCCGAGATACGCCAGCATTGAAACAATGTAAAGCCAACAAACAGAGAAGTTGTGTGAGACAGCAAGCGCCGCAAACAGCTCCGACCTACTTCCGGTGACTCACGCGACTCACGGCCGGCGAGTCGTGTCTCGCCACTTCTGTGCCATAAATTGGTCCTGATTGGGTCACTCTCTCATAATTGTGATAAATCTCTTGTGATAAATCTAACTGACATTAAAAAGAGACTCTCCCCCACTCCGACCCATTTTACATTAAATTCTCTATTGTCCTCTTGTCCTGGCTATTTTCCTGTCCACTGTTAACCATCTATTCATGCTTATTTGAGATATTTGGTATTATGACTCGATTGTGTACGGCTGTATATCTTAATAAAGTTATGCACGTGTTTTAATGGTAATTAGAGTGGATCTGTGCCATGGGTCGTTCTGAGCAGTGACTCTGGCCATGGGTCGTGACTCACAGCCCGTGAGCCACGACTCATAGGCTGTGAGTCACGACTCACAGCCTATGTGAGCCACGAGTCACAGCCTAAAACACGTGCATAACATACTTTATTAAGATATACAGCAGTACACAATCGATTCATAATGTCAAATATCTCAAATAAACTCAATCTATAGCATAGGATGGCATAGGAGCAATAGTGAGACACGACTCACAGCCGGCGAGCTACGACTCACCGGAAGTAGGTCGGAGCTGTTTTCAGCGCCAGCCCCTGCTGCACCACTGTCGCGCGGAGGAGCCAGGCTGGTGCACAAACACACACTTGTTTGAGAAGCTCAGCCCAACTTAGCGCCCTGCGCATGTGCAAACGGGCTGCCAAATTCCACACAGGCTTACAGCCATGGCACATCCACAGCCAGTGCACTAGGAACACATCCTCAGCCACTGCACTATAAGGAACTCATCCTCAGCCAGTGCACTACAAAGAACACATCCTCAGCCAGTGCACTACAAAGAGCACACCCTCAGCCAGTGCACTACAAAGAACACATCTTCAGCCAGTGCACTAGGAACACATCCTCAGCCAGTGCACTATAAGGAACACATCCTCAGCCAGTGTACTACAAAGAACACATCCCCAGACAGTGTACTACAAGCAAAAGGTGCTGGATCTCCCATATAGAGAGTGTATTTATTAATAATAAAATATAAATTGTACTTCTATGACCGAACACCCACCTTATGCTTCATGATAAACAAGCAAACAAATACATAAATTAACAAATTAATAAAAATGCTCCCTCTTGAGGCATTGTCATTTGACCAATCTTCATGAACCAGGGCCCAGAGGGACCCATTTGCAGCTCTCAAGAGACAGCATCTTGTTCTGATTAGTGCACGTTCTATCTAGGGGTTATCAAAGTATGGCCCAGGGGCCACGTGTGGCCCCTGGGCCACACGTGAAACTTTACTGAAAGTTTCATACCACTAATCACTGGCCCTCCACTCTGTATACACTTAAATATGTGGCCCCTCAATGAAAATAGTTTGGACACACCTCTGATCTAGAGGAAACACAAGGACAACATCCACACAGATAGGTCTCACACAGTCTGGGTAAACGACCCCATGCCATACTATACCATTTCCAACCATACCTTTTTTATATTGCAGGCCTCCTAGCCTCCGTATTTCAATTAAATCTACTTTTTGTCAATAAAAAGGCAATGTTTTGTGTCCAACTGGAGTTAAAACACTCAAATTAATTCATATTACTGGCAAAAAACAAAAACACATTTAAATCGTTTTTCCATTCAAATCCTTTTTGATATAGTATTAATTTCCACGTTCTTTATAAAGCTAAAATAATTCCAAGTGCTTGCAGACGCCCCTGGTTCAGTTTCTTCTTTCTTCTTCAGTTTATGGTCATGATGAGGGCAATGAACTAAAACTGAATAATGTGCAAAAGAACCGTGAACAGGCTATTTATGATAAATTGGTTAGAACAATAAAACACACACACTTGAATTATTTTTTTATTCAGAAAACTTTGTCATAATGTTTTATTTTGCCGCCTATCAGTGGTCAGATCATGCGGTGAAACACTCTATTTCCCATCGTCCCTTTCGGCAGCTGTCACCGTGTTGTTGCGGAAGTATCCGGGGAAGTCATTTGAGCCTAGTGTACTCGCAGCACACACTCTCTAGCCTGTATTTTTTTTACTCTCCAACATCTCTCCCATGGCTGCTCTGAAGTACGCGGGGATGGACGACACGGACAGTGAGGATGAGCTTCCTCCGGGATGGGAGGAGAGGTCAACTAAAGACGGATGGGTTTACTACGCCAAGTAAGTGCACCTGCTGCAGTCAGGACTTCTCCTCACTTACCCAGTTGGAAACGGGGGGTTCCACTGTAGGCAACACCTAAAAAACATGCTAAAACACTGTTTTTATGTGTAGCCTTTACATATAGTGGGGGAAAATACATACTTCAGTTATCTTTGTAGACATTAATGGATTTCCCAACTGGGAAACAAAAAAGACTGCAATACTACAATGCTTTATTTGTAAAATTTACTGAAACAGCTCCTTTTGCAAAATCTTTTCGTACTACTAGTACTACTAGTACTACTACTACTACTACTATTACTAAAATAATAATAATAATAATAATAATAATAATAATAATAATAATAATAATAATAATAATAATGCTGAATCAGTTTTATATAGCGCTTTACATTGCATTATTCATTCACTCCATACTTGGTGGTTGAAAGCTACTATTGTAGCCACAGCTGCCCTGGGGTAGACTGACGGAATTTCTTATTATTATAAAGGAGGACTAGTTACCTACAAGCATATAAGCAATAAGGTGATATTTCAACATCAACAAAGAAAATGAAGTCAGGCTACTTTCCTCCTGTCTTTATACAAATGTTGTGTGAATACAGATAGTGTTCAAATGTTTTGAACTTTCATAACGCAATCATTTGAGCACAAAACATAATGAGTCATAGTGCCAAGGGAGAGTCACATTCGACTGAGCTTATGTAGAAAGGCTTTGAGGAGCTACTTAGAAAGTGGTGGAGAGCAAAATAAACACAGAAAAAGCATCTTTGGGGGCAACCATGTCCCTCAGCACCCCGAACCAGCCGTTCCCACGGCTCTAAACATAAACTAAGGAAATTAAGTGAGGCTACTTTCCTCCTGTCTTTATTTTAATGCAGATTGTGTTCAAATGTTTTAAATTGAAATGTTAAAATGTACATATTAGTTCTTCACACACAATTTTGAACATCTGTGGAAAAAAACCAAAAGATTACTCAGGGTGCGATTGGAATTCTAATTGGGCAAATATTCCCCTTTCATCCAGAAACCCTAATCACCTACTTATATCTCAGGAGACTACATGTAATGAAAATAAAAGACAATGAATCAATGTCGTAATTTTTGTCCTCATAATACTATTGGCACTTTTCTCCTTCGTTCGGGGAAAATTCTCAAATACTCTCAAATATTGCTGGAAGAGCCATACACTGCACTCCGAGGCTTCTTTTGCGAGATGATACTTCAAAATTAAATCTGACAATTAATAATCGTTGAATAATATCAACTGGTCTAACAGCTAGATGGTAGTTTGCTGAAGGAAGATGGTGCAGTCCTCTGAGTGTAAGGGAATGGCTCCTTTTCTATAGGGATATCATTCAGTTGGCACTTTCTGCTGCCCGAATACATGGAGCAAAAACTGAAAATATCTCTTGCTGGTCCAGTCTATGAACTGGTTACTGATTAGATATTGGATTTGTCTTAGCTCTGGAGTTTGTCCTGTTGTATCTGCCCAAAGTTGTTAATAACAATTTCCCTTTGTCTTTTTAAGCCATGATGACATGAAGACCCAGTGGGAGCATCCCAAGACTGGGAAGAAAAAACGTTGTGCTGGAGGTTTGCAATTTATTTATTTTATTATAATAAATTCTGACAAATAATATTTGCATAACACATTCATAGATGAATTCTACACATTCAATCAGAACATAACAGGCCAATGTTATGTTCTGACATAAGGGTGGAGCCTCCACTGTTGAGCTCTATTGGCCGCTCAGCAGTGGAGGCTCCGTCCACTTCGTTTTTTGGAGGGTCCAGTAAGACTTTATAAACTGAAAAGTCATTCAAGCATTTTGCTGTGTTTTCAAATGTTTAGTGTTTTCTTTCTTGTAAAATATCCACACTATGGTTGGTAGTTAGCACTGATTCATGAACTTATAAGACATATTTTTTGACACTGTTCTGTTTCCTTGTACCTGCTGCCCCTGGACTCAATCCTCCGGAGATATGGTTTATCCTTTCACTGATACGCAGATGACTGCCAGATCTATGTCTTCTCTTTAAGTTCACTCCAGATGTGTCTAAACAATGTTAAAGCCTAGATGGCGCTCCCTGCACCTTTTGTACTTTCATGATTTATTCAAATCAAATCAAACTTTATTTATAAAGCGCTTTTCATACAAGATGTAACACAAAGTGCTTTACAGTGCTTAAAAAAACATTAAAATCGTCCCCACCAGCAAATATACATAAATAACAACAACCCCCACCTCCCCCTACCCCACCCGCACACACAGACACACAGACACATACATACAGACAGCCCAGCAGTTAAAAGTCTTAAATAAAAATGGACATAAAGTTGGGGACATAAGGCTGAGTGCAGATGGACCGAAAAAGGAAACACCATACAAGGAGCCGTCTGCACCGAGAGCAGCCCATCGGCCACAGCCACAGAGCGCCAACACAGGTGTAGGAGAGACATCCAACCTCCATCCAGGCACCAAGAGGAAAGCGCCCGGCAGAGGGCTCCCTCAGAGGAAACATTGGGAGAACATAAAAGATCAATTAAAACTCGGCTAAAATGTGAAATAACACAAGATAAAAAGAGTGAAACTAAAGAAATAATTGTATAGAACTAAAACAGATAAATAAAGTTAATATAAATAAATATTAGTTAAAAGCTAAGCTAAAAAGGTGGGTCTTGAGCCTACGTTTAAAAACATGAACGTTCTCTGCGGTCCTGAGCTCCTCCGGCAGGTCGTTCCAGAGGCGAGGGCCATAATATTGGAAAGACGCCTCGCCATGAGTCTTTCTGTTGACTTTAGGAATAACTAAGAGACGCCTACCGGAGGAGCGCAGGGACCGCGAAGACTCGTATGGTAAAAGCAGTCCTGAAAGATAAGAAGGACCAAGACCATTAAGACATTTAAAAACCATTAAAAGAACTTTAAAATCGATTTACTCTGAAACACACGGGGAGCCAATGCAGCGACTCTAAAACCGGTGTAATGTGGTCCCGCCTCCTGGTCTTTGTCAGAACACGAGCTGCTGAATTTTGTAAAAGTTGTAAACCTGAGATACTCTTTTTGGGAAGACCAGAAAGCAGGGCATTACAGTAGTCGATACGACTGGTGATAAAAGCATGCATTAGCATCTCCGTGTTGGCCCGAGAGAGAGTGGGGCGGACTCTGCCTATGTTCTTTAGATGGTAAAAAAAATAATAAGTCAGCTCAAAGTCAAAAATCACACCCAGGTTCTTCACCTGTGAGGAAGAATTAAAAGGCAATGACTGTAGTTTGGGTAAAAGTTTCTCTCTCTGGGCCTCAGGACCGATGACTAAAACTTCAGTTTTGTCCTGGTTAAGCTGGAGAAAGCTTTCTGCCATCCAGGATTTGATATCTAAAATGCAGTTAAAAAGTGCGTCCATTGGCCTGGTGTCATCAGGAGACATGAAGATGTACAACTGTGTATCATCAACGTAACTATGAAAGTTGACTCCATGTCTCCTGATGACATCACAAAGAGGGAGCATATACAGGTTAAAAAGCACTGGCCCTAAAATCGAACCCTGGGGCACACCACATGTAATTTTATGGACCTTAGAGGAGCAGGTATCCACACTTACCATGAATGTCCTGTCTGTGAGGTAGGATGTAAACCATTTGTGGACAGCACCAGAGAGGCCGATGTGTTTTAAACGAGTTAAAAGAATAGTGTGGTCGACTGATTTAAAAACAAAGGTCATGGTGTTTTGACTCAAGGCTGCTCTTAAATGACCAATGGTCATTGTCCAATGGTTGTTGCTAGATCGTCGGCTCGGGAGGGACGGTTTGCTGTGATTTTGTATAGATCTATGAGTTACTTTGTAGAAAAATACAAATAACCCTAACCCTAATCCTAACCTTAAGGTTAATCATATCCCTGGCCCTAACCTTAATTTGTGAAATGTCTTTTCACAGCAGACCGTCCCTCCCGAGCCGACGATCTAGCAACAACCTTGTCCAATCATACCTCAAAGCAACCATTGCTACCAAACATTCCCCAGGTATCCTCCCATAGCAACTAAAGGCACCGGATTCGTTTCTCGCCGTTTAAAGCCGATAAACGAGTGAAAAAAACCCACAGCGAGCTAACTAGAGCCAAGCTAATACTCGTTTACCATCCGTTTGCCAAGAGTTTCATGAGCTGTCATTGCTAGGCATCCCACTCAAAAAGCTGTTTCTGCTGCTGGAATATCTAAGTATTACAGGAAGCTTTTAGTTGCTCTGAGCAGAGCCTTGATATATCAGTCCTGGGTGGATTTGTTTTTTTTCCCACTGCACTGAAGCACACAGGACATCACAGCCTAAATATATATTGTCTGCTGAACAATAATGACTTTTATGTTCCCTCACTGAGCCACGGCTGCTGGGGAGACAAAGCCACTGCAGCCTCTCTCTCCACCACAGCAAGGGCAAACCTCAGACGGGGCAGATTTGAATCCATACTGGACTAACATAAGAACTTATTTGGTGGTGCAAAGAAAGACTAGTCCACACTAGGGCTGCAATTAATGATTATTTTTGTAATGGATTAATCGATCGAATTATTTTTACGATTAATCGATTAATTGCTTGGCTGTAAATGGTGCATGAAAATTGTATTTTATCAATTTTTTTTATCACATAAAGCTAAAGTGGTGATGCTTGTGGACATGTTGATGGAGTAAACTTAAAGTAAATGTTTGTTTGAGGCTCTAAGTGCAAATTCTACTTCCTGTAAGATGAAACACGGACAGATATTCATGAAATTTACAATGTACCAAACACTACATACACCAACTATAAAAACAAAGTAGGTTTTCATCAAAAAACTACATTTTCATGTCATTTTTGCTCTATTTGAGTCTGTGTGAACCAGAAAACGATTAATCGATTACTAAAATAGTTGTCGACTATTTCAATAATCGATTAGTTGTCGATTAATCGATTAGTTGTTTCAGCCCTAGTCCACACAACGGTGTTGGTTGCATGAGGCAGCTTCAGGGATATTTGCTTAAAGTATCAGGTCAAATCATTGGTGTACAGCAGTCTCAGCTGCATGACCTCTAAAGCTGAAGGGTTATATGTAAAACCCAACAGATAATGGAGTATCCGGACCATCCGCTCTTTAAGAAGTTTAGCTTACTCTCCTCCGAATGCAGGCTGAGAATGCCCTGGATGGGAACCCATTGGGCCAGGGCTTCTTTTATTACAGAGGCTCTTACGTCGCTCAGCAAGGAAGCTGCAGCACCTTGGGCCACTGTTTGATTTGATGCTGATTGGCTCTCAGCTGTTCAGAGCCAGACTTAGGCTGTGACTGAATGATCTTTGTTTACATATGATACGATTGTTGTTTTACTGTATCATGTGTGAACACCTGCTGCATTATAATTTCCTTCAGGACAATAATAAAGATGGATCTTGAACCTTGATTTTGCAATTTCAATAGTTGTATTGTGTGTCCTTCACTAAATATATTCCTCCACTGCACAGTGCAACCCATTTTGCCTCAATCTGGATGATTTCGTGCTGGTATTGTACTGTTTCTATTTAGATTTTTTGTTTTATTTGATCGTGTGTATCTGCTCTGCTGTTTTTCTCTTTTTTTTTTGGTTGTGATCCCGAGGACCCCCAAAAAACATAAAAAAAGTCTTTACAGTTCTGAAACAACATCCTAGGACAGATGAGACAAAGATCAACTTGTACCAGAGTGTTAGGAAGAGAAAAGTATGGAGAAATAAAGGAACTGCTCATGTTTGAAAACATCCCACCTCATCAGTGAAACATGGTGGTGCAGCATCATGGCATGGGCTTGTCTGGGCCAATGGAACTGGTTTCCTTGTATTTACTGATGATGTGACTGAAAAGCAGCAGGATGAATTCTGAAGTGTTTCAGACAATATTATGAGCTCATATTCAGCCAAATGAATATACAGTAATTTGCAGTAGAGGCCTGGCAGAGCATCACCAGGGATAAAACCCAGCGTCTGGTGACATCTACAGTATGTCTTCTAGACTTCAGGCTGTAATTGACTGCAAAGGATTTGCAACTGAATATTAAAAATGAAAAAGTTTGATTCATAATTATTACTTTGTCCCATCACTTGTGGTCCTTTTAAAAAGTAGGAGGCTCACATAAAAACACTTGTAATTCCTACACCGTTCATCCGTTTGGATGTAATAGCCTCAAATTAAAGCTGAAAGTCTGCAGTTTAACAACATCTTTCTGGTTTCATTTCAAATCTATTGTGGTGGTTTATGGAGCCAGAAACCATAATAATTGAGACAAAGTCCCAATATTTATGGACCTGACTGTACAAAACAGTTCCATCGTTGTTGATAAAGCTTTACTCTTTTTATTTTTATCTCACTCACATTTTTTCTTGTTGCTTAATAATGTTTTACTTGGAACCTTGTTAAGATCCGAACATGCCCAATGTGAATCATTGCCATCTTTCAACTGGCCTTAAACCTTGATCTGGACTGTAATTCATACTAATATCTTAATTAATCTAATTTTTGCCTTACAGATCTACCCTATGGCTGGGAGCAAGAAACTGACGAGAAGGGACAGATAGTTTATGTTGAGTAAGTAATAGTTAAGCACCCAAACGAACTGCCCTGTAGACTGAAGCTCTTATATAGTTCCTGTCCTTTGCAGCCACATCAACAAGAGAAGCACCTACTTCGACCCACGACAGGCCTTCACGGTGGAGGACGTGGTGGTGAAGCCTAAACGATATGATGGAAACACCGCTGCTCTGGAGATTCTGCAGGGTCGTGACCTCTCAGACAAAGTGGTCCTCATCACCGGAGGCAACTCTGGCATCGGTGAGTGAGTTCAACTGTAAAAACGCTCTATTGGATGCAATTTCTATGAGCTTTCAATCAATCAATCAATCAATCAATCAATGGTTTTGTATAGCCCAATATCACAACAGGAGTTGTGATATTGGGCACCGAACATTAAGTCAATAAAACAGAGCAGTAAATAAGACAATGTAAAGTTCAGGTGAATCAAGTATCCAGGCAAACATAATGTCCAAATAAGCGTCAGCAGTAGGCGGCGACGAGCGGCACGGGTGTCCCCTGTCCTTAGACTCTCCAGCACAGCAAGGAAAAACTCAAAAACCCAGTGGGAGAAAAGAGAAACCTTGGGGAGAACCACAGAAGGAGCGATCCACTCCCATGGACGGACAGGCTATAGAGACCCAGGGCCTATGGAGTCCCTCAGCAGGCGGGCCAGGATCGCAGACCGTCCAGTCCTTGTTATCAATCCAGTAGGCCGGGTTCCTCCATTCAGCCGGGTTCCTCCGTTCGATCTAGACAGGCACTCCTGAGGGGGAGTGGGACGGGAGACACCATGTGAATAGTAATGAACAGACTACATACATACAATAAATATTCAAATCAATCAAATAAAATCAAAACAAAACAACTTTATTTATCCCAAAGGGCAATTCTGTTCGCTGTTCTCTGGTCATAAAAAACAATAAAAAGGAGACACATACAACCACATTCAATACATACGTCATGAACTGTAAGTGCATCAGGACACAAGTGGACCAGTAAAGATGGGGAAAAAAGAAGAAAGATAAACACTGCCTTCCTAGCTAGTATCATTTAAAATCCTGACGGCAGTCGGAATGAAAGAATTTGAATAGCGGTTTCTTTTCTGTTGGGGAGCGACATATCGCCTCCCGGAGGGCATCAGAGTAAAAATACGACCGCAAAACATGATTAGGTTGACCTAAAATCGATCGAGTCTTTTTCAGGACTCTTTCATAATGAGACAAAGTTTGCAGTAAGAAGAGGAAGAGGATAGCACTCAGTGTACCGTACTTCCCACAGCAGTGTTTCTTTTAAGGCAGCTTCACTTCAGGCTGTGGGTTAGAGCTTTACCTAACTGACCTGATCATAAGCAAATTCAAAGAGGTAAGTTTTTAGCCTAGTCTTAAATGTAAGGACTGTGTCTGCTTCTTTAACGTGAGCTGGGAGTTTATTCCATAAAACCGGAGCTTGGTAGCTAAAGGCTCTTCCTACAGTGATTTTGGAGACCCGAGGAATCACTAGTAGCCCTGAGTTTTGAGAGCGGAGTGCTCTGGTTGGCCGATATGGAACGATAGTGTCTTGGGGATAGAGCGGAGCCATACCCTTTATGGCTTTAAATGTGAGGAGCAGGATTTTAAATTTTATTCTAAACTCAACAGGAAACCAGTGGAGAGACTTTCAACCATGCCGTATTGTTTTTCCCTTTGTTTTATCCATGCATGTTTAAAGCCACACTTCGGGCTAAGGGTGTCCATTGCCTAGTATCTTTTTTAAAACTTTGGAAACAACCAAACCCTCAAGGAGATTTGTATCAAAGGTATTTATTTATGTGAATGTCAGAGCAGGGAGCACTCACATTTCCTGGAAGACTAATAAATAAAACAAACTAAACTAGAGCTGCACATTTCTAACATTTCTTTAACCTTTAGTCAGAGCCAGCTGGTCAGTAATAGCATAACATTAGGGGGATGGGCCATGTCGTATGGCATATAATTATATTGCGTAATCGCGATATAATTTTTTTGATATCGTTGTAATTTTTGAGATCGTTGTGGACAATATTTACAGTGAGGAAAATAAGTATTTGAACACCCTGCTATTTTGCAAGTTCTCCCACTTAGAAATCATGGAGAGGTCTGAAATTGTCATCGTAGGTGCATGTCCACTGTGAGAGACATAATCTAAAAAAAAAAATCCAGAAATCGCAATGTATGATTTTTTAACTATTTATTTGTATGATACAGCTGCAAATAAGTATTTGAACACCTGAGAAAATCAATGTTAATATTTGGTACAGTAGCCTTTGTTTGCAATTACAGAGGTCAAACGTTTCCTGTAGTTTTTCACCAGGTTTGCACACACTGCAGGAGGGATTTTGGCCCACTCCTCCACACAGATCTTCTCTAGATCAGTCAGGTTTCTGGGCTGTCGCTGAGAAACACGGAGTTTGAGCTCCAAAGATTCTCTATTGGGTTTAGGTCTGGAGACTGGCTAGGCCACGCCAGAACCTTGATATGCTTCTTACAGAGCCACTCCTTGGTTATCCTGGCTGTGTGCTTCGGGTCATTGTCATGTTGGAAGACCCAGCCTCGACCCATCTTCAATGCTCTAACTGAGGGAAGGAGGTTGTTCCCCAAAATCTCGCAATACATGGCCCCGGTCATCCTCTCCTTAATACAGTGCAGTCGCCCTGTCCCATGTGCAGAAAAACACCCCCAAAGCATGATGCTACCACCCCCATGCTTCACAGTAGGGATGGTGTTCTTGGGATGGTACTCATCATTCTCCTTCCTCCAAACACGTTTAGTGGAATTATGACCAAAATGGAACGTTTTGGTCATCTGACCACATGACTTTCTCCCATGACTCCTCTGGATCATCCAAATGGTCATTGGCAAACTTAAGACGGGCCTTGACATGTGCTGGTTTAAGCAGGGGAACCTTCCGTGCCATGCATGATTTCAAACCATGACGTCTTAGTGTATTACCAACAGTAACCTTGGAAACGGTGGTCCCAGCTCTTTTCAGGTCATTGACCAGCTCCCCCCGTGTAGTTCTGGGCTGATTTCTCACCTTTCTTAGGATCATTGAGACCCCACGAGGTGAGATCTTGCATGGAGCCCCAGTCCGAGGGAGATTGACAGTCATGTTTAGCTTCTTCCATTTTCTAATGATTGCTCCAACAGTGGACCTTTTTTCACCAAGCTGCTTGGCAATTTCCCCGTAGCCCTTTCCAACCTTGTGGAGGTGTACAATTTTGTCTCTAGTGTCTTTGGACAGCTCTTTGGTCTTGGCCATGTTAGTAGTTGGATTCTTACTGATTGTATGGGGTGGACAGGTGTCTTTATGCAGCTAACGACCTCAAACAGGTGCATCTAAATGTAGGATAATAAATGGAGTGGAGGTGGACATTTTAAAGGCAGACTAACAGGTCTTTGAGGGTCAGAATTCTAGCTGATAGACAGGTGTTCAAATACTTATTTGCAGCTGTATCATACAAATAAATAGTTAAAAATCATACATTGCGATTTCTGGATTTTTTTTTTTAGATTATGTTTCTCACAGTGGACATGCACCTACGATGACAATTTCAGACCCCTCCATGATTTCTAAGTGGGAGAACTTGCAAAATAGCAGGGTGTTCAAATACTTATTTTCCTCACTGTATCTTCCGCTCAGCTCCATCAGAGCAGCATACTGTAAACACTGACTGTAGAACACGGGGTCAGGCGCTTAAAAAGTCAAATAAAATGAAGGCTGTAAACTGCTTGAATAGATCATATTTGCGAGGAAATTGGAATACCGTAAACAAGAAATATCACTGAATTAATCTTCCCAATAGGCGTAAGGCTGGGATTTTGAAGTAATATGTCCATTGTCAATTATATCGTTATCGTGATATTTCTTTTTATATTGTGATACAGATTTTAGTCAATATCGCCCTGCCCTACATAACATACCATCACATCACATACATACTGTTTAATCCCTGTACAGAAACATAACCTTTTGTTAAAATATACAATCATTCGAACAGGCCATTTAAAACTTTTTCTTACACCACATTTTGTGATCACTTGTCTGTGTGTGGTTCATTCATGTGTGCATCAGGGCCATATCATGACACTTTTATATCACCATCACTATGATGAAGTATAGTATCTCACATACATATGTACAGTACACCCATAACATTTCTACAGATAATTCATTAAGATTTTTCCATGTAATGACAGTTTGCTACAATATAAAGTAGTCCTTTGCAGCTTGTATAACAGTGATTTTAATGTCCCATCAGTATCTCAACACACACATTAATGTAAAAACTGGTGGTACTAAAAGTGAGTACATCCCTCAGAGAAAATGTACAAATTGGGCTCAAAGTGTCACTGTTTAGTGTTTCCACCAGTATTTTCCAGCTCTGTCTTGAACCTCTTGGCCGTGGAGTTCACCAGAGCTTCACAGGTCTGTGCTGGACTGTTCTTCCACTCCTCTGTGACCACATCACAGACCTGGTGATGTCAGAGACCTCGGGCTCCTCCAGCCTCTGTTTGGGACGGCCCACAGATGCTCAGTAGGGTTTAGATGGAGGGACATGTTTGGCCCGTCCATAACCTTTACCCTCTGCTGTGTTGGCAGCAGTGTTCATTTTGACAACATATTTTAGTTAAGTTTTAGTCTTAGTTTTTTAACGAAAATGTCATTTAATTTTAGTCAAGAATTAGTCCAAAAATTCTCTTCAATTTTAGTCTAGTTTTAGTTGACTAAAATTGCATGTACATTTAGTCGACTAAATTTAAGACAAATTTAGTCAACTTTACATTAATAATATGTATTATAATCATATGTAATTGAGGTCCTCTGCTTCATGGAGCTTCTCCTCATGAACAAAGCTGTTCCTTTGGCAAACAATTGAAATAATCTGAGGCTCATTCAAACTGTCATTGGAAGTTAGGATGATAATTTAGTCTTATTTTATTCGACGAAAATATCTGGACATTTTAGTCATAGTTTTAGTCTCATAAAAAAACGTTTACTTTACTTTTTGTCCAATTTTAGTTGGCATAAATATGAAAACCCTACTGAGCATCTGTGGGCCGTCCCAAACAGAGGCTGGAGGAGCCCAAGGTCTCTGACATCACCAGGTCCGTGATGTGGTCACAGAGGAGTGGAAGAACAGTCCAGCACAGACCTGTGAAGCTCTGGTGAACTCCACGGCCAAGAGGTTCAAGACAGAGCTGGAAAATACTGGTGGAAACACTAAATATTAACATTTTGAGCCCAATTTGTACATTCTAACTTTTCATACCAACTTAATTTAAAGCAGTACTATGTAACGTGCTTACCTTAATAAATCCTCTCCGTAGTCCCTCTGGGGTAATACAAGTGTTAATGGGATGATTGGGGGTCTTTCATCTCCCCCTGGTGTCTCTGGCCAGAAAACCACAATTGCAACTTTTCTGCCTCCGGGTCGGAGTCACCAATACACACTAATGGAATCACCAAGAAGAAGCTAACAGGCTAACGGGCAAAGCTAACTGTTGGCTAGCACCACTTAAACAGTATTTATAGCCAAGTTTGATTGAGAAAAAAAAATAAAAAATTCCATTGTGTAATTGGATGAACAATATCCCTCTGTACCTTTGTCTTTTCTGTCTGCATAGTATTTACTCACGGACAATTAATGAGTAAAAAACACAACATGCTACGAGACCTGCAGTGGAGCTAGGGCATGAGTTACTTAGTACTGCTTTAAACTCCAGATCCATAACTTTGATTAAATATTAACTTCACAGGACCTCATTTACATGCACATTTACCATTTCCATAGTTTTAGGACCCAAATACCAATGCTATAAACCAGTTTTTAAATATAGAAAATGTGATTCTTATTCACCAATGCATTATCTTTCAGAGAAATCCTCTGTTTTTGAATAGAGGATGACTATACAAATATAACATGATCCCTGCCTATAACATAATTATACTCTATACGCTGTTGACATTTAATATATTTTTCTTTATACTATAATGGCTAAGGAGTTAGGTCAAGGCGCACTGGCAGGGCAACATGCTAGAAATACGTACAAATCCACAAACAAATGATGGTTAAACTGAACTGTTTACTTTGGACAAGTCTACTCCCTCATCTATTTGGTGGAAGACTCTGGAGTGAATGAATAATAACGACAGTGTAGCGCTTTGAGAAACTTGGTAATACAGGCTTGTAAAGCGCATTACAAGTGTAAGGCATTATTATTATTGTTATTATTATTATTATTATTAAGTGTCAAACGCTGTATTAGAATCTTTTTAGCTGCATTTCTGCATTA
The DNA here is from genome assembly GCA_007210695.1 of Neogobius melanostomus. Taxonomy (NCBI): domain Eukaryota; kingdom Metazoa; phylum Chordata; class Actinopteri; order Gobiiformes; family Gobiidae; genus Neogobius; species Neogobius melanostomus. Next base: position 174,808 of record VHKM01000313.1, read on the forward strand.
ATGCCACTAGATGGTGCAGTTATCCTTCCAATGAGTCCGTGCACATCTCTCCCACACTCGCTTCCTTCCCCTTCCAGATATTCATCAACATTAGCATCCACAATGATACACTTAGACTCTACAAATCACTGTGTAATGCCCGACATGATTGTATTGAGGTTCATTAGCAGGCCTGGATTGGACGTCATTGTTAACCATTATGAATAGTGGTCCATTTGCAGCCAGCTTATGCGCGGCTTACTGTATAATGGGCATGGAAACAAATGCAGTTTCCTTCTCCTTTAGCTGTGCATGTTTGTTCTCACAAGGAGCTTTTTCTCAGACGGATAATGGCGGCATTCGTGGAAATCAAAAACACATAAAGCTAATTTAAAGTGATCGTCTGCAAGATGGCAAAATGAGGAAAGGGAGAGAGATTTAAAAAAAGTAAACAATCAAGCTGAGATTTACACATTACACACGGTCATAACCGGGGCCCCTGTACTTCTGATTAGGGAACTCTCTTGTTAATGGGAAATGTCCTGTATTTGAGAGAACATAAAGAGAGAATGATCAGAATGACACCTATTTAAAAATAGCTGCATTTTAGTTTGGTAAAAGTTTGTTCCCAGAGGTTTTGTGTGCACATATGACCTGCAGCCAAACTGAATGCTTCCCAAACTTCACTTCCTTTCTTTCTCACTAAGCAACAGCTGGAGGCGTTCCTTCTGGGCATTGATAAAACTCTGTAAGAAATGACCAATAGTCAGAAAGAAAGTACTGTATTTACAAGCACAATCCTTGACCCTTTAGAGGTCAAATTAAATCGCCTTGCTTGTTTTGATATCCGTGCATGAACCAGAGGTCATTTGTTTCAGATCTGTCTTATCTGTCCAGAAGGCTAATAAAGCCACTCTGTGGAACATTCCAGGTTATGTTCTGTCCCAATAGAACGTTAACACTGACACACGCCTGGAACAGACAGTGCTAGTGTTACAGTGTTACAGCCAAATAAAGCCTCATGTTTGTCTATGTCCTTTAGGCCTATGTGATTGTGCAGGCGTCAGTCAATCACACAATTATCCACTGTAGTAGAGACTTTCAAATATCTTTGTCTGGACTGGGTTGATTGACGATGTTTCGCAGTGGTCTCCATGGAGACAAGCTGGTGATGTCCCCCTCGCAGCAAAGATACAAGTCAGGTCTGAGGCGAGGCGCTCACTGTAAAGACCCATGTTTTTTTTTTTTAGGTATTTTTGAGCAATATAAACTGTAGGAATGGACTGGTTGATTCTGGTATCTGATAGAGGAGCCGATCCTGGAAAAAATGTTGTACTGGGTATTGGTTCCATACATCTGAAACTGAACCGACGCTGAGGTATTTTAACCTCCACTAACCTATTTTTGATCGCCATGCAAAGTAGCATCACTAGCAAGAGCATGCTAATGCATGCTAATGCTAGTATCAGCGTGCCAATCACAGCTGGGACAGAAACTATGACTGATTCACTGAGAGTAATAACATAATATTGGCCGTAAGGTCGTGGTGTTTTTATTTCAGGTTAAGAAATAACTGATATCATATTTGTAATGCATTAGTTGTAATCCGATCACTTCATGTTGTGAGATGTTTATATTAAGCTAACTTAATAGTTTAGTTTATTTAATGTAAATTAGTCAACATTTGAAAAGATGCTTTGTACCAGACTTTAGCTCTTGGAGCTCATTTCCATCTGCAAGTCCCTGAGACAGACAATTACAAAACGCAGCTTGTCATGTAGCCAAGATTATTGCAGTGATTCTTGTTTAATGTTTTCCAACATGTCAATTAGTAGAAAACCCCTTGATAAGGTAACGTCTCGTTTGCAAAATAAGACTTTATTGATCTCACAAATTGTGAAATTCACTTGTTACAAAAGGGGACCATTCCCTTTTTCTCTCACAGTGAGCTACTTTTAAGGAAGTTTCGTGGTATCAGTTGGTATGGGATATCAGTAGATACTTAAACCACCGGTATCGTTATTAGTATTGGAAGCAAATAAGCTGGGTTGGTGTATCTCTAAAAAAGACCAATTAAAAATTTTTTTTTACTTTTTCTATTTTTTCTCAATAATCTGGTGAAATGTTCCATAGTCTGGCTTTAAATACAAAAATTAGCTGTTATATTGATCACTTTCCTTACATTGAGTCTTATGTATGTACCCGTTCAATGCTTCAGGATGGACTAAACTCTGACTCAATGCACTGCACTTGAATGACTAGATGTGGAGAAACTAATGGACTTCTGTGACGTGACAGTGGTGAGTGATTTTGTCTCCACCAGAGGGCAGAAGAAGCCTGCGTTAGTGCCTGTCCAAACCCACTAATTGTTTCGATAGCTTCACAAGTGCTGTTTATCCTACTTGAAAACTGTGTATAATGAGTACTGTTATCTCCATATAACACGCTGTCATGATTTAGGATTCGTGTTTGAGAAAGAATCAACTTTTCTTGAAAATGGAGTGGGGGGTGGACAAAAACAACACTTTTGGACTGTGGAAACAACTCTGAACAGTTAATAACCCGGATTAGCATAACCTTTGTTTCACTGTAGCACATATTAAACATATTAAACACGCGGCCCACATAATTAAGTGCATTGTAATTGTAATTGCTATACTCCTGCCGTGCTCCTTTGACATTTCTCCGGTAAAATGTGGTTATGCCAATTGGTGGGGCCCACTTAGCATTTTAATGGCATCAATAGTGTTTTAATCCACGTGTCGAGGCCATTACCATTTTCTTCAATACTCATTCCGGGCGCCGGAAATGTGACACTTTTATTAGTAATGCCGCAGATATTATTTAATTAGGAAATTTACATCTCTGCCCCGTAATGCGTGGAAGTGTGGAAGCGTCCGTGCGTACATACATGAGTTTATTTATGCGTGAAATGTAACTGTATAAATGTGGAACCCGCTGGGAGGCAGGGAGGTAATGCGCTTTTGTCTACGGCCCGGCCCGGACACATTAGTCTTCCACTCCGCACATGCTGCTGTGAATTAAAAAGCCTGAATGGTGTTTTTAATTGTGATAATGGAAATGAATGGTTGTGCTTCTGTTCTCTCCTCTCCCAGTCCCTCTCTCCTTTATCTTTTCTTTTCTTGGGGCCCCTGTTCACCCGGACCCCGGCATTGATTCCTAAGCGACTTTGACCCAGCGCGAGCCGCCTATCCATCCCCATTACGCCGCCCTGGCCCGGCTCTAATTCCCCTTCTATCAACGAACAGGGCGCTTATTTACTGGCTAGGAGAGCGCGGAACACCGGTCCTTAAAGGGCTATTGTCGCTCGCTGTGAGTCTGCCTCGCTCTTATGGGCTTTCTCTGAAGGAGGCTAAATACTAGGGCTGCACAACGTGGCGTCCAATTACACTTACACAATATATTACACAATATTAGGCGACGGAATATCCATATCGCGAGAATCACTGAGAGTTTCATTGGACGGCCTAAAAATATTACCAAGTTACCTTTTTATGTAGTACCTTTTTACTGTGTTGTAATGGTTTAGTAAAATATCACCATGCTATTATGACGTTAAGAATATGACATATGTGACAGTCAAAGGGTTAAAGAAATGGAAGTCACATCTTAATTATATACAGTAAAAGGAAAAATAGCTAAATCCATCGCAGTGTTACATCTAGTTAAATTCTCTTTAAATCCATCTTCTTTACTCACTTTATACAACACAATGATTGAACCATATTTAACAAAACGACCTGTAAAACAACTCTACATAATATGAATATAGAGATCCATCAAGCCCACTATTTGTCACTAAAACATGAGGATACTGTAGGTGATTCTAATATTCTTCAGGTTTTGTATAAAGCCAATAAAAAAATCTTGCCAATGAACATCCAAGAAAGGTTTGAAGTCACTATAATCTGAAAGGAACAGACCTCTTTAAAAACCCAGGTTCAATGCCAACCCGTCACAGTGACAAGAGTCCGAAAGAAATAAAAGAGTCAGGAACTCATAAAAGCTACAATGTTAAAGAAGGAGGAAAATTAGATTTGGACGTAAATAATGTGAGATATTTGATTTGAACACAGGAAAATGATGCTTTTGTATTTGCATATTGTAAATACTGTTCATAAAATACACACAAAATCTTTAAAACTGTAAATATTAAGAAAGTTGGACCTGAACAAAATAACAGACTGATGTACAGTAATTGTAAAGTAACAAAGGGGGCAGATTGATCTTCTCTTTTGTACCTTTTCATTCAGACTGGCTCGGATTATAGGAAGTTTTGATAAATGAATAAAATGATAAAAATGAAATGAAAATGAATTCTCCTATATCACATTACATTACATTACAGAGGGCAAAGGGTTTCATCAATCACAACATTGTGTACAACTGGGATGAAGGATATTGGAGAGAAAGTCTAATTTTCTAGGATGAAATATATCGCAGTTAAAGTCGCAATCTAGGTTTTTAATTGAAGTCTTCACGGCGCACAGAAGTGGAGAATCGTGGAGATGGTGAGATGTACTGAAATTGTGGTTTGTAAGTTGCAAGTTCATATTTCAATTGCAATTAAATAGTGTGAGTCTTGCAGTAATTTGATCTTTTGGCGAGTGTTACAATGCAGTAACAAATTCAAGGACTAAGTGTGGAATACCGCAGGATGTGTCTAAAACTTTGTATGTATTTTAGTATTTATCATCATTGGTTATGGTCAACGTTATTACAATATATTTCAATACAATGCAAACACCCGATTCATCATTTAAGTAATACCTGCAGATGCACTGATGTAATTTGAAGATCCATTTATTTTTTAAAACACTAATGTGTCGGCGTCTCTCGGTCTTTCATAAATGTACATTGTAGCATTAGTTACAATGTACATTTCAGTCTCTTATTTTCAGTCTTTTAACTGTGTGCAATGAACTGAAACAGATCTTTTTTTTATCTTCAAACATAAATTGTAAAGCTAAGTAATTGTTCCCCTTTGTATGTGATTTTATGTGGTTACATTTAGTCACTAGTTTTTCTATGGGTCACGTTCCTGAAGCATGGAGAGCAGCTCCGTGATTACCTACCTTGGTCAAAGTTGTGAGCCTGTAGTGCGATGGAGAGATGAGCGAGCTGAGGGAGAATGTGAAGGAGCCGGTGACAGCCAGAGGAAGGAGCTGCCGTCTCATCAACACATTCCAGATCAAATGTATAAAGTGTATGGGGTCAATTCGGGTTGGGCTCATGTGTCCTGTTAGGGGCTCTGGTGGGTCAGCGGCCCGGTATTGGACAGGCGGACCCCTTCTCTAAAACATGACCCACTTTAAAAAGGTGATAATATGTGAGTAGTAAATATTTTATACAAAAAGAAACTCTAGAAATCCTGAAACAAACCAACTTTGTACATTCATACAAGTGTAACTTTGTAAAAGGTCATAAATGACAAGTCCTTTTTCTGTTCGATATTTAGTCACTCTGTGCCTATTACTGAACACACATGAGTCTGTCACTGTCTCCATGTGGGATTGGAGCCATCCACTATTTGCCATCCACAGAAAAAAACAACATTGGGGGTGTTAAAAAAGATTGATTTGGCAATATGTCACAATATTACATCGCAAGATTCTCGCATCGGGGAAATAATCATTGCAGTGTCTTTCTTTTGTCCTCCATTTACTCCTGCCTTAAACAAACTCTAATTTCATACACGGATAGACTTTATTCATCCCTAACTGGGGAACGTCAAGTGCCCAATAGTGTTTGCCACCCAAAACCCGTAACCAAGCTCTCAGTACAATACAGATCAATAAGAATAAGGTTTAAAGTGCTCACTGTTCTGACATTTAGATACATAAAATGTATTTGATACAAACCTAATGAAGGTGTACTAGTTTACAGAGATATTTCGGGATGGTATCGTAACTCGTATCGCCAGATACTAGGCAATTCACACCCCTATCATTTTTAGATCGGAGTTTTGATGCCTGTTGGTTCCAGGAACAGGACTAAAGAAAGGGACTTGGTGTTTGCATCGCAAAAAAAAATAAATGCAAAGTTAAAAGAAATAGCCTTTTATGGAAAGAAGTTCACATTATTGTTCTTTATTCTGGTTCTAGTTAAGTATCCATCCATCCATTTTCTTCCACTTGTCCGTTGCCGGGTCAAATCACATTGCACCAGCCCCTATGGCTCCTCCTGCAGGTGGTGGGTCCACAGAAGAACGGCCTCATGGTTCTAACCAAGCCTGTTGGTCTCTCATAAGGGGCTTCTGAACAAATGGTATATGTATGGGAAAAAGTATTGTTCAGGTATCTGTGTCGAAAACCAAAGTTAAAAGATGTAATGGTACCCAGCCCTATTCATGCATTTCTATTATGTTATCTGCAAAAGGTTTTTCCTTTCCGATCACCTTTGACTATGCATATCTCCACCAAAGCCCCGTCTCTCATTAATTCTCCCGCTGATGCCTTGTTGTTTCATGTTGATATTTGTATGTACTAGATATCCAGCTAAACCCCTCCGCTCCACTCTATCCAAATACACGCTCTAAATTCCACACTGTATTGTTACTTAATGCCAGAATAAGGAGCGCAGAGGAGTCCCGAGGCCCGTGCGGGGAATAGAACGGATTTGTTATGGAAAACTTCATCGTGTCCTACCAAATCTGCGGTGGCTTTGTTATTCATGAAAGGCTGCCGTTGTCCTGTGCTCGCCTTGATCCTGTCGTGGTGTTTGGAGGATTACCAGACAGGCCGCTGCCCTCGTCTGTGCACGATCGTCTCCGCGCCGAGGGAAGAAGGGAATCGTCGCGCAGATTAGAACTGGAGCCGAGCTTTGAGGCCCATCATTAGATGGAGGCAGATTTGTTAGGCATAACTGCCATTAAATAGACTCCAAAGCTCTATGTTTATGAATAAGCTCCGCACAGACGCGGCCATGCTGTGAGCTGCATGTTTTATTCATTTGAGATGGATAAAAAGATGTTTGGGCGTAATGTGCACATGCAGCGGACACGACTTCAGCTGGAGAGTGGGACCTGAGGTGAGCCTTGAGGAGGTTTACATGAGGGAGGCCATGGGATTGGGTTGGGTTCATGGTCTGTCAATGTGAGCTGTAATCTACTGTCATGGAATAAAGTGTTATTTGGCACCCGTGAAATCTTTCCAGTAAATTTAAGTTTCTCTCAGAAAGTTGGTCAATACATGTTTTGGTCTAAATCGGTTTATTTCTTTTATGCGTATAAGCAAAGTGCGCATCTGTGGGTCAATTAGGTTCCTACATTTAGGCCCAAACAAACCACGGCGCCATTGAAACGTGTGTGCGAGTGCAGGTAGCGGACTGTGAATGTTGAAGTATATTACGCCATAGTCTGTCCACAGAGAGCCACTCGACTGCGCAAACGCAGTCTACAGTCTGCGTTTAGAAACACAAGATCTTAAGTGGCATTTCTTGCACACATTTATTTAATCAATATCGTGAAAAATTGAGGGGAGAGACGGGCGAGATGTGATCAGCCCAACAGAAATCATGTTTGTGCTCACTGTCACTTTTTAAAGGTACATTATGCTACTTTTTATGGGAATATATTTGATTCGATATTTGTGCGTATTTGACCTTGTAGTGACCCAGTGGCTAGACACTGTGTTCCAAATGATTATGCAAATGATATTTTTCTCAGAGCTAGTCAACTCAAATGACAGTCAGCATAATTTTCAAGTCTTTAACTGTTAGAGGATCATTTGAATGTGATTTGAAAAAAACTCCCAGTGATAACAGTTTTTTTTGTCAGAAATAAATGTAATAAACAATTGAAAATGTACTGTTCCAAATGACTATGCACAGCAGCGTTTCAATACAATTTATAGGTTGTAAAGAACTGAACATTTTCATTTATTGAATTTGCAGCATTAGGAGGTCTTATTACAGCATGACATGGTGCGTTGTCATGCATGACGATCAGTGTTGGGAACGTTACTTTAAAAAAGTAATTAGTTATAGTTACTCACTACTTGTTCCAAAAAGTAACTGAGTTAGTAACTGAATTACTCTATAATGAAAGTAACTCGTTACCAGGACAAGTAACTATTTGCGTTACTGTTAAAAAAAATTGCTTTATATCAAAGAATTTAGATTTTTTTTTTTTTTGCACTTTTCAAAAGTCAGTTGAAAGGAGTAGAACAGACAGAGGTGTTTGTATTCATGTACTATCATGTAAAATATGTTCATAGTAACTGAATGAACTGAATGGGGGGTAGAGTGGGGAGGCCTCTGTGACTGAATGGTATTGACCAGTATTTGCGTCGCTGTTTTATTAATGTCAATGTCAATTAATACGGCCGTATTCACAGAGAATGAGGAGGAACAGGAGTAAAAGAAACATGTGCCAACGCGGCCAACGAGGGGGGAAGACGCGTCTTTGGGTTAAAAATAAGTTCCAACACTACTGATCGATTCTCCCCCGCGTCCGCACCGCGCTGTGGGGATGACCAGCCGCGGGTCTGGGACACACGTAGTTTTGGAGCAGAGAGCACGAACACTCTGCACAGACTCCGTGAGACTCCGCCCACCCTCTCCGCTGCTCCTGCTGCGTGAGCTGACACCGCGGCGCTCATTCAGTCTAAATGTAACGTGCCACTTTGTTTACCCAGTAACGATAACGGCGTTGTAACGACGGGGAGAGTAATGAATTAGATTACTCCGTTACTGAAAAAATAACGTCGTTACCTAACGCCGTTCTTTTAAACGCGTTATTCCAAACACTGATGACGATGATTTTGTTAGGGAAAGCCCGGCTCTTCTTTTGGAATCATGGAAGAAGGTGGTCAGTCAGAAGCTCCACATATTTTTCAGAGGTCACCTTCAGGGAGCCTAAAGGGGCTCTCTCCAGCTCTCTCCCCATGATTCTGGCCCAAAACATGATTCCGCCCCCTCCTTACTGACGTCACAGCCTTGTTGGGACATGGTGGCCATGGCCATTCACCAACCATCCACTACTCCATCCATCTGACCATCCAGGGTTAAACGGCACTCATCAGTGAACAAGACTGTTTGAAAATGAGTCTTCATGTATTTCTGGGCCACTCCAGCCGTTTCTGCTCGTCAGCTTCAATGAACAGTTTAGGGGGGGTCGGATAGAAGGTTTATGCGCAACTGCAGCCTCTGGAGGGTCCTACACCTTGGTGTTCAGGAGACTCCAGAGGCACCAGCAGCTTCAAATACCTGTTTGCTGCTTTGTAGCAGCTGTTCTATTAAATTTGTCTGGCAAAAACTGTCCTCATTGTGCCTTTATCTGCTCTGAATCAGTCACAAATCTCTTAACAGTACGATGATTTCACTTAATCTTTCATGAAATATTGAAGGTTTTCTTACTTAGACCAAGGCATTCAACTATGTTACACTTTTCATCAGCAGAGAGATCCTTTTTCTTTCCCATATTGCTTGAAAATGGTGGTCTGCTTAATAATGTGGAACGTCCTTTTTCAGTAGTTTTTCATTAACTGGGCTTAACTGACATACTAATTATCACAGGAGTTTGAGATTTATGTCAGTGATTCAGAGAACCCTGAGACACAATACCATCCATGACTTTCATTGAAAAACCTTTTTTAAATTTTTTTTTACCTTTATGACACTGAAATACAATTTGAATAATAATTTGGAACACAGTGAGTGCTCAGCATGGCGCCTTTACTTTCCGTCACAGTGGTCTCTAGACACTCCAGAATCAATTGTTCGGAAGTTTGCAGACGGAGCCTCTCACTAGAAAACTTACAAACCAATTGATCCTGGAGCGTTGTAGAGTCCACTGTGATGGAAACTAAATTCATCCAGGAATCACGGAGTAAGGTTTCCAAACAGAGTTGTTGTTAGATATAGTGGATACTTTGCTGCGTGTCAAATTAGCGATCGATGCGGTGCGTTGTAAAGCATCAGATCACTTATGAAAAAATACAAATAAAATTAATTTAAATGTCAAATCTATGTGGGCAGGTGCAGCTACATAAAAAGGCGCTTCGTCTGTCCACAGCTAATTCAACCTGGATAGACTCTCACAGACAAAACCAGCGATTAGGAAGATTTATTGACATGTGTATTAGTTTTGGCAATCAGACCCCGGCGGTAGACACGATGTATAAGTCAGTGTACATGAACAGCTTGGAGTTAGGGATGTCTTCCCCCGGAGCCTGGACACTGGTGGTGGTATGGAGGATACATCATGGAGGACTGTGATGATGCAGCAGGTAGAAGCCATGGACGGAAGAGGCGGAGATGGGGTGAAGGTGGGTCGCAGCGCAGCTAGGAAGAGAATGGACCATGATTGCTGGGGCTTAAAAGCGGGACCGATGGCGATGATTGGCTGCTACGTAGGTGCGGCTCTTGCGCTGATGCTGAGGTGGAGGTGTGGCCCTATCGGAAGCGATCATTGGCTGGAGGTCGGTGATGCTGAAGTTAGTCTACCAATCTGAATTAACGCCTAGGCTTCATAATATATTGTTTCCTGTCCACCTCCTTATGGACAAAAATAGGATTGCGGGTGAACTTTTTTTTTTTCCATCACACTCTGCTGATTACTACACTTTAATCAAATGTGTAAAGTTTAGACCAAATCAAAGTGCAGAACTATTCTATTGTTTTCTGGCTCCCTCTGTTGTGAGTCTGCTGAAGTGTTTTTGAACATTCATGGAAGAAAAGACCGGACCGTGTAAGGGCTAAAGTTGCAGGAGAACCTCTGGGGTTTCGATGTTGGTGTTTTACGCATTTGACCCATAATTGTTGGAGTACATCATCATACACTGGGAGAACTAGCTGTAGGATTCAGGCTAATGAGGGCCATCCACAACCCCTTCGCCACCGTGCAGCTGATGAGGCTGTGGTTAAAGGATGGGTGAAATGCAGGGGACCAAGTGAAGTCTATGGAGTCTTCGAGGTTTACAAATACAATGTATGCAATGCTGTAGCTCCAGGAGAAACGAGATAACGCAGCGACAGATCTGATGTGTTTACGTTCACTTCAGGAAATTGGATAATACAAAACTCTGGGTGTAACTGTGTCATTTCAAATGTGGGTTTTGTTAAACTCATTGCTGAGCTCCAACTCGATCTCATGAAAAGGGAAAGATGTCTTTAAGCTCTCCTCCTGACGCTCCAGCACAAATATTCTCCTAAACCCCTGAAACGTGTTTAAAATGCGCTCTTGCGGTTTATTGTTCCTTTTTTCTTGCTGTCCACTGCGCGCCCGTCGCCCCTCCCGGTGTCCGTTGGTTACGCCCGGCCCGGCGAGCAAATCGAAGGAGAGTTTTATTTTAAAAGTGGCACTCCTGATGAATGTGTTTATCGGCTGCGTAATGAGAAGCAGTTCTGGTTGGTTAGCCAAATTATTCAACTTTATTAACCTTGGATGAAATTTGCTATGCACGCCCAAACCGGTGCACCGGGCCTGTTCGGGGGGCAGAGGGGTTTGATAATGATTACAAAGCTAAAATAATAGTAGGTGCAGGATACATGTGCTTAGGCTGTAGGTAAGTCAAATCAAAGGCCACATGGACTTTAGAGGCAGTTTACACATGACAGGAGGAGATGTTATGGGGATTGATGAGAGCTCACTTACAGTGCCTTGCGAAAGTACTAATACACACTTTTGCACATTTTGTCATGTTTACAACCCTAAACGTAAAGATTTTATTTTGAATTTTTACTGAAAGTTCACACACAAGTAACAGACAACTGTGAAGTGAAAGCAAAATGATACATGCTTCTGTTATTTTTCAAAAAATAGAAAAGTGAAAAGTGGGGCGTGCACAAGTATTCATACAGCATGAATGAATACTTTTTGTGGAACCCCCTTTTGCTGCAATAACAGCAGCAAGTCTTCTGGGGTATGACTACAAGGTTTGCACATCTAGAGACTGACATTCTAGCCCATTCCTCTTTACAAAACAACTCAAGCTCTGTCAAATTAGAAGGAGAGCGTTTGTGAACAGCAGTTTTCAGGTCTTTCCACAGATTTTCAATAGGATTTAGGTCAGGACTTTGACTGGGTCATTCTAACACATTAATATGTTTGTTTTTAAACCATTCCATTGTAGATTTAGCTTTGTGTTTAGGGTCATTGTCCTGCTGGAAGGTGAATCTCCGCCCCAGCCTCAGTTCTCTTACTGACTCCAGCAGGTTTCCTCCAAAATGTCTCTGTATTTGGCTCCATCCATCTTCCCAACTATTCTTACAATCTTCCCAGTCCCTGCTGAGGAAAAGCAGCAGCAGCAAAGTAGGGAACGTGTGCTGGGTTTAGACCATCATGAGACAGGTTAGTTTTACCCTACTGATGATGTGTTGTTGCAATAGTAATCCTGCATGATGCTCCCCCCACCACATTTGACACTGGGGATGGTGCACTCCGGACGATGAGCAGTGTTAGGTTTGAGCCATACATAAAGTTTTGCATTTGGGCCAAAAAGTTCAATTTTTGTCTCATCTGACCAAAGCACCTTCTTCCACATGGTAGCTGTGTCCTCCATATGACTTCTAGCAAACTTCAAACGGGATTTCTTATGGCCTCCTTTCAATAATGGCTTTCTTCTTGCCACTCGTCCATGAAGGCCAGATTTGTGTAGAGTACGACTTATAGTTGTCCCATGTACAGATTCCCCAGCTCAGCAGCAGTACGTCACAGCTCCTCCAGAGTTATCTTAGGGCACTTGGTTACATTTCTGACCAGTGCTCTCCTTGTTCGGTCTGTTAGTTTAGGTGGACGGCCGTGTCTTGGTAAGTTCACAGTGGTGCTATACTCTTTCCATTTCAGAATGATGGATTGAACAGTGCTCCGTGAGATGTTCAAATCTTGGGAAATCTTTGTATAACTTAACGCTGCTTTAAACTTCTCCACAACTTTATCCCTGACCTCTCTGGTGTGCTCCTTGGCCTTCATGATGTTGCTTAGTGACCAATACACTCTGACCATAGCTCTGAGGCCCTCACAGAACAGTTGGAATTATACTGAGAGTAGATTACACACAGGTGGACTCTATTTAATGGTTAGTGCAAGGTGTGAACTTTGCACACCCCACTTTTCACTTTTCTATTTTTTGAAAAATAACAGAATCATGTATCATTTTTCTTTCTCTTCACAGTTGTCTGTTACTTGTGTGTGAACTTTCAGTAAAAAATTCAAAATAAAATCTTTTATGGTTGTAAACATGACAAAATGTGCAAAAGTTCAAGGTGTAATAGTACTTTCACAAGGCACTGTATATGTATCTGCTGTTCTTAAGACCTTTTATTAGCAAGGACATACTACTATAAGAAGATTTTGAATCTGAATATGAATTGAGTATTATTTTCAAAGGAAAGCATATTTTGCAATAAAATGCACTGATTCACAGTCTTTGTTTTGAACAGAACACACTGTACTAAAATGATCTTCGGTTGATCATTTTCTAAATAAGCAGCAGTCTAGACATGGGGTGTACTTGAAGTATAAAACAAAGGTTCATGGAACACACGAGACAAAAAAGGTTGAGAACCACTGCTATAGAGGAGTGGTTCTCAACTGGCTTGGCGTCCCCCTGGGATGATGAGCCGCGACCCAAATATGACTTAGACTTGCAAAATACTGTATAATGCTAAATATTGCCTTTACCTCAAAATTTGTTGAAATTATGATTAAAACAACTCAATAACAGATAAGATGGTTGAGACCATTTACCATTTACCATAAATATTATTTCTCTCCTCTTTTGGATCCCAACCCACCAGTTGAGAACCACTGCTGTAGAGAATGGTATAGGCCTACTCCATCAAACACCCAAATACTGTAGCTTTGAAACTACAAGCATTTATTTCATGTTTTTGATCAAAATGCATGTAAAAACCTGCATCTTTACTCGGGCTGGATCATTTGAGAAAATAAATAAATAAAAGCACAATTACTTAATAATGGTCAATCTGGATTTTCGATCAGACTGCACGATCCACATGATCCAAATACGGCGATAGTTTCGCTCTTCAAAGGTGTCTCTGTTTTACCCATTAGTCAAATTAGCAAGTTTGAAACTGATTTTACTCCTTTTCAATTCACTCTTCCTTGCTCGCGCAGGACTTCTTGTTTGTTTGAAAGGTTCTGCTGCTGCGTCTGCACCTTCCAGATTCTATTCCATCTCTCTGCAGATGTGGGGGAAGGCTTTCTTTGTGTTCAGAAGCACGACGCTTCTTGAGATGATTTTGTTGTGCTTCCCAGATCCTCTGGTCGTTGTGACAGACGACTCAATTATTTGACAGAAGATTGAAAAACAAACTATTATTATTATTAAACTAAGGATTTTTTGTCTTGTTTTGACACAATTTGACGACAGATTTCTTACCATTTATTTTAATGGAATGTACTTCTTTGAATGTGTGGAATATCCTGCAGCCCGACATGGACATTCTGAACTTATCCACACTGATTGCGACGCGCTGTGGGATTGCTCACCCGAACACATCCGTTTTATGATCCCCGAGCGGAAATTCTAAAGCTACAACTTCACTTCCCACTTAAAACGCGCTGTCACTATTTAGATTGTTAATGAGCAGCAGTAAATAGAGTTAATTGGATAGTAAAACGGCCGTGAAAGGCAGAGTGGCTCTGCGGATGAGCAATGGATCAGGCACGAGACATTCACACACAGCTCCTTTTTTAACACCACACTTTCTGCCAAATGGACCTCTCTGTGCTTTCACAGTGATATAATGCTCATGCCTGGAGTAGGTTTTCATTACATTCTTGCATATTTAAGATATGTATTTAAGGTCGTCTCCCTCTGAACAGACAAGCTTTTGGTTTCAACCCCACGGCAGTTCAAACCAGGAAGAACTACTGCGTTTTTAAAGTGGGAAAATGGGACCTGGACCTGTGCGCATGTTTGAGTAATCTTTGGATATTCACCAGTGGCTGTTTTTAGCATCGGTGGATGGATGGATATTTAGTTTCAGCTTTTTTACATCATACTGTATGTTGTGTGAGACAGGGATAAAGCTTGCTGTATTGTAGGTCTTTTGTTGAGCACGGAATATTTGAAAATGTATTGTTATTTTGAATTTCCTCCATCTCCTCTCGGCCTTCCTGCAATTTCTCTTGAGTTGCTTTAGTTCCTAGTTTCTCCAGGGGGGAGGGATTTGGGATTAATCTTTTTAAGTTTGAATGGTGCAACTGCATCGAGGGCAATGAGTAGTTTACGTTTAAAATTGTCAACAATAAAATCACAGTTAGCAGGTAAAATCACAGGAGGAATTTGTTGTAAAGCATCAATACATTTTGCAGCCACTTCAGGGGTCAAATTTCGTTTCCTCACAGTTTTTGCCGAGGATTCTCGACATTAAAAAACACACAGTAATGGTCAGAGACGGCCAAGTCGATAACAGAGGACACAGTAGTGGATAGGCCATACGTGATGACCAGGTCCAGACTGTGCCCTTCTCGTGAGTTGGCTGTGTGACGTGTTGGGTGAAATCCATATAATTAAGAACATTTAAAAACTCCGCAGTAATGGGGTCTAAAACGTTGTCTATGTGTAGATTAAAATCACCGGTTAAACTGATCTTATTAAAGGAGGTATGTAAAATAGATAGAAAGTCTGACAATTCATTAATAAAAAGGGACATCTTTTGGGCGGTCTATAAATAGTGACAGATAAAATCGAGGGTTATTAAAAATAATTGCGTGGTGCTCGAAACTCGTGTATTGATCAAATAAAATGGGTTTGGTGGCAAGAGTATACCACCCGCTCATCTTTATTATATTATATCTATGCCTTTTCCATAGTGGTGGCCAGGACCAAACCGGTCTGACCCGGTATACGTTTTGGGACCGACCTCTGGCTGTGGCCAAAGTGCGCTAACCCATGACTAATGTGACGTGAACAGATGCTGGCCTCTGATAGGCCAACGAGTGAGTGGACAGCCCTCACTATTGACATGCAGGTCATATGGATTTAATATTTCACAACATCATACCGCTGTTCTAAAAGGGGATTTTGCTGATATTAGCATTTAGCCGCTGTTAGCTGGTGTTAGCATAACATTTGCGTGTAGCTTACCTTCATAGTTCGTAATTTAGAGGTTTCTTTTCTGTTTTAATACAGCTTGATGATTTATTCCATTTCATTGTGGCCATACCGCCTTTGCGATGCCCAATCCCGTCAGACCTTGGAAGCTAAGCAGGGAAGGGCCTGGTCGGAACCTGGATGGGAGACCGTTTGGGAACACCAGGAAGCCTAGCGAATGTAGTGAGTAAGTGTGTGGTTGGTGGTGGCCGGAGCCACCGCCAACGCAGACTGGTTGCCTCGCTTCCGTCAGTCTACCCCAGGGCAGCTGTGGCTACAATAGTAGCTTACCACCACCACCAAGTATGGCGTGAATGAATACTGCAATGTAAAGTGTCTTTGAGTGTCCAGAAAGGCGCTATATAAAACCGATGCATTATTATTATTATAACTCCCACCAGAAGGCAGCATTTGTCTACATTTGTTTTCATCGTGGCTTACAAAACTTTAATGCCGATCGGTACAGCATGCTCCTTTGTGGGGGCGCTGCTCACAACAACTGCGGTTGTGCCATGTAGTGGAAACAAAAGTGTGTCCTGGGTAGAGTCAATAAGTGCATGTAGATTGTGGCATGCGCGGTAGAGTCGCGCTATGTGGAATAGTGGCTTTAGAGCACAGAACCGCTCAGGACGTGTCTAGTGATGGATTATCAGCTTTAAAAATGTGGAGGGTAGTTCTGTGTTCCTCCTTTGACACTATAAAGGAAATACCGATTCAGCATGAGGAGGAGAAGTGAGCAGGACTGAATGAAGTGAAATGCTACTCAAGGTCTGTTTTGGACAGTCGAGGGGATGGGGCTGCTTCACATATTACGTATAACTCGTCCAGAGGGTTGGTGGGCTCCGACACTTGGCTCAGTCTTTCCCCGCTTCACCCTGAGCTGTCCTATCTAATGAAGCCTACTGGCCAAATGGCCAATATATAATCCTTTAGAAAATACAGCAAAAGTTCACTTTCAACTGGCTTGCTCTGATCTCTGCACTTTCTCCTGGCCGGAAAGACATGATTTGAATTTATTGAGCACTGAGTAACTGAGTATGTTCTGGTCTGTAGACAATCATCTTAAGTACTAACATCCCCTTTTTGTGCCTAATTTCATTTGTGGCAAAGGGACAGCGTTGGAAAACCCCTCTGTAGTCTTAGAAGCATCTGATTCTGAATGGACTTGTGTTGCTCCGACTGTAGAGCGATCCGATTGGAGCTAAATGCCTGTTTGGAAGCAGATCAGGAGGTGCGAGGAGAAGGCAAATAAACAGGTTTTAGTGACGAGGGCGGTAATGATCTTATTACACCGAGCCAATACACCTGTGTACGGGGGGAGGGCGGCGGGCCAGCCACGATAAACAAAGCGTGAAATCACTAAATCACACTCATTATTGTGGATATCACAGGGGCCAGGATCCTAATGTACCATGAAGAACATTCACTGCTTAATAGATATTTTCTACACATTTTGTATATGCATTTTTTGGACGTTGCAAAGATTACTCCCAGGTCCAATTTTCAACAAGCCATTTAGGGCTTGTGTTGCTGGGAGCTAAAATGAAGTGTGTTGTTAGTGGAGAGTAAACATGCAAACAGCCAAGCCTCCTCTGAGCTGAAGACAATCGCAATCACTCTGTTCTAATCTGTTCTATTGTGTGCTTTAATATCTTTTTTTAAATACTGCTTTGCTAAAGGAGTCCTGATATGCTGCTGCACCTGTAGACCGATCTGTGTTTGTCATGTAGCTGATGGATGGAGTGAATGGTATCGGCGGGATTAGCTGTACAGTATATCTATCATAGACGCCTATTCTCCTGCTCATGTTGTTCACACGTGTCAAAAAAAGCCTGTGGTGCTTTGATATTTTGATATGATGGGGGGGGCACCCCCATATTTTCATCAACCATCCTTGATATAGAGCGCACCATAACCACCCAGAATAAAGTCACACCACAGCATGTGGAGGTGCTGTTGCGTGCGTTTTTATGAGGAACTCGCCTGTCCTCCGCACTCAGGGCCTGGACGTATCTCCTCCGAGTGGAAAACTGCAGAGGCTTGAGTACAAATAAGCAGTAAAAGGCTTCTGTAAGTTTTGCATTACACTGCTTGCTGCAGTACGAACGTGTGTACAGAAGGAGGACGTGTGCCATCTCCTGGCCTTTTTATATCTGCATTGTATAGTAATATATAATATAAGGATATGTTCTTGACACACACAATTCGTTTTTTTCGTCTAAAACGCTAAGACTAAGGAATACAAAGTAGTAAAAGCCAGAATAAAGCATGGTAAAGGGCCTAAAATGAACCAATCTGAAAGTCCCAGTCGCCAAACGGCTCACTCCTTCTTCGTTATCCCGCGCCCGCTGCCTCTGGTGGCGTGTAAAACAGCTTGTGGTGCGTGCCGTGGAAACCCTCCTCTGTGTGACCCTCGTCATGTTCTTCCGTGGCAGAACAAGTCCCTTTACAGGCTGCCTGGGTTGTACACCTGACCACAAACCCACTGGAGCCGAGCCCCTCTCCACCGACGGCATGCGGCGGCGAGGGCGGAGAGAGCGCCATTCCACTCTCGTTATTTCACAATTAATGTCAAGCCCTTGTTATTTGTCACGGCAAACACAAGGCTGCCGCGCGCCTGCCAGTGTCGCTGCCATATTCTAATTTGTTCTCCATTATGGAAAACACTGGCGTCCATTAATTTTACTTTCATGGTTTGTACACACAACAAGTGAGGGGGAGAGAGTTGTTTATAGCTCGGCCAACCCTTGTCCCGTGTGGAGACGAGGAGGAAACCGTTTGGAGTTTTTGGGCTGTTGGCTTAAGGCAAGACACTACAGGAGAATAGGGAAACTTTTTCAATTTAGAGATATCCATTTGAAACTTGTGCTGTAGATTACCAACATGAATATGAGAAAGAAATGTATTGCAAGTTTTCTCTCATTTCATATTTTTATATAAAAATAAGGCCTTTATGTCTAAAAATGGTGACAAAATCTGAATAATGGATTGAGCCAGGTTTAAATGTGTTAATTTTGTCGACATACTAGTTGACTTGAAAAATAAAGAAACGCTCCAGCACAAGGTCTCACAGTTTTTTCTTTTTTCTGATTATAGAATAAAAAGCGTGAGACGCCGTTTTGACCAAAGCAAAAAATATTCCGTAAATGACGGAGAATTGAAGGAGAATTTTATTTATTTATTTATTTATTCGTTTATTGATTGGTTTATATAATTTGCATCCGTTGTCCCCGACCCGCACACCTGGCCTATTGTACATGTTTTTTTCTGTTAATGTGACCTCTACTTGTGACATACTTGAAGTGCTCTGATGTGTATTGTCTAACTGCCTTTTACATTTGTGACCAGCCACAGGAATGAAAGACACAAGTCGATTTTGGGGATTTTGAGATTTTCACAGATTATTAAAGTGTAGTCTCCAAGCTTTCCAACGATGTGTAACACATGGAAATCTGATAATATTTGGCGGTGTAGCTGTGATTTGAAGTTAACAACTCCAAAAAGCCCAAAGGCCTGAAAAACCTCTCCAAAGTTTTGGGCCATTCTCACCTCTCTGCTGTTGGGAGTG
This sequence comes from Neogobius melanostomus, assembly GCA_007210695.1. Lineage (NCBI taxonomy): Eukaryota > Metazoa > Chordata > Actinopteri > Gobiiformes > Gobiidae > Neogobius > Neogobius melanostomus. The sequence goes on from VHKM01000313.1 coordinate 194,440, forward strand.
ACAATAGGGCTCATTTACATCTCATTGGGATAAGCCACACCCCCTGTCAAACTCCCCCTCAAAGCAGTAAAGCACAGGGAGGAGCAAACAACAAACCATTGTTTACCAGTTTCATTATGTGTATCAGTCTTATTTTTGGTTTCATGTATTGATCTCACCTCACAGCAGAAGGTTGTTATTGTTCTTTGTAATTTTTTAATATCAATTGATAAACTGTCACTGGCTTGAGAATGTGTTGTGTAACATCTGTTACATCTGTAACATCTGTTATTGCAGCAAAAGGGGGTTCCACAAAGTATTAAGTCATTCTGTATGAATACCTGTGCACTCCCCACTTTTCAAAAATAACAGAAGCATGTATCATTTTGCTTTCACTTCACAGTTGTCTGTTACTTAAGTGTGAATTTCAGTAAAAAATGCAAAATAAAATCTTTATGTTTATGGTTGTAAACATGACATGTGACAGTGAAAATGCTGCTGCGCTTCTCCCCAGTCCCTCCCTGTGTCAGCTCCACTCTCAGGCTGAGAGAGTTACAGACTCCGGACATAACTGAAGTTATAAACTTTAGAAAAGACTCCTGTACTACTTTAGTAATGTAGCCTGGCTAACGCCAGACTGCTGTGTGCGCTCGAATCTTTTCGAACTTCACAACAGCCTGGGACCATGGCCGACATTTTTCCATGGATTTGGGCACCAATCACAGAACGAGGAGGGACGGTAAGACGATGACGCGCTATTTGACATAAAGCTTGTAGTTTGTTTAGGGACAAAAAAAAAAAAAAAATATTTACGGATCCAACATGACAGCAGCAGACGCGATGCCATCTTTCGATCAAGCTTTAGAACGTGTTCTAAATAGTTTAGCTCAAAAGTTTACAGCAGGTACGTCATACCTCATCTGATACCATGATACGATTGGCTATGGCGACGTGCAGACGCATGAGAGACATTCGTAGCGCCCAATAAACGGCTATGAACAATCGTAAACCACACCTCTCCTACGAGAAAATGAATTGGTGGTCCCCAGACTAAATATCACTTGTGATTTTAGTCTGGCGTTAGCCAGGCTATTAGTAATGCACATACAGGAGAGAAAAGGCCGACATCGCGTTGTATCGCCGCGCGCGGTTCCAGATTGTTTATTTCAAACAAAAAAGAAGTGGCTGAAAGCTAGGGATGCGCTGACTACATTTATGGAGTAGTTTAAGTTTGTAGAGATCTTGATTTTGTGTAAATAGCAGGTTAATTCCTCGTGACTAGATCATTGTCTCGCATGCTAACACCGGCATGTTAGCTAACAATAGCACAGCACACATTGGCACGGCGGCCACCACACCAGCGATAAAAAAAATAATCTTTCACTCACCCGTCTGAAGTAACCGTTGCCTTTTGCTCAGAAAAACTCGTAGTAAATCCACTTTAAAGCGCAAGTAGCGCCGGCCTCTGATATTATAGTAGATCCATGTCTGAGTCTGAAGGCACACACGCACAATGACACGCCCCCACGGCATGCGCTATTTCTCTGACGAAACAAGACTTTTTCAACCTGTAAACTGATCGACAATAGGCGTATGTATAAAACAGCCTTTTTTGCGTGGCATTTGTTTGCTAAAGCATGTGTCAACAACACAACTGAAAGCAGCTCTGCTTCTCCTCCTCCGCGGTGTTTACTCAGTATGTAAATACACACAGACAAAGTCACGCCCCTACTGCACGCTCCGAAACCCACCTCAAACTAATCATTTTGAACCTAAAAGTTTACGCTTTTAAATATACTTGTACTGCTAGCTTAAACATGGAGAGGCTACTTCGTGACTTCAACTGAACGAATCTGCACAAAAGTGAAAATCACCAATTTCCCCCCAAAAATCTTTGTTTGTGTTTTTCTCGAGACAAGGGCTGCCGACTTGTGTCTTTGGAATCCATGGCGGGTCACATTTGTGAAGCCCATAATCCCTCACTGAACCATGTCATTCCTACTGCGGCCTGCAGAGGGCACTCCATGGAAACTCTACATCCTGAGTAGCCTCTTGCTGTCTTTTGATCACATAGTTAATGATTCAAACGATAACATGTGAAGTATCAATGCTGAGGAGCCACACACCAAGGCTAAGATGAGGATAAATCATTTTTGCTGTTTTGCTCCTTGTTCCCATGTGTTTTGTTTTTTAACCAAACAATGATTGACTCATGTAGTGTTGTTGTTTTTGTTTTTTTCCGCGAGTCAAATGATCTGCGCTCAGTGCTGCCATCCCCTCCATTAGATCTAATAAGGTGTCGTATCATTTCATTCCATGCTTGACTTGTCGGAAAGACCCCGCTCTTCTCCAATCCGACTGCCATTTGGTGGACTTTTAATAGATATTAGCCGGCGACACTCTCTCCTCACAATTAGCCCTCCCAGTTCTGCATTTGAATGAAAATCAGATTAAGACGTATAATATAATTACGCTCGGTATTAATCCACTCAGTAATGTAGTCCCAGTTCTGTCAAAGCCAGCGCTATACGTATGTGTGAAAGTCTACATCGAGCCATGGCTAAACGGCGCTATCTAAAGGACAAGGAAATGTCAGAGGAAATCAAAGTATGTGGAAAGGGTCCGAGAGAAAGGGGAATGTTAATCTTGTGAATTAATTCCACCGATGGCTGAAACTTTTGTCATTTCACTGAGGAATGTTGGAAGAGATCAACTGCTGGTGAGCTTGTTTCTTATAGAGAACTCTTTCCACATGTTTTAGATGTTATACTGGGCTTTTTCCAACAGTTTGATTGTCTAAACATGGTGCCAAGATCTGATGGAAACATTCTCATCAAGTGTTGATTCTAATATTGATTTAGTTTTCCATGGCATGAATTACGTTTCTCTCAAGATGAGTATCCAATCAGAAAGCAGAATGAGCCCCACACCAAGAGTCGCCAGATCTTATGGTTAGAATCAACTTGGAAATGAACAGGGAGTCACAGGTACACAAGCCTTAGGCAAGGCAAGGCAAGGCAAGTTTATTTGTAGAGCACAATTCATACACGAGGCAATTCAAAGTGCTTCACAGTTGCAGAAAAAATTACAAGAAAACAGTTAAAATCAATCAATAAAACAACAACACAAAGTTAATCAATTACAGTAGAAGGCAAGAGTGCAGATAAAATACTTTCAGTTTTCATATGCACGGGTAAAAAGAGCTGTTTTCAGCCTGGATTTGAACATTGTCAGAGTTGAGGCCTGTCTCACATCCTCATGAAGACTGTTCCAGATTTTAGCTGCATGAAACTGAAACGCAGCCTCACCGTGTTTATTATTGACTCTGGGAACCACCAGGAGACCCCTCCCTGAAGTTCTCAGGGCCCGAGATGGTTCATACGGCTCTAACATGTCAGAGATGTACTTTGGTGCTAAACCATGAAAAGACTTGTACACAAGCAGAGCTGTTTTAAATTCTATTCTCTGAGTGACAGGAAGCCAGTGCAGAGACCGGAGCACTGGACTAATGTGGTCGTATTTCCTGGTTTTTGTCAGGACTCGAGCAGCAGCGTTCTGGATGTACTGCAGCTGTCTAACAGCTCGTTTAGACAGGCCAGTGAGCAGGCCGTTACAGTAGTCTAACCTGCTAGAGACAAATGCATGGATGAGTCTCTCTAAGTCTGGTTTTGACACTATTCCTCTGATCTTAGCAATGTTCTTCAGATGGTAAAAAGCTGATGATGTTATTGCTTTGATGTGGCTGTTTAAGTTCAGGTCTGAGTCCATGATTACTCCTAGATTTCTAACCTGATTTTTTGGTTTTAGAGCAAGAGACTCAAGGTGACTGATAACACTTTGTCTTTGTGTCTGTGGGCCAAAGACAATGATTTCAGTTTTGTCTGAATTTAGTTGGAGAAAGTTGTTTTGCATCCACAAACTGATCTGTTCGATGCAGTGACAGAGAGTATCTACAGGCCCATGTTCACCTGCCGTCAGTGACACGTAGATCTGAGTGTCATCTGCGTAGTTGTGGTACGACACATTGTTGCTGTTTATTAGCTGACCCAATGGAAGCATGTACAGGTTGAATAAGAGGGGTCCCAAGATTGACCCCTGGGGGACTCCACAGGTCATGGAAATTTTGTCTGAGACACAGTTGCCAATTTCGACAAAGTACGTCCTATCCTCGAGATAGGACTTGAACCAGTTTAGAGCAGTACCAGAGATTCCCACCCAGTTTTCTAACCTGTGAAGTAAGATCCCATGGTCCACTGTGTCAAAGGCAGCGCTCAGGTCCAGCAGAACTAAAACTGAGACCTTACCTGCATTGGTGTTCATACGGATATCATTTGTCACCTTGATCAGAGCTGTCTCAGTGCTGTGGTGGGGCCTAAATCCTGACTGGAAAGTATCAAACACATTGTTAGATAGGAGAAAGTAAGTGAGCTGTTGATATATTACTTTCTCTAGGACTTTTCCTAAAAACGGTAGGTTTGATATGGGCCGGTAGTTGTTCAGTACCTTGGGATCAAGGCTGCTCTTCTTTAGAAGAGGCTTAATGACCGCGGTTTTCAAGGCCTTTGGAAATGCTCCAGTCTCAAATGAGATGTTAACAAACTGAACAAGTTGTGGTAACAAGCTGGTCAGCACAGACTTCAGAAATCTAGTGGGTAATTCATCAAGGCAGCATGTACATGAACTCAAACCGGAGATGACCTCTTCGATTGTTTTGCCAGTAACAGGTGTGAAATGTGTCAGCTCAAGGTGTCTAGTTGGTGGCAGGGTTGGTATTTGTGTTGTGGAAATTATGGCATTTTTTATGCCTTGGACTTTATCATAAAAAATATTGCAAACTCATTGCACTTAGATGTAGAGATTAGTTCTAAGGGCAGTGAAACTGGAGGGTTAGTTAATCGGTTTACTGTGGAAAACAGAACACGAGAATTGTTTCTACAGTTTGCGATGATTTTAGAGAAGTACTTCTCCCTTTCTCCACGCAAAATCTGGTTGAACTCACAAAGCACTTCTTTGTATATCTCAAAATGAACCTGGAGCTTTGACTTGCGCCATTTCCTTTCGGCTTTTCGGCACTCCCTTTTCTGTGCCCTGACCGAATCTTCACTTCTCCAAGGTGCCTTTTGTCTATTGTTAACCATTTTTACCTTGACAGGAGCAATAGTATCCAAAACATTTAAGACGCTTGATGTATAAGAGTCCAACAGATTATCAACATTTGAACATGGAGGATTTCAAATCTGATCATTTCCATAAACTGTGTCCTTGTTGTATCATTTATGTGTCTTCTTTGAATAACTCCAGGCCCAACCACTGGTTTTGGTGTAACAGACAAGTCAAAAAGACACAAAAATGATCAGATAAAGCAACATCAACAACATTCACATTTGATATATTAACACCTTTTGTAATAACTAGATCTAGAGTGTGACCTTTGTTGTGGGTCGCCTCACTCACGTGCTGAGTTAAACCAAACATTTCAAGAACAGCATTAAGTTCTTTTGCATGCCTGTCATTGGTCACATCCACATGCACATTAAAATCACCTGAAATGACCAAACAATCAAAATCAGTGCATATAAATGAAAGTAATTCAGTGAAGTCTTCGATAAAACAATTCTGTGGTGGTTTGTAAATAGTCATATAAAGAATGGAAGATTGTTTTATCTCCATTTTGAAAGACACATACTCAAATGATAGAAAAACCCAAATGACAATTTGTGGATGACTATATTGTCCCTGAATATTGCACAGACACCCCCGCCCCTCTGGTTTTGGCGTGTTTCAGACACAAAATTGAAATTTGATGGACTACACTCAATCAAAACTGCGTTACCAGTGTTTTTGTCAAGCCATGTTTCAGTTAAAAACATAAAATCTAGATTATAAGAAGAAATAAAACTATTTATTAAAAAGGACTTGTTTTTTAACGATCTGGCATTGAGTACAGCATGTTTAAGATTTATCTGTGTTTGAGTGGATGGAATCTTTTTGCAAGGGATATGGATTAGAGTTCTTTGATTGGACGGTCTGACTGTTGCCCTCTTATCTAATCTATGTTGTTTGACTATACTAATTGTTTCAGAAGAACACATTCCCTCTATGGACCTCTGGTCCTCATTTAAAATGTTTCAAATGAGGACTGTGCGGCGCAGGAAAACCCAAGTTCACTTTAAGTTTAATGCCTTTGTTTTAATCCACAAACATGATCTTTATCATTCAAACAATTCCATTCGTGGTTGCATATTTACAAATCCTGCAGCCATACACTTTATGTTGTGCAATATGATACATTCACAACCTCCTCTTGATCTGAATCCTGGCACGTTCGCTCCGATAGTACAGTTCGTTTGAGGTGTTGTGAGTGCTCAAACGGACTCTGATCCGGGCCAAAGAAGCCAACCCTGGCCCGGCTGAAAACATGGGTCTTGGTCCGGTTAAGACGAACTCTGAATCGGATCATTTAGTTTGTGAATGCGACTGAGCCAGAGAGTGGAATAGAAACAGGAAGCGAAAAGAACTCACTGCGGGGCATTGGTTGGTTGTCTGCTACAACCAAAACAAACGAGTAATGCGACGAGACGGAGACCATCAGGACACTCATTACGGATTAGTTAATATGAAACTTAGCCATGACTCGTAAATATAAGGTAGAAACCTTTGAAATAAGCTGCAACAGGGGCTTTTTTGGTCTGTATTAGGGCCCGACCGATAGGCATTTTTGGGGTCCGATATCGATATAAAGAGGGTTTGGCATGGCCCATAGCCGATATGTAGGCCAATAATTTAAGTTATTTAATTTTTAGTCTCTCAAATAGCCTATAGTTAAACATGTATTTTTACAGTAAAGGTTTCAATCATAGAAATATATCTAAAAGAGGTCGACCAATGTGGGTTTCTCTAAGGCCGAGGCCGATCTGCACCAATGATATTTTTGACCAATTAAAAAAAAAAAGTCTGGTCTATAATCCTGTGTATGAAGCTTCTTAATGCGTCAGTGTTGAACTGTGACAGCAGGGGGCCCTGTATGAAGGGCATAGGGCTGATTTATTCAGGACATTCATGTTTAGTAAGTACTGCAGATAGAGCTCGTTTGAAATACAAAAATCAGTAGATTCTAAAACAAAAAATGGCATAAGTCTCAGTCTCTTATGGTTTTGAAAAGATAAGCTAAAACATATATATATACTGATTTTCACTGCGATGTTTCTCATCTCCTCTGAGGCCGAGGAAGTTGTGGGAGGGCTCATTTTAAAGCTCTGACTGAGCTCTTCCCAGTGCAAAGAGATATCGGACCCGATACAGCGGGTTGAAAAAGTATCTGTACCCCTTTAACTTTTTGACATTTTGTCACACTTTGCACCACAAACATAAATATACAGTGAGAACCATATGTTTACATACACTTCATAAAAAGACATATTTGCATTTTTTTCCTCACTGTCTGACATGAAACCAGAATTAACTTTTATTTTTCTTAGGTCAATTAGAATTTGAAAAAATATGTATATTTGTCAAATTCCAGAAAAATGAGAGATAGAATTTTGTACACATTTTTTTAAAATTACTTTTTACAAAGTCAGAAGTTTACATACACTAAGATTACTACACCTTTAAACAATTTGGGAAAGCCCAGATGACGATGTCATGACCTTGGAAGCACAAGTCTGGTTCATCCTTGAGGGAAATTTCAAGACACTTGAAGGTTCAGGTTCATTGGTTAAAACAATGATAGAAATGACCAATCATCATACAGATCAGAAAGAAGGCGGGTTCTGTGTCCCAGAGATGAACGTGCTGTGTCTGAAATATCAACCCAAGAACAAATGCAAAAGACCTGGGGTCTCATTTATAAAGCCCACGTACGGACAAAATGAGGCCAAAACCTTCCGTACGAACTGTTCTGCGCCAAAGGTGGTATTTATAGAAATCAAACTGAACGTGAAACATTACGCACCGCCACACTAGGTTTGTACCTGGCGTACGCAGTCCGCACTTTTCAGAAACGCTGCAAACACACGAGGAGAGGCGAGGGAAAGCAGCAAGCGGAGGTCGGATTGAGGAAATGAAGTCTGGTGCACATTTTAAACTGCTCATTTCTTTATTTTCTACAGAAATGATTAAGATAATTAAAAATAAAATCTAGGAAATCAACCGTTGGCTTTGTGTAGTGTTTCAATCTTTCGTTTATATACTTAATAAAAATATTGTAGTCATGTGTGACACTCAAAGACGTGCACGCTCATGTACGCTCATGCACGGACACCGGAGCGCACTGCCGCCGGCTGGGAGCGAGAAGCAGGAAGGATCCGAGCCGCTCTGTGCTTTTAACCAAAGTCTGACCAACTCCTGTGGAGGCCGTGCGGATGGCTGGTCCAAGGCACAAGTCCATTCAGAGACGCTGCGTAATTACGCGCTGCAGCTCCACAACCTCTCTCTTTCTCTCACCACCCGGACTCTGCTCCTCATTCATGCCCAAAGCGAACCGGTGCCTCATCCCCACTGCACGTACAGCGAGCTCAAAAAACAATAGACTATCTGAGTGATTCAAAGCCCACCGAGCTTATTCTGTAGTTTCAGGAAATGTGAGCTCCGTGAACAGCACTGGGAAATATCACAATCAGCGTCTAAAAGGCTCTTCTTTACGCTCTAAAAGTGTATTTCCAAAAGTGTTATTGATGAGACTCTGCACTCTGCCAGTAGGTTACTTGTGATCAGAGAAACAGCGGTAACATGTCAGTAAAGATCCACCTCGGCCTCTGCCGTCACTGCTGCGGCGTGTGGCCCCTCCCTCTCTGCTCCCGGGGTCTCGGTAAAACCCTCTCATTATCGCCTCATGTTTAGGTAAATCTCATTCATAAGTTACTTTGCATGTCCTTATATGGTGACATGGAGGCGTGCAGGGGGCGTGACGTGAGGAGGGGTCATGTGCGCACATTTCTGCTCCAGGTGGAATTTGTGAAGGGGAGTTTACGTGGTGCTGCGCGTACAGAGGGTTTCATAAGTCCCACATTTTTTCTCCGTATGTGAAGTTTGGGTTTTGCTCGTACGGACTCTTATAGGCAGATTCTCACGGACAGTTTCATAAATGAGACCCCTGGTGAAGATGCTGAACCTGGTAAGAGTTTGTCATTATCCAGAGTGAAACAAGTCCTGTACGGACATGGGCTGAGAGGGAACTCTGCCAGGAAGAAGCCCTTACTCCAAAAGCAAATTTGCAAATAAAAAAGGATAAAGACATAATTTTTTGAAGACATATCCTGTGGTCTGACGGAAAAAATAAAATAAAAAAGCCTGAGAACCATCCCAACAGTGAAATACGGGGGTGGTAGCATCATGCTGTGGGGTTGTTTTGCTGCCGGAGGGACTGGTACACTTCACAAAATAGATGACATCATGAAGAAAGAACACTATGTGGAAATATTGAAGCAACATCTCAAGACATCAGCCAGGAAGTTACAGCTTGGGCGCAGATGGGTCTTCCAAATGGACAAGTCCCAAAGCAAACTGCCAAACTGGATACAAAGTGGCTTAAGGATAACAAAGTCAATGTTTTGAAATGGTCATCACAAAGTCCTGATCTCAGTCCAGTTGAAAATGTATGTGCAGAGCTGAAAAGGCATGTGCACGCAAGGTGGTCTACAAATGTGTCTCAGTTACACCAGTTCTGTTTGGAGGAATGGACCAAAACTCCTGCCAACTATTGTGAGAAGCTTGTGAAAGGAAATCCGTTTGACCCAAGTTATACAGTTTAAAGGTAATGCTACCAAATATTAATGAAATGTATGTTAACTTTTGGTTTTGTAAAAGTAATAAGAAATTGTGTAGAATTTGACAAATCGAATTAAAAAAAAAAATTCTAATTAACTTAAAAAAAGAAGTTAATTCTGGTTTCATGTCTGACAGTGAGAATAAAATGCAAATGTATATTTTTAAGTGTATGTAAACATATCACTGTATTTAGTTGAAATTTTACGTGAAAGACACACAGTGACACACAATCGTGAAGTGAAATTAAATTTATACATGATTTTGAAGTCCAAGAACACACCAGACAGGTCCGGGATAAAGTTATTGAGAAGTATAAAGCTGGATTAGGCTATAAAACATTTCCAAAGCTTTGAACATCTCTCAAAGTACAGTTAAATACACCATCTAGAAATGGAAAGAGTATGGCATCACTGCAAACCTACCAAGACCCGGCCGTCCTCCTAAACTTACTGACCGAACAAGGACAGCACTGACCACAGCTGTTACCAAGAAGCCTATGATGACCCTGGATGAACTGCAGAGAGCTACAGCTCAGGTGGGGGAAACTGTACACAGAACAACTATTAGTCGTACACTCCACACATCTGGCCTTTATGGAAGAGTGGCTAGAAGAAGCCGTTTTTAAAAGAAAACCATAAGAAGTCCCGTTTGCTGTTTGCCAGAAGATACATGGGGGATACAGCAAACATGTGGAAGAAGATGCTTAGGTCAGATGAGACCAGAATGGAACTTTTTGGCCTAAATGGAAAACATGTTATATGTTTGGTGTAAAAGTAACACTGCACATCACCCTGAAAACTGTCAAACATGGTGGTGGTAGCATCATGCTCTGGGGGTGCTTTTCTTCAGCAGGGACAGGGAAGATGGTTCGAGTTGATGGGAAAATGAATGGGGCCAAATACAGGGCTATCTTGGACGAAAACATATTGGAGTCTGCAAAAGACTTGAAACTGGGGCGGAGGTTCACCTTCCAGCAAGACAACAACCCTAAACATAAAGCCAGGGCAACAATGGAATGGTTGAAAACACAAAATATGCATGTGTTAGAAAGACCTAGTCAAAGTCCAGACCTAAATCCAATCGAGAATCTGTGGAAAGATCTGAAAACTGCGGTTCACAAGTGCTCTCCATCTAATCTAACTGAGCGTGAGCTGTTTTGCAAAGACGAGTGGGCAAAAAATCCAGTCTCAAGATGTGCAGGACTGGCAGAGACATACCCCAACAGACTTGCAGCTGTAATGGCAGCAAAAGGTGATTCTATAAAGTATTAACTCAGGGGGTATAGATACTTTTGCACACCCCACTTTTCAGTTTTTTATTTATTAAAAAAAGTTTAAAATCATGAATGAATTTAATTTCACTTCATGACTGTGTATCAAAATGTCGATAGGCTAAATGGGTACGGATACTTTTTCAACCCACTCTAGCCGATATTGTAAAATACCCAAATATCGGCCCTAGTCTGTATCGCTTGGACAGTGACGTCTCTGCCTCGATCACGGCGCCTTGCTCGTAGCCTTCGCAGTTGTCTCCGTGGTCTGCTCCTCGTCATTGTTGCACCGTGTTTGTCTGCCAGGGATTCAAAAGAGCAAAAAGAAAACCAACACAGCCACAATCTGATACCGCTCCATTTTGTAAAGAAGAGACAAAAAAGGAAGTGTTTAAGGGACCAATCAGATAAGCATGTTTCTTGTTCACAGCGCCCCCACAGGCGTGCAGAGGATTTCTCCAACTAAAATGATGATCGATTGACAAAAATGACGTGTGAACGCAATGATGCAATGTTGGTCCCCAGTCGAACCGAGCCTCAGGTGGGAATGTGCCCTAAATCCCTTATATTCTACGTTGTCCGCAATTAATTTCGCCTCCATATTAGCAGTGATTAACAAGCCAAACCAGTGACCTCCTTTTGCCCGGAGTTTCCTTCGTGGGCAACGCTCCGATCTCCAACTTTATCTCAAAGTCTCCCAACTAATAATTCAATCGGTTTCATCACTTCTGAAGGAAATGATTAAGTGCAAGACCACTGGGTTACTCAAATCAAAGAAATTATAAGGGAAATTGAGAGGGACTTGCACCACCCCCAGCCCCCTCCACCCATTTAGCCCCGACGCCGAGAAATCAAAGTTATCTAAAGAGGGGAAAGTCATCTTTGAACTGCACGTTTTTAATCATGTGTGTGTCTTTAGGCTTGGAGACGGCCAGGTCCTTGGCGCTGCACGGGGCCCACGTCGTCCTGGCGTGTCGAAACCTGACGCGTGGCAACAAAGCGGCCCGACTGATCCAGGACGAGTGGGTGAGTCGACGGTGTAATTACGGAACATCTTAATTTCAGATCATAGAGCTCCATGGCTATTAGGCGTTTTTACTGGAAAAATGCTGTTCCGGAATCTAGGATTGTTCAATAGTCAAATATAAATCCAACAGTGATTGAACCAAGATTGCATTTAGGAACTGAGGGCTTTTTTTTTTTAGTACAGGGCATTCATTTATGTTTTTTATTCAGCAAAAGAAAAAAAAAAGCAGACGAATAAACTTGCTGAATTGTTAAGTCTCTCACACTAAATTTATGTCCAACTATGTCCACTTAAAGGCTTTTTAGCTCTCTCTTTTGATTATTTTTTCACCTCTGATTAGCTTATTCAAAAACTAAACATGTACTAATTTTTGCAGTTTTTAGGCATAAAATGTCTTATTTGTATATGAAAACATGAAATTACAGAAAACTTGCAATATATTTTCTGTAATCTATAGCAGAAGTTTCAAATTGATATACAGTGGGAAGAAAAAGTAAGTGCACTGTTTGGAATTTCTCCCATTTCTTCCCATTATGTCATAAAATGTGGTCTGATCTTCATCAAAATCACAGGAATGATTAAACAGTGTCTGCTTTAACTAATACCACCCAAACATTTATTTATTTATTTGGTCGGGACAGTGCATGTTAATGAACATACATGGGTCTCATGCATGTAAACAAGCCACACCGGATTGTAGCCTTGGGCTAATTTGCTTCCATTGTCCCCCATGCACACTCTCAAACTCACTCTCATTCATCCTGGCCTATTGTACATGTTTTTAGTGGTAGGGGAAACCGGAGTACCCGGAGGATACAGTATATTTTGCCTGTAGTGCAAGATGACTGCTTTTCTGTAGTTGCAGATTAGACGCTCACAACGATCAGGATGAATCTTGGACCATTCCTCTTTACAAAACTGCTGCAGTTCAGTGAGATTCAGGGGGTGTACTTACTTATTCCTCCCTCTCCTGTGAATGTTATGGCCAATAAACATATGATCAAATGTAAATGTTGGATGGTATTAGTTCAAAGAGACACTGCTCATTCTTATGATTTTGATAGATCTGACCACATTTTATGACCAATTTAGGCAGAAATGTCAGAAACTTTTTCCTCTCAATGGCCCTCATTTATCAACATTGCGTAAAAAAATGGTGTAGGTGTATTTGCGATATACGCCAGAGGGCGCGTGACATTTATGAACCTGTGCTTTCCGCTCAGATCCGCATGAAACACGGCAAAAAAGAACATTTCTCCAACCAGGAAATGATAAATAGTTGTTTTTAACACAACAAATATGATATTTTTGCGCACGAGGAAGATTAATAAATCTGGGTCAGTAACCCACGTTAACCTTATAGCCAATCCAAGATCACATTCACTAAATAAAAGGGGGAATAAAAGATAATAAAAAGTGACCTTTATTAAATAAGCAGTAGGCCTAAATAGCCTATAAAAAAAGGGTATAAAATTAGACCACATAAAAAAAAAAAATTAACACAAAAAGCGTGGATATAACGCTGCAGTCAGAGTGGAGTCTGGACCATGATCTGAACCAGCGAAAAGCAGCTGTCAGCTCCGCGGACTCGAGTCCGTGCTGAAGCGGGCAGGACTACGCTTCTTTCGGCCTGAGCAGAGCCTTTCTCCGGGAGGAAACAGGTGCGCGGAGAGCTGACAGCCGACCGGAACCTAACGAACCCGTCCGGACCAAAGACAGCCCTACGAGACGTGCTTTATTCCCCTGACAAGAGGAGAGTGCGCGGTCACCAGACCCTGTGCACGGCACTCACACCCGTACCTTATGAACCCGTCCGGACCGACGAAAGCTGTGGAGCTGTCAGAGGATTTGTTTGACGCCCGGGCTACTCGCGAGCACGGAATACGGTCCACAGACTCAGCGCTCAAACCAGCCAGAACACGGAGCAGGGCCTCGCGCAGACCCAGGTGAGTCCCGGTGTCCCGGTACACGGCAGCGGCCGCGGGTGTGAGGCGGGGAATCCACACAAAGTTTGTGCATGCAGCGGTATTTTGTTAAAAACAAAAAACGAAACATAAATACAAAAAACACCATAAGCGCCTCTGTGGCTGCAGTCCATGTTGTAGTGTCTCTGGTCCGGGCTCATGAGCCTCTGCGCTCGGACCCGTGTCGATGCAGCGCAACATTGAATCAAGTTTGATAAATGAGGGCCATTGTAACCATATTCATTGATTTCCCTATTCACCTGCGGCGTCTTGCCTTAAGTGTTAAGTGGAATGGAAACCCTTGTACAGTTTGTCTAAGTACATCATCAAACTTATCAAAAGGGATGCAACGATACCTCGAGACATCATAGCCTGACTTGTTCATAGCAGATGCTTAGTAATTAGTTACTAAAGCTTTGGCCTCACTTTGGCTGATTTATTAAAGGCCATATACCTGACTTTTCTTTTTGCTTTTTGTAGGGTAATATTCATTGTGCCGCATGAAAGAATGTCGTTAAAGTAGTAATTTGTGAAAAAAAAAGCCTAATGCATGAAGTTTGCATTGTGTTTTGATTTGTTGCTGTGTACGGTCAACCCAAATAGTCATATGTGACAAAAGGGGTTTACCTGAGTGTAAATGATTCTATTTTACTTATCAAGATATGGCTTTTTGCAGTGTATTAGTACATGTGATATCGAGTACATTTTTCTTTGTTTTAAATCTGTCCACACGGCCCAGCCCTCATTCTAAACCCTGCATGTGTCCCTGCATCATTATATTCCCCTCCCAAAACCGTATGTCATTTATTTGTTTGGTCTGCGTTGTGTTAGGGTGCTTAGAAAAATTAGGAAGAAAAAAAGTCTTGTTATATATTTTTCAGTAGGATTGTTCGCTTGACTCTTATTTTGTGGCCTTATGACCAGATCACGTACACATTATAATATCATTAAAACGATTGTATTTGAGCTCCAATATTATAGTTCCAAATTGCTGTCACCAGTTTGCACCAATTCTGTTTAAATACAAACTTTTTGATTGTTGAGGCGGTAGAAGTGCTTCAATCCTGGCTCCCAACTGCAGCAACTACCTGTCTCTGATTCTCTGATTAAGGAGTGAATGAATGAGATGAGTGAAAAGCTCTATACGATTATTATTCATTTGTCATTTGTTCAGTTGTTCGCCTTTGAGCTTTAAATGAAAGCAGCCTGTGAGCCTTGGACTGACACTGTAGTGGTGTGCTGAAGTGTGCTTGTCTCAGCGCAGGAGGTGCAGCAGGGCGACGGAGCGGAGGGGGGGTGAGCGAGCCGGGGCATCTGATAATTGCAGAGATTATTGCACTAATATCTCCGCACTGGTGACGCGTCTCCAGATTTACGAGTGTGGGAAAATAAACAAGTGAAATGCAGTCGCCGGAGCAGAAAGAATAAGCCATTAGCCTGGGCTTGATTACAGCGAGCAGGACATGGAGGAGGAGCCATGCGGCGCCTGCTGCTGATACAGAGGCACGGAGGGGGGAGTGAAGGGAGCCAGAGGAGATCCGCAGTGTTAAAACTCACCCAAGTCTCTAATTGAAGTATGCCCTGGGGGTGTCAGCTCTGTGAAATCCACTGTACCAATTTATTATCGCGGCCAGCGCTGTGTCTAAACGAGTGAGGAAGAGCTGTGATCCAGATACACGCGCTCTGCTCGCTTTTTTTTTCTGTCGTTCAAACTTTTGTCTTGGATTACTGCATGATTAAAGCCATACTGTGTACCGTTTCACTCTCGTGCTTCATTCAGGGAGTGCTTGTTGGTGAAAAATACCTCAGAAAACAGGCTTCATTCTGATAACCAGCAAAGTATGACGTTGCGCGTGTTTAGTGGATCATTAGGGCAGGGCGATATGGCCTAAAATCTATATCACGATATAAAAAAAGAAATATCACGATAACGATATATTTAACGATATAATTGACAATGGACAAATTACTTACAAAATCCCAGCCTTACGCCTATTGGGAAGATTAATTCATTGACGGAAGGCGCAATGAGTTGCCTTATGTACAAAATGTGCGGTATAAATAAAGTTGCCTTGCCTTGATATTTTATTCTTTAAATTTTTTTTCTAATTTCCTAGCAAATATGATCTACTCAAGCAGTTTATATCCTTCATGTCATTTTACTTTGTAAGCGCCTGTCCCTGTGTTCTACAGTCAGTTTTTCTGCTGCTCTGATGGAGCTGAGCGTAACATAAATTATATCGTGTCCACAACGATATAAAAAATTACAACGATATCCAAAAACTATATTGCGATAACGATATGCGATACGATATGGCCCACCCCTAATTAGAAGCACGTTTGGTGTAGGGCTGAAACAACTAATCGATTAATCGACAACTAATTACTAACTATTTTAGTAATCGATTAATCGTTTTCTGGTTCACACAGACTCAAATAGAGCAAAAATGACATGAAAATGTAGTACTTTTGATGAAAACCTACTTTGTTTTTATGGTTAGTGTATGTAGTGTTTTGTACATTGTACATTTTATGAATATCTGTCTGTATCTCATCCAATCAGAGAGCAGAATGAGCCTCCAACAAACATTCACTTTAAGTTTACTCCATCAACACTTTAGCTTTATGTGATAAAAAAAATTCATACACCATTCACAGCCAATCGAATAATCGATTAATCGTAAAAATAATTGCTAGATTAATCGATTACCAAATAATCGTTAGTTGCAGCCCTAGTTTGATGTCGCTGTCACGATTGTTCAGCAGCTTTCTGTCAGTTAAGTTGCATGAAATGTTCCACAGTGTTGTTTTCAGTGACTGTCACTGAATGTGTTCATTTGAGGAGATCAGTTCACTCAAATTGGTTACATGTACTGTTACAGAAACTTATTTCTTTCTATCTCTTTTGAATGCATGATGCTGTTTGTATATTGTGTTCCGTGATCATCCCATGTTCTGCAGTTTTTCCAGTATGACTACCGTAATTCTGGATTATAAACCATGCGGCCTATACAGTGATTCGGCTAATTTACACATTTTTATGCGCTAACGGTGTAGCGTTTAGATCTCATGCCAGACCAGAAATTTGGGCCGATAGATATCATAGTTCAGATCTTTTTCCTACTCAAACCGCTACTACTACCAGACTGTGGTACGGGGAGGGGGGTGCTGCGGGCGCTACATCGAGACCATCGCTTAAATGCTCTTTATCTCAGAACAGTTTTAACTCACAGTGGGCTAAAAAAGTAGTTTGGTGTTCATTTAGTGGCAGCACGGTGGCGGTTAGCGCACGTGCTTCACAGAAAGCACAAACGCTGGACGGGCCCTTTCTGTGTGGAGTATACCATGTTCTCCCCGTATCTGCGTTGGTTTCCTCCACGTGCTCTGGTTTCCCCTACCACTATAAACATGTAGAATAGGCCTGAATGAATGATGTGTGTGAATGCATGGTGGTGCAGATGTGTGCAGCCGCGACAGCGCTTCTGTCAGTCTTCCCCAGTGGAAACTGAAGCTACATACGTAGCTTGCCACCACCGAGTGTGAAGTGAATGTAAAATTGTCTCATGTAAAGCGCTTTGTGACCATGTCTGTGAAAGGCGCTATACACATAAAGTCCTTTCCTTTCCTAGTGCGTACAAGTATGGAAGATGCAGCATGAGCGAGGAGGAGATGAATGAAATGGCAAAGAGGAGCGACACTTGCCTGTGTTGCTGCTCGTACGCCGTGCACATAACCTGCCCCGCACCGCGCTCATGTCTCGACCCTGGTGCAGTGTGTGTGCGCTCTCATGTTACAACATGGACGGACAGCTGCGGCTTATAGACAAGTGCGGCCTTTATATGTACTTTTTCGGTTTTCGTTTTAAATGTAGTTGATGCGGCTTATATTCAGGTGCGCTCAATAGTCCAGAATTTATATGGTTTAGCTTCAATCAATCAATCAATGGTTTTGTATAGCCCAATATCACAACAGGAGTTGCCTCATAGCTTATGTCCTTACTCAGGTCGGGAAAAATATCGTGTTAACACATTGTGCTCAAATTAAAGCTGGGGTGCCTGATTTTACCCGTTCAATCAATCAATCAATCAATCAAACTTTATTTATAAAGCTCTTTTCATACTGAAAGGTATGAAAATGATCACAAATTGAAAACAATACACCTGGCACCCCCTCCCATCCCTCCGAATATATACAAACGTTACACACACACTCAAACGTTTACCCCACCGTCTACGCACACACCCACTCCCTCACTAACTCACACATACACACACAGAATAAAATAAATAGATATATAAAGCTGGGTACAGACAGACACCACACCTCACCAGACAAGTGTAGGGCTGAAACAACTAATCGATTAATCGACGACTAATCGATTATTGAAATAGTCGACAACTATTTTAGTAATCGATTAATCGTTTTTTGGTTCACACAGACTCAAATAGAGCAAAAAAATAAAGTAGTATGTAGTAAAAATGTAGTATTTTTGATGGAAACCTACTTTGTTTTTATAGTTAGGGTCTGTAATGTTTTGTACATCATAAATTTCATGAACATCCGTCTGTGTCTCATCCAGTCGCAAGCAGAAGAGCCTCCAACAAACATTTTACTTTAAGTTTAGTCTAAGTTTACTCCATCAACATGTCCTCAAGTGGCGCCACTTAAGCTTTATGTGATGAAATTTTTTTGAAACAATACATTTTCCTACATCATTCACAGCCAAGCGTTGAATCAATTAATCGTAGATAGATCGATAGATTAATCGATTACAAAATAATCGTTAGTTGCAGCCCTAGACAAGTGTGGAAACCCCATTTGAGGAGCCGTCTGCACCGGGAGCAGCAGTCCAGCACACCTCCCTAGCACCCCAGACAAAAAAAACAAAACAAAAAAAAAAAAACTACCTGCACCCAGAAGAACCAATCAGGACACAGGACACCACCTCCACCTGAGCACCCACGGACAGAGCACACCTCCACCTGAGCACCCACAGGACAGAGACACCACACCTCCACCTGAGCACCCACAGGACAGACACCACACCTCCACCTGAGCACCCACAGGACAGACACCACACCTCCACCTGAGCACCCACAGGACAGACACCACACCTCCACCTGCCCACGGACAACACCCACCCACCGAGCCCACAGGAAGACACCACACCTCCACCTGAGCACCCACAGGACAGAGACACCACACCTCCACCTGAGCACCCACAGGACAGACACCACACCTCCACCTGAGCACCCACAGGACAGAGACACCACACCTCCACCTGAGCACCCACAGCGACCCCCCCCCCCCCCACAGGACAGAGACACCACACCTCCACCTGAGCACCCACAGGACAGACACCACACCTCCACCTGAGCACCCACAGGACAGACACCACACCTCCACCTGAGCACCCACAGGACAGACACCACACCTCCACCTGAGCACCCACAGGACAGACACCACACCTCCACCTGAGCACCCACAGGACAGACCCACACCTCACCTGAGCACCCACAGGACAGACACCACACCTCCACCTGAGCACCCACAGGACAGACACCACACCTCCACCTGAGCACCCACAGGACAGAGACACCACACCTCCACCTGAGCACCCACAGGACAGACACCACACCTCCACCTGAGCACCCACAGGACAGAGACACCACACCTCCACCTGAGCACCCACAGGACAGACACCACACCTCCACCTGAGCACCCACAGGACAGAGACACCACACCTCCACCTGAGCACCCACAGGACAGACACCACACCTCCACCTGAGCACCCACAGGACAGAGACACCACACCTCCACCTGGCCCCACAGGACAGACCCCACCTCCACCTGAGCACCCACAGGACAGAGACCACCACACCTCCACCTGAGCACCCACAGACAGAGACACCTCCACCTGAGCACCCACAGGACAACACCACACCTCCACCTGAGCACCCACAGGACAGAGACACACCTCCACCTGACACCCACAGGACAAGACACCACACCTCCACCTGAGCACCCACAGGACAGAGACACCACACCTCCACCTGAGCACCCACAGGACAGAGACCACCAACCCTCCACCTGAGCACCCACAGGACAGAGACCCACACCTCCACCTGAGCACCCACAGACAGACACCACACCTCCACCTGAGCACCCACAGGACAGAGACACCACACCTCCACCTGAGCACCCACAGGACAGAGACCACACCTCCACCTGAGCACCCACAGGACAGAGACACACCACACCTCCACCTGAGCACCCACAGGACAGAGACCCACACCTCCACCTGAGCACCCACAGGACAGAGACACCACACCTCCACCTGACACCCACAGGACAGAGACCACACCTCCACCTGAGCACCCACAGGACAGAGACACCACACCTCCACCTGAGCACCCACAGGACAGACACCACACCTCCACCTGAGCACCCACAGGACAGAGACACCACACCTCCACCTGAGCACCCACAGGACAGAGACACCACACCTCCACCTGAGCACCCACAGGACAGAGACCCCACACCTCCACCTGAGCACCCACAGGACAGAGACCCCACACCTCCACCTGAGCACCCACAGGACAGAGACACCACACCTCCACCTGAGCACCCACAGGACAGAGACCCACACCTCCACCTGAGCACCCACAGGACAGAGACCCCACACCTCCACCTGAGCACCCACAGGACAGAGACACCACACCTCCACCTGATCACCCACAGGACAGAGACACACCTCCACCTGAGCACCCACAGGACAGAGACCCCACACCTCCACCTGAGCACCCACAGGACAGACACCACACCTCCACCTGAGCACCCACAGGACAGAGACACCACACCTCCACCTGAGCACCCACAGGACAAGACACCACCCTCCACCTGACACCACAGACAGACCCCACACCCCACCGAGCACCCACAGGACAGAGACACCACACCTCCACCTGAGCACCCACAGGACAGACACCACCACACCTCCACCTGAGCACCCACAGGACAGAGACCCCACACCTCCACCTGAGCACCCACAGGACAGAGACACCACACCTCCACCTGAGCACCCACAGGACAGAGACCCCACACCTCCACCTGAGCACCCACAGGACAGAGACACCACACCTCCACCTGAGCACCCACAGGAAAGAGACACCACACCTCCACCTGAGCACCCACAGGACAGAGACCCCACACCTCCACCTGAGCACCCACAGGACAGAGACACCACACCTCCACCTGAGCACCCACAGGACAGAGACACCACACCTCCACCTGAGCACCCACAGGACAGAGACCCCACACCTCCACCTGAGCACCCACAGGACAGAGACACACCTCCACCTGAGCACCCACAGGACAGAGACCACCACACCTCCACCTGAGCACCCACAGGACAGAGACCCCACACCTCCACCTGAGCACCCACAGGACAGAGACACCACACCTCCACCTGAGCACCCACAGACAGAGACCCCACACCTCCACCTGAGCACCCACAGGACAGAGACCCCACACCTCCACCTGAGCACCCACAGGACAGAGACCCACACCTCCACCTGAGCACCCACAGGACAGACACCACACCTCCACCTGAGCACCCACAGGACAGAGACACCCACACCTCCACCTGAGCACCCACAGGACAGAGACACCACACCTCCACCTGAGCACCCACAGGACAGAGACCCCACACCTCCACCTGAGCACCCACAGGACAGAGACCCACACCTCCACCTGAGCACCCACAGGACAGAGACACACACCTCCACCTGAGCACCCACAGGACAGAGACCCACACCTCCACCTGAGCACCCACAGGACAGAGACACCACACCTCCACCTGAGCACCCCACAGGACAGAGACCCCACACCTCCACCTGAGCACCCACAGGACAGAGACCCCACACCTCCACCTGAGCACCCACAGGACAGAGACACCACACCTCCACCTGAGCACCCACAGGACAGAGACACCACGCCTCCACCTGAGCACCCACAGGACAGAGACCCCACACCTCCACCTGAGCACCCACAGGACAGAGACACCACGCCTCCACCTGAGCACCCACAGGACAGACACACCACACCTCCACCTGAGCACCCACAGGACAGAGACCCCACACCTCCACCTGAGCACCCACAGGACAGAGACACCACACCTCCACCTGAGCACCCACAGGACAGAGACCCCACACCTCCACCTGAGCACCCACAGGACAGAGACACCACACCTCCACCTGAGCACCCACAGGACAGAGACCCCACACCTCCACCTGAGCACCCACAGGACAGAGACCCCACACCTCCACCTGAGCACCCACAGGACAGACACCACACCTCCACCTGAGCACCCACAGGACAGAGACCCCACACCTCCACCTGAGCACCCACAGGACAGAGACCCCACACCTCCACCTGAGCACCCACAGGACAGAGACACCACACCTCCACCTGAGCACCCACAGGACAGAGACCCACACCTCCACCTGAGCACCCACAGGACAGGACACCACACCTCCACCTGAGCACCCACAGGACAGAGACCCACACCTCCACCTGAGCACCCACAGAGACACCACACCTCCACCTGAGCACCCACAGGACAGAGACACCACACCTCCACCTGAGCACCCACAGGACAGAGACACCACACCTCCACCTGAGCACCCACAGGACAGACACACCACACCTCCACCTGAGCACCCACAGGACAGAGACACCACACCTCCACCTGAGCACCCACAGGACAGACACCACACCTCCACCTGAGCACCCACAGGACAGAGACACCACACCTCCACCTGAGCACCCACAGGACAGAGACACCACACCTCCACCTGAGCACCCACAGGACAGAGACACCACACCTCCACCTGAGCACCCACAGGACAGACACACCACACCTCCACCTGAGCACCCACAGGACAGAGACCCACACCTCCACCTGAGCACCCACAGGACAGACACCACACCTCCACCTGAGCACCCACAGGACAGACACACCACACCTCCACCTGAGCACCCACAGGACAGAGACACCACACCTCCACCTGAGCACCCACAGGACAGAGACACCACACCTCCACCTGAGCACCCACAGGACAGACACACCACACCTCCACCTGAGCACCCACAGGACAGAGACACCACACCTCCACCTGAGCACCCACAGGAAAGAGACACCACACCCTCCACCTGAGCACCCACAGGACAGAGACACCACACCTCCACCTGAGCACCCACAGGACAGAGACCCCACACCTCCACCTGAGCACCCACAGGACAGACACACCACGCCTCCACCTGAGCACCCACAGGACAGAGACCCCACACCTCCACCTGAGCACCCACAGGACAGACACCACACCTCCACCTGAGCACCCACAGGACAGAGACACCACACCTCCACCTGAGCACCCACAGGACAGAGACACCACACCTCCACCTGAGCACCCACAGGACAGAACACCACACCTCCACCTGAGCACCCACTGGACAGAGACCCCACACCTCCACCTGAGCACCCATCGGACAGAGACCCCACACCTCCAACTGAGCACCCACAGGACAGAGACCCCACACCTCCACCTGAGCACCACAGAGACACCACACCTCCACCTGAGCACCCACAGGACAGAGACACCACACCTCCACCTGAGCACCCACAGGACAGAGACACCACGCCTCCACCTGAGCACCCACAGGACAGAGACACCACACCTCCACCTGAGCACCCACAGGACAGAGACCCCACACCTCCACCTGAGCACCCACAGGACAGACACACCACACCTCCACCTGAGCACCCACAGGACAGAGACCCCACACCTCCACCTGAGCACCCACAGGACAGACACCACACCTCCACCTGAGCACCCACAGGACAGAGACACCACACCTCCACCTGAGCACCCACAGGACAGAGACACCACACCTCCACCTGAGCACCCACAGGACAGACACACCACGCCTCCACCTGGCACCCACAGGACAGAGACACCACACCTCCACCTGAGCACCCACTGGACAGAGACCCACACCTCCACCTGAGCACCCACAGGACAGACACACCACGCCTCCACCTGAGCACCCACAGGACAGAGACCCCACACCTCCACCTGAGCACCCACAGGACAGACACCACACCTCCACCTGAGCACCCACAGGACAGAGACACCACACCTCCACCTGAGCACCCATCGGACAGAGACCCCACACCTCCACCTGAGCACCCATCGGACAGAGACCCCACACCTCCAACTGAGCACCCACAGGACAGAGACCCCACACCTCCACCTGAGCACCCACAGGACAGAGACACCACACCTCCACCTGAGCACCCACAGGACAGAGACACCACACCTCCACCTGAGCACCCACAGGACAGAGACACCACACCTCCACCTGAGCACCACCGGACAGAGACCCCACACCTCCAACTGAGCACCCACAGGACAGAGACCCACACCTCCACCTGAGCACCCACAGGACAGAGACCCCACACCTCCACCTGAGCACCCACAGGACAGAGACCCACACCTCCACCTGAGCACCCACAGGACAGAGACACCACACTCCACCTGAGCACCCACAGGAAAGAGACACCACACCTCCACCTGAGCACCCACAGGACAGAGACACCACACCTCCACCTGAGCACCCACAGGACAGAGACCCCACACCTCCACCTGAGCACCCACAGACAGAGACACCACACCTCCACCTGACACCCACAGGACAGAGACACCACACCTCCACCTGAGCACCCACAGGACAGCACCCACACAGCCACAGCCATCACTGCTCCTGAGCCAGAGGGCCCCTTCGGAGGAAACACTGGGAAAGCCTGAAAATATAAGAAACCATCTAAAAACACTCATAAGAGTTTAAAATCCAGAAGTAAAACTCCTCCAAGCTCGGGTCCTCTACCAGAGGCCTGGGAGCTTGAGGGTTCTGCGCAGTATCTTAGTGTGTGTGTGTGTGTGTGTGTGTGTGTGGTGTGTATATATATATATATATATATATATATATATATATATATATATATATATATATATATAAAATTAGGACTAAATAAATAGTTAAAAGCTAAGCTAAAAAGGTGGGTCTTGAGCCTGCTCTTAAATACATGAACGTTCTCTGCGGCCCTGAGCTACTCCTCAGTCGTTCCAGAGCGAGGGCCATAATATTGGAGTCTTTCTGTTGACTTTAGGAATAACTAGGAGACCCCTGCCAGAGGAGCGAAGCGGCCGTGAAGGTTCATAAGGTAAAAGCAGTTCTGAAAGATAAGAAGGACCAAAACCATTAAGACATTTAAAAACCATTAAAAGAACTTTAAAAATCGATTCTGAAACACACGGGGAGCCAATGCAGCGACTCTAAAACCGGTGTAATGTGGTCCCGCCTCCTGGTCTTTGTCAGGACACGAGCTGCTGAATTTTGTAAAAGTTGTAAACCTGAGATACTCTTTTTGGGAAGACCAGAGAGCAGGGCATTACAGTAGTCTATACGACTGATGATGAAAGCATGCATTAGCGTCTCCGTGTTGGCCCGAGAGAGAATGGGGCGGACTCTGGCTATGTTCTTTAGATGGTAAAAACCTATCTTTGTGATCTTCAAAGAAAGGTACTTG
This sequence comes from Neogobius melanostomus, assembly GCA_007210695.1. Classification (NCBI taxonomy): domain Eukaryota; kingdom Metazoa; phylum Chordata; class Actinopteri; order Gobiiformes; family Gobiidae; genus Neogobius; species Neogobius melanostomus. The sequence goes on from VHKM01000313.1 coordinate 220,098, forward strand.
AGTCATCTTCTGTACTCAGTAGTTGAAGCCTCGAACGTTTCGCCTCTCATCCAAAAGGCTTCGTCAGTGGACTAAAGTTCCGCTCAGCCCGCAGCTTAAATAAAGACCATGAGGAGGAGTTGGGGTAGGCCCGGCTCCTCCCCTCTAATCACAGCTACTCTCACCTGTGGGTAAACACCTTTGAAGTAGAGCGTCTCTAACGACCTGATCCCCCCAGTATCGGTCAGTCCTGTCCTATTCATAGATGATCACTGCTAATTACCTGCCTATTGTTCTTTTTTGGCTGAGGTGCCGTCTCCTTGGACTTGCCGTGCCCTGTCGGTTGTCTCTGAAGGAGATTGGAGTAAAGTGAAGCAAAATTAAATCTGAGCCCACCATTCCGGTTCATGGAGGGATTTTCTTTCATTCTTCTTTAGCTAAAATGTTGACCTCCCCGTCCTCAAAGGAGTGGGTGGAGGTGCACAGCCGACTGGGGCCGATTGTGCTTTCTCTTCGGTGTTGATAAAGTGTCTTCTGTAGAACTTGTTTCATTTCTCCAATATAATGTTCTTTGCATTCTTCTTCTTTGCAACAAATAGAATAAACCACATTGCTTTGTTTGTGGCTCGCAGTTTTGTCTTTGGGATGAACTAATTTTTGTCTCAGTGTGTTCACAGGTTTGTGGTACACTGGAATCCTGTGCTGTTTAAAGATTCTCTAAAGTTTCTCTGAGACCCCGGCTACATACGGCACTGCCACTCCCTTTCTTCTGGGCTCTGTAGTCTGTCTGTCTTGTTCTTTGGGTCTTCTTGCCCTTTGTGCTTTAGTAAAAGACCAGTTAGGATAGCTTACAGTCTTAGAGGGCTCTCTGGACATGTTGCTCCTCTTTGGTCTTTCCTTCTGCACTGGTAGGCACCTCTTTAGCTCTATGTCTGAGTGTCCTGATGACCCCTAGTTTGTGCTGGAGTGGATGGTTTGAGTCAAACATCAAATACTGGTCAGTATGAGTTTCCTTCCTGTAAACCTCTGTCTGAAGTTGTCCGCTTTCCCCTATGATAACTTTACAACCTAAAAGACAAGTTGTTTCTCCTTAGCGTCCTCCCGAGCAAATTTAATGCTGGGGTCCACAGCATTGATGTGAGCTGTAAAAGGTGCCACTTCCTTCTCTTTAATTTTGATCCACGTGTCATCTACATATCTGAGCCAGTGACTGGGTTTGTCTCCTGGGTATGAGACCAAGGCATTCCTCTCCATTTCCTCCATGTAGAGGTTAGCCACTATGGGGGAAACTGGAGAGCCCATCGCACAGCTGTAAATCTGTCTGTAGAAGTTGCCCCTGAACTGGAAATGTGGTGCTAAGACAGATCTCCAGTAGTTGGAAATGTGGTCAGGAGTGAGCTGGATCCTATCAGCTAGAGTGCTGTCCTCAGTCAGTCTCTTCCTCACCGCTGTGACTGCTGCTGAGATTGGGACAGATGTAAACAGTGCTGTCACATCGTAAGACACCATGGTTTCATCTGTTTCCAGCTGCAGGTGTTTGATCTTCTCCACAAACTCCTTTGTGTTTTCCACATGGTGTTCTGTGTTGCCAACCAAAGGGGATAAGATGAACTTGAGGTGTTTCGCCAGATTATACTGTAGGTGATGGAGTTAATGCAGCTCACAATGGGTCTGAGAGGAAAACCTACCTTGTGTATTTTTGGCAGACCATAAATACACGGAATAGCCTCTCCCAGGTAAAGCTTGTAATACAGCTTTTTGTCAATTATTTCTTCCTTTTCTAGTTTCTGAAGATGCTCTATAATTTTCTTCCTGTACCTGCTGGTGGGGTACAGGAAGAAACTGTACCCCACAGTTTTGAGATATTCTTAATGTGTGGAATAAAAGTCAGCTCAGAGTCAAAAATCACGCCCAGGTTCTTCACCGTGAGGAAGGATTAAAAGACAGTGACTGTAGGTCACTACAGTAAAGGTTTCTCTCTCTGGGCCTCAGGACCGATGACTAAAACTTCAGTTTTGTCCTAGTTACGTTGGAGAAAGTTTTCTGCCATCCAGGATTTGATATCTACAGTGAGGAAAATAAGTATTTGAACACCCTGCTATTTTGCAAGTTCTCCCACTTAGAAATCATGGAGAGGTCTGAAATTGTCATCGTAGGTGCATGTCCACTGTGAGAGACATAATCTAAAAAAAAAATCCAGAAATCACAATGTATGATTTTTTAACTATTTATTTGTATGATACAGCTGCAAATAAGTATTTGAACACCTGAGAAAATCAATGTTAATATTTGGTACAGTAGCCTTTGTTTGCAATTACAGAGGTCAAACGTTTCTGGTAGTTTTTCACCAGGTTTGCACACACTGCAGGAGGGATTTTGGCCCACTCCTCCACACAGATCTTCTCTAGATCAGTCAGAAACACGGAGTTTGAGCTCCCTCCAAAGATTCTCTATTGGGTTTAGGTCTGGAGACTGGCTAGGCCACGCCAGAACCTTGATATGCTTCTTACAGAGCCACTCCTTGGTTATCCTGGCTGTGTGCTTCGGGTCATTGTCATGTTGGAAGACCCAGCCTCGACCCATCTTCAATGCTCTAACTGAGGGAAGGAGGTTGTTCCCCAAAATCTCGCAATACATGGCCCCGGTCATCCTCTCCTTAATACAGTGCAGTCGCCCTGTCCCATGTGCAGAAAAACACCCCCAAAGCATGATGCTACCACCCCCATGCTTCACAGTAGGGATGGTGTTCTTGGGATGGTACTCATCATTCTTCTTTCTCCAAACACGTTTAGTGGAATTATGACCAAAACGTTCCATTTTGGTCTCATCTGACCACATGACTTTCTCCCATGACTCCTCTGGATCATCCAAATGGTCATTGGCAAACTTAAGACGGGCCTTGACATGTGCTGGTTTAAGCAGGGGAACCTTCCGTGCCATGCATGATTTCAAACCATGACGTCTTAGTGTATTACCAACAGTAACCTTGGAAACGGTGGTCCCAGCTCTTTTCAGGTCATTGACCAGCTCCCCCCGTGTAGTTCTGGGCCGATTTCTCACCTTTCTTAGGATCATTGAGACCCCACGAGGTGAGATCTTGCGTGGAGCCCCAGTCCGAGGGAGATTGACAGTCATGTTTAGCTTCTTCCATTTTCTAATGATTGCTCCAACAGTGGACCTTTTTTCACCAAGCTGCTTGGCAATTTCCCCGTAGCCCTTTCCAACCTTGTGGAGGTGTACAATTTTGTCTCTAGTGTCTTTGGACAGCTCTTTGGTCTTGGCCATGTTAGTAGTTGGATTCTTACTGATTGTATGGGGTGGACAGGTGTCTTTATGCAGCTAAAGACCTCAAACAGGTGCATCTAAATTTAGGATAATAAATGGAGTGGAGGTGGACATTTTAAAGGCAGACTAACAGGTCTTTGAGGGTCAGAATTCTAGCTGATAGACAGGTGTTCAAATACTTATTTGCAGCTGTATCATACAAATAAATAGTTAAAAAATCATACATTGCGATTTCTGGATTTTTTTTTTTAGATTATGTCTCTCACAGTGGACATGCACCTACGATGACAATTTCAGACCCCTCCATGATTTCTAAGTGGGAGAACTTGCAAAATAGCAGGGTGTTCAAATACTTATTTTCCTCACTGTAAACCTGCAGTGCAGTGCGTCCATTGGTCTGGTGTCATCAGGAGACATGGAGATGTACAACTGTGTATCATCAGCGTAACTATGAAAGTTGACTCCATGTCTCCTGATGACATCACCAAGAGGGAGCATATACAGGTTAAAAAGCACTGGCCCTAAAATTGAATCCTGGGGCATACCACATGTCATTTTATGGACCTTAGAGGAGTAATGTCATTGTTCAAACAATGCCATTTTTGTTTTGGCCCAAACTTGTTTCTAGCTCTCACAGTCCCTCCTGTGTATTCATATTGTTCAAAGAATGTAATTATATGCACATTTAACACCCATATACAGCATTGAGTGGTGACAAAGTGAAGCAGGGACGGCCACCCCCAAGATAAATTCCACTAATTTAGATTAGACTTCTATCATCCATTGCTCAATAAAACTTTAGGTGAAGACAATACAACAAGGTCTGTGTTTTTCTGTGTTCACAACATACTCTGAGTTGGCAAAAATAAATGTATTCTACAGCACCAAAAAAATCAGGTACCCAGCTTTAATAAATCACGCAATTTCACATTTCCCTGCTCACTTAGGTTCATTAGCAAATTTATTCATCACAAATCACATTTACAATTCTTGCATTACGACATTGCATCGCTAACTTTGTCCCTCCTCCTAAACTAAGATAGGAGATATCGATTTAACACTTTTGTCTTCTGAGGGTGCTGCTTTAAGATTTTAAGAGTGCTCATATAAATCTATGCTCATTCAGTCAAGTAATAATAATAATAAACTCCTAGTGTAGATTAGACTGTTCATAGACTTACTAGAGCCTGAAAATGAAATTAAACAAGTTTTGCTTGCAGTGTCTTTCATATTCCAACTTGGATTTGATTCCCAGAGGCTGATTCTGAGGGGAATCTGGCGGTGTTATAAAAGCTAATGAATTAAAGTCACAATATCAGAATGGATCTTCCCAGGCGACATTATTAATAGACTGGGGAGAAGAATAGTGCGGGGGACTCATCTGGAAGATGATGGATGAACCGCGCTCGCCTTCCCGTGCTCTGGCACTAAGGTCATTTTGATAACGCTGAACATTTTGAGCCCTCGTTGCACTGAGGGGTCATGGTATCTACTTCCAGGTCGCCTCCTGGAGTTCCCCTCTCTGATGCCAAGGGTGGAAGTCCCGTCCCGATCACGTGACCTTTTGAACTACCGACTACTGTACTTGCCTATGATAAATGCAAACTGCCTTTTTTACTCTTCAGCTGCCTGCGAGAGGAGCGCTAGGCTTTGACAGTCTAACAGCGGGTCATATGGATAAAAGACAGGTCAGAACAGTCACTGTCTCTACTCTAGACTGGAACAAAACTACTCTGCACTGGAACAAACTACTCTGCACTGGAACAAACTACTCTGCACTGGAACAAACTACTCTAGACTGGAACAAAACTACTCTGCACTGGAACAATCTACTCTGCACTGGAACAAACTACTCTGCACTGGAACAAACTACTCTAGACTGGAACAAACTACTCTAGACTGGAACAAACTACTCTGCACTGGAACAAACTACTCTGCACTGGAACAAACTACTCTGCACTGGAACAAACTACTCTGCACTGGAACAAACTACTCTGCACTGGAACAAACTACTCTGCACTGGAACAATCTACTCTAGACTGGAACAAACTACTCTGCACTGGAACAAACTACTCTGCACTGGAACAATCTACTCTGCACTGGAACAATCTACTCTGCACTGGAACAAACTACTCTGCACTGGAACAAACTACTCTGCACTGGAACAAACTACTCTAGACTGAAAAACACTCTGCACTGGAACAATACTAACATACTAGACTGGAACAAACTACTAACTAAAAAAAGACTGGAAAAAACTACTCTGCACTGAACAAAACTAAAAAAAAAAAAAAAAAAAAAAAAAAAAAAAAAACTACCTGCACTGGAACAAACTACTCTAGACTGGAACAAACTACTCTGCACTGGAACAAACTACTCTGCACTGGAACAAACTACTCTGCACTGGAACAAACTACTCTGCACTGGAACAAACTACTGACTGGACAAACTCTGCACTGGAACAAACTACTCTAGACTGGAACAAACTACTCTGCACTGGAACAAACTACTCTAGACTGGAACAAACTACTCTGCACTGGAACAAACTACTCTGCACTGGAACAACTACTCTGACTGAACAAACTACTCTGCACTGGAACAAACTACTCTGCACTGGAACAAACTACTCTGCACTGGAACAAACACTCTGAAACTACTCTGCACTGGAACAAACTACTCTGCACTGGAACAAACTACTCTGCACTGGAACAAACTACTCTGCACTGGAACAAACTACTCTAGACTGGAACAAACTACTCTGCACTGGAACAAACTACTCTGCACTGGAACAAACTACTCTGCACTGGAACAAACTACTCTGCACTGGAACAAACTACTCTGCACTGGAACAAACTACTCTGCACTGGAACAAACTACTCTGCACTGGAACAAACTACTCTGACTGGAACAACTACTCTGCACTGGAACAAACTACTCTGCACTGGAACAAACTACTCTGACTGGAACAACTACTCTGCACTGGAACAAACTACTCTGCACTGGAACAAACTACTCTGCACTGGAACAAACTACTCTGCACTGGAACAAACTACTCTGCACTGGAACAAACTACTCTGCACTGGAACAAAACTAAAAAAAATCATGGAACAAACTACTCTGCACTGGAACAAACTACTCTGCACTGGAACAAACTACTCTGCACTGGAACAAACTACTCTGCACTGGAACAATCTACTCTGCACTGGAACAAACTACTCTGCACTGGAACAAACTACTCTGCACTGGAACAAACTACCACTGAAGTATGGTCTCTATTTTTAGCCCTCTGAATCCTGCCCAGCACAGAGCCTGCTTGGAGCCGGCTGCCTTCCTGAAAGTTGCGCTCGTTTTAATCATGTGTGAGGAGATCCTTGCTGGGTTTTCGCTCCACACTGTGTTGGTGATGGCGCTGGAGCAGACGGCCTAATGGCTGCAGAATGGGCTGTATGAGTGCGCTGAGAGCAGAGCCCTCCAGCAGGCTCATTAGGGGAGTTTAGAGTGGAGAGCCGGGATAAACATTTACACTATGATTGGCTTTTACAATAAGCTGGAGCTGGTTGCTTTTATTGGGTTCAAAGGGGGTGTTTTTACAGGCTGTGATGGAGCTGCTGTAAAACCTGGAGTGGAGCTGAGCGGCTGAATGTGCTCAGACTAAATGAGATTCCACAGTGTTCCACAGTGACCTGCACTTACTTAAAGCTCTCTGTTGGACTTTCTCTACACTACAGCTACACTCTACAGTCACACCCAGTCCCACAGGCCTGTGGTCCATCTCTATTCCACTCACAGTGCCGCCAGGTTAAGTCGCTGGTTAACAACCAAAGTGTTGCCTTTGTGCCGCAGATTTATTTTTCCTGATTGCCTTTAAAATTCTGCTTATCTTTGAGTCCGAAGGCTCCCTCAGAGAGCTGTAATGAACTCCCCTGAGAGACAGCCCACTGTTTAGTGGGGCAGCCAAGGCCCTTGGCCCTGGACTGGAATACAACACCAACACACTAGCGCCATGCTCTTATTAGTAAGTTCAGTCTTTTTATCCAAAATGCCTCTTTCACCCACTGCCCTCTGTACTGCTCATGCTAATGAGCCGCTGTGTGAAGGCCTTAATTAGCTGTGGAGGGCTATTAATATGGCTCTGTACCCCCATATTAATATGGCTCTGTACCCCCATGTCAGATCTGCTCTGGAACCAATTAGGCTAAAGACAACAAGCTGCTGCTCGCCATGTCAAACAGCTGTCACGCGGGACGGACATTTGTATGATTGTATTTTTACAGCACTTTGGTCAACTTTGTTGTTTTTAATAGTGCTTCATAAATAAACTGGATTGGGTTGGACACGGGACGGACATGGGGCCGACACACGACAGATACCGGACAGAAAATAGTGATGGCCTGAGGGAGGTGTTCAGCAATTTGGAGCCAGGTCCTATATTTTTAGGCAAAATAAAAAAAGAAATGTGGCGTGTGTTTAGACACGTGGCGGTCAGAATGACAATTCTGTGTTCAATTACCCGTTCAGAAGCAAAAACATCCGAGACTGAAATGTAAACTGCTAACAGCATATGAGGTCAAACTTCAGGGTTAGCATCATGTATACTAATTGTACATTTTGCAATTTGCTAATTGCAGCCATTCAAATAAGTTAGTTTGGGACTGTGCATGTTAATGAATGACTTGAGTAAATGTAAGTTTAGTGAGTGTACTGCTTGCCTTAGCATAATGTAAACAAGTATCTAAGTACCATGAAGTCATAGTACTCAGCGTACTGTTTGAAAAGTTGTGTCATGTCTCAAAAGGCTAAATGAAGACATGGCAGAAGTGTAACAAATCATTTTTCAGATTTTTCTTTTTTTTTATTGCGCAAGCATAGCATTAGTGTTCTCCTTTTGCCCTGACTCTAGTCAGAATCAGCTGGTGTGTAAACGCAAATTCTAAATCATGGGCTAGTATGCCTATTGTCAGTTCAAAGAGAACTGTTTTGGCTCCTATTTATTGACAAAATAAACTAAAGCATACAAGTTCTAATCTTGTTTTTTTCTCTTTGTAATGAATCTGAAAAATGTTGTCCCCCTTACTTCCAGACTGTGCCATTCCTCAATTGTTATATGTGGCTCTCAGGGGAAGCCCCTCGTATTTTACCCATTTATACTTGTGTCTTTGTTATTTGCCTGCAGTGTGTCTGTAAACTGGGAATACAAGGATCCCACCTCCCTAATGACCGCGGCGGCCGGGATACAGCAGGATGAATGAAATCCACTCACAATTGTTGTATGTAAATTTGATGAGAAAACTCCCCTTTCCAGTCCATTTATCCCACTTCCCCAACAAGCGACCACACAAAGCTCCGGATTTACGCTTAATATACCTCTGAGAATCCCTATACGTGGCTTTAGTGGCGATGTGGCTTGTGGGAATACTTTGGAGTGACTGTTAAAAGTTGAGCACCGTGTGGATTTTCCGGTAGTAAGCATTTTGTGCACACACGCTCCTATGATTGTGCATGTATGTAATCTACTCTGTGTAGAGCCTAGACGTATGTGCACTTAGAGTCCGCGCCGCAGCCACACGCTCACGCGGCGCTCACGTGGGCTGGATTTAAATGCTTCATTATGCATTTTGCATAGCTTTGGGACATGCATCACTCTGCCCAGACTGCTAATAAAGTGACCAGGGAGATGGGCCACCCAAATGAAGCCTAAAGTGCTACCACAGCAATCCTCTTCCTCACCTCTGCTTAGTTATTCATCTTCCTCTTCCTCACCTCTGCTTAGTTATTCTTCCTCCTCTTCCTCATCTCTGCTTAGTTATTTGTCTTCCTCCTCGTCTTTCTCTTCTCCTCCTCCCCTCTTCTTCTTACTCCTCTCTCTCTCTCCTCTCTCTCTCTCTCTCTCACCCACCCCTTACTCTTTCCCTGACTCCTCTCTTTTCTTCACCACCTCTGTCTCTCTCCCTCCATCTCCATTCACTCTCTCCCTCCCTCACCCTCAGTCCTCCCTCTCCCCTCTCTTTCCCCCTCCCCACTCACTCCTCTCTCTCGCCCTCTCTCTCTTCCTGACTCCCGTCTCTCTCTCCCTCACTTTTCTCTTTTCTGTCTTTCTCTCTCTCTCCCTCAGTCCTCTCTCCCACTCCCCTTCTCTCTTCAGCACTTCTCTCTCTTTCTCACCCCCACTCCTCTCTTCCTCACTCCTCTCCCCCTCTTTCTCCTCTCTCTCCCACTCTCCTTCTCTCTTCCTCACTTCTATCTCCCCTTCCTTTCCTTTCTCTCTCCTTTCTCCTCTCCCTCTCTCTCCCTCCTTTGCCCCCTCCCCTGTGTCATCTCTGTCCAGGTGCTCTGTCTTCCGCGGAGGTGGGGCCGGCCCCTAATTGCCTGGCCCAAGTTGAACTATGGCTAACCGCTCCGTGTGAAGGAGCGCCGTCGGAAGGAATAATTTTGAATAAATCACATAGTTAGGGCCTGCTCTCGCCATTTTCCGCCAGATAAGCACTTTGGCTTCACACGCCGAGGTGCCGTCTCCGCGATGACGGTCACCGGCCGCGGGTCATGTCGGGGAAGATTGAAATGATTGAAATGATGTCGCTGCCACAGAAGGGCGACAGGCGCAGAAGGAATGTGTTACGGCACCTCTTTGTTGTTTGAAGCTGACAGGCCGCCATCGCTCAGCGGCACCTCTGAAGCGCGCCGTAGCCCTGGGACAAGCCCCCTTCTGATGATGAGTGGATCTCCTTCATGCGTCTGTCCCGCTCCAGCCCACTATGCTTTTTATTGAAGTCCTGACAGGTGCTGACCAGTGTTCATTTTAAACACTGTTTCATGCTCTCATTATTTAGTCAAATACTTCGTTTTCTTCTTTTTATAAAGCACATGTGTTTGGTAAGGAAATGGTGGCAGGCAGTGGAAGTGTATTTCTCTTTAAAGGCTGTAAGTTTGCAAACTGAGGAGAGAGAGAGAGTGAGTAAACAAGTTAAGTAAACAATAAATTCCTCCCCTCCTTTGCAACTGGGGAAAAAGCTTTCCCCAGTTGGAAAATGCACATGAACACTCTCTCACCTGGGGAAAACCACTGGGGAACTCAGGCCAAAACGAGCTTCCCGACTTCCGCACCTGACGCAGAAATCAGCTGATTTGTTCTTTTATCGTCTAATGTAAGTTTTTTTTAGTTAAAACTCTGCTACTTTCTTGAATTTAGTGTGAGCTACCGTCATCCTCGGAGTAATATATTTGTGAGAGAAATGCCTGACATTAAATTTGTTTTTATACTGACATCGTTTTTTCGACTTCCGTATAATTATACGAAGATCTAGTTGTAGTTTAAGTCATTGTACTTTTCTCCGATCCAGGAGAGGTTTCCCTTAAAACGGGCCGCACCCATCTTCATTGTAAAAAGCTTCTCTGAGCTTGTTTTAGAAACTCTCTTGTGAACGCCTTTTCAATGTTAGTGCTTGCTACTATACTTGACTTTCTTACTTTGACAAGAATGAAAGATCTCGGTGGACAAAGCATCCCTGTCCCTTTTATTTTATTGAAGCCCTGAGAAGTGCTGACCACGGAGAGACAAGCCCAACCTGCGTTACTTAATGTTTCAAATGGGGAGATTGGGCCAAATAAAGCGCGTGGTGCTGTGTGCCAAACAGGCGGCTAATGCTGAATACAGGAACCATCTGGCAGCGTGAACACATTTATCTGCTATTAGCCTGGGCTCTTTAAGCGTCTTTAGTGTAATGTGAAATGCGCAGCGTCTGTATGATGCTGTGGTAAAGTTCAGGGCACACACTTTGGCCTAATTAGTTGTAATTCTGTGTCTAGAGACGGCAGTGTTTGAGGATGAGAAAAGACAATAGTACAAGATGGAATATTTCATTTTATTCTTGACTTTTCCACTGCTCTGGACATCTCAGCAAACTTAGAACCTAGAATAGAATGTAATTAGAAGAGAGATTTCAGAATCTCCTTTTTCAGGGCTGTTCTGGCCCCAGAGGACCTTGTTGTACAGAGCATCTGGAGGAAAACCTACAGGAAGAACATGCACAGAGAAAGGTGCAGGAGTCCGGGAGGGCTGACCACCGTGCACCGCACCGCCCAAAAACCTGTTCGACCAATTTGCACAGGTGGTCAGTAACTAAGGAAATTTACTTGAGTACTGTTTACTGTACTGTAAACAGTCGAGCTTTTGAGGATCTGTATTTGAGTCTTGTTTTTGTTGTGTACTTATTACTCCTTTACATTAAACAACAAATATTTTTGACTCGACACTACATTTCTAAAAAGATCCAAAGTTATTTTTCCTATATACTAATATATTAATAAGGCTTTGTAATTGTTACAACATTGACATATGACATGTTCATCAAAAACACACCTGGAGCGTATCAGCCCTATGCCTGGTCAACCCGGTTTGGTGAGCTTTTCCATAGCGGAGGCCAGGGCCAAACCGGTCTGACCAAGTATAGGTTTTGGGACTGTCCTTTGGCTGTGGCCAAAGCGCACTAACCCGTGTCTGATCTTTTAGCATTTAGCTGATGTTAGCGCAACTTTAGCTGGTGTTAGCATAACATTTGATGTAGCTTAAACCTTCATGGTTCATATTTTAGCAGTTTCTTTTCTTTTATTACAGCTTACCTTTGAATGATTTCATAACCCCCACCAGGAGGCAGCATTGTCTACATTTGTTCTCATCGCGGCTCTAAAAACGTTTAATGACGATCCGTACAGTGTGCTCCTCTGTGCGGCGCCGCCCACAACAAATGCGGGTGTGTGTGTGGTAGAAACAAAAAGTGTGTCCTGAGCTTAATCCTCTCATCGTGAAGTAAAAACAATCGTTATAGCTTCACTACAGCCACACGTGCTGAGCTGTGTGTTTCTTTATTGAAACAGCTGCGCAGCGAAGGGGAGCAAGTGCTTCTTATAGCTCAGTCAGAGGATCAGGAAGATGGGTACCATTAACTGATACCACTATGGTATTGTAGAAAAGGTTTCGGTTCTATTGGTACTAAAAGTAATACAAGTATTGAAAGCAGGTACAGGGAAAATGGGGAGAAAATAGGTAAGAAAAAGTGAAAAATCTGGGGGGGGGGGGCAAACAAGTGGAAATAATGAGGGGAAAAGTGGAAGATTTGCGAAAAATTTGGGGGGGAAATGGGAAAAATGTGGAAAGTGTTTTTTTTCTGTCCTCTGGTTGTTTCACCTCAGATAAATGAATGTAAAAGTAATTCAATGGATGGAAAAGTAATACATTAACATTATCTTTTTTAGGGTTCAATATGACAAATATTTTAGTATAGGTATCGGTGTTTGACAATTTTACCAAATAAAATTAATACCTGCAAAAAGCATAATACACCCTTTTTTAATTCCAATGATAGGTCATTGTTCCAATGACCTATCAAAAGCAGTGTTGACGTTAGCTATACCCACTAATAAGACAAGACACCTCTTGTCTTTCGGAAAAAAAAAAAATCAAAACCCTTTACCTCTGCAGACATGTTCTGTAGGGCATGTGGTGTGCATAGTAAACTGAATCGTCACAAGCCTAATCACAACCACAATACTTTGCTGTGAGCAATTTCCCCAACTCTTGCCTTTTTGGCAGCAGTGCAATATTACATTTTGTCTCTTTTTTTATTTTTGCTTTGTTATTAAGCCTCAATAACCCCAGGCCAAAAGTCACTCGAGCACTCGTCAACTTTGTGTCCGATGAAAGTAAGTACATTTCCTGTGTTTCAAATTCACCATGACATAGAGATAACACTGGTTTACAGCTTAATCAGTCTGCATAACTCTGCGCATATTTATCAGAGAGGGAAGTCATGCTGGAAGAATGGGCCCCAGACCCCATACATCATTATCAAGCCCCGCCGCGCGCCACTCCCAAACAAACGGACACACACGTCCACGTTTGATTAGAGCGCGGCACTAGATTAAAAACAACGTGTCTTCTCCCAGGTTCATAAATCAAGCACACCGACAGGGGGGGACTCATTTGGAGAGAGGCGTGCTCAGGCCTCACGTGACGGATGCTCTGATACATCGCATTTTTATCTGCCTCATTGCGATCGGCGCGTATGAGTGCAGACCACCGATTAGGTACATGGGGGTTGTGTTTCGGGAAGTCCCTCTTCTTCTTTGTCAACTTCTCCAGCATCTTTGTAATCTTCTTAGTCTGCTTCCTCTTTGCCATCTTCTTTGGTTATCTTAATCTTCTTTGCCATCTTCTGTTCCTTCTTTGTCATCTTAGATTAGATAGACTGAAGACTTCATTTACCCAAAGGAAATGGTGTTATTCAGCTGCTAATTTTGGAGATGGTTTTGTTAAATTTTAAATTATCCTTTGGGTGGTCATTCTTTTTTAATTTATCCAATTGACATCTTCTGTGTACGTTGCCGTGTGTTAACTTTAGGATAGTTGCCTTTTGCCTTTTGTATTTTGTTGATGTCTTTCTGTGGAGGCTTTTTGGATGGCTTTAGTTGTGTGCTTTTGATCATTCCACTTGGATAACCTGTTGCTGATTTGTTCTTTATGCGGTTCCAGGTATCACTGCTGACTTATTTTTAAGCTTTATGTCGAGAGCCCATTCTTCCTCCTTTTGTGGCTTTTCAACTACAGAGCGCATCTATTTGCACAACTTCGACACAAAGTTTGCCTTACAAAATAAATCTGGTTACATTTTGGTAACCAGCTTGTTTTTGTGTCTTTCGACCATTGCTTGTTGTTCATTGGAGAAACAGCGGCAGAGGCATCCATCCCATTCCATCATCTCTGTTTCCCTTCCTCTTTTCACACTCCTCCCACTGGACATTCCATCATCGTTTGCCCATAAGTAAGTCAGTGACATGACATTGAAAGTCACACATCCACAAGCCATGGCATATTTTTGCAAAGAGGGCTCAGCTGAACAACAGTTATCCATCAATTGTGGATTGAAGTACACCGTTTGGAATTTCTCACATTTCTGCCTAAATTGGTCATAACATATGGTCTGATCTTCATCAAAATCATAAGAACTAATACCACTCAAACATTTACATTTTATCATATTTTTATTGGCCATAACATGTAAACATTCACAGGAGAGGGAGGAATAAGTAAGTACACCGTCTGAATCTCACTGAACTGCAGCAGTTTTGTAAAGAGGAATGGTCCGAGATTCATCCTGATCATTCTGTAATCTGCAACTACAGAAAAGCAGCTATTGCTGCAAAAGAAGAAGAACTTTATTTATATAGCATCTTTCACTGACATAGTCACAAAGCGCTTTACATGAGACAATTGTACATTCATTCCATACTGGGTGGTGTTCAATTTCCCCTGGGTGATAACAGAAATGCTGTTATCACCATCATGCATTCAGTACCCGGAGGAAACCTACTCAGACACAGGGAGAACTCCACACAGAAAGGCCCCGTCCTGGCGGGAATCAAACCCAGGACCTTCTAGCTGTGAAGCATGAGTGCTAACCACTTAGCCACCGTGCCAGTGGTCAGCGGTTCAGAAGGGTCAGCCAGCTATTTAATACAGGGGTTCACGTCTCAGGTCTTTCTGCAAAATATCTTGATAAACTTGCGAATTAATTTTTCTATTGATGATATCACGTTGTCCAGGCCCTGAGGCAACAAAACAGCCCCACACCATGATGCTTCTGCACCATACTTCACAGTGAGGAGAGGGTTTTGATGTTGGTGTGCTGTTAATAAGAACATCACAAGTCAAAGCAAGGAGTGCCTGAGAGCCAAGAGTTTAGTGATGGATATACGGCTCTTTTCTGGGAGTCTTTGGTATCCGTTCATTTCAAAGAGCCGTTTAAAAGACTAGCTCTTTTTAATATAAATGTTGAATAACACCAGCCAGATAACTCACAATATCAAAGACATGGTCAATAAAAGGCACTTTTATGAATCTAAAATTACAATGGGACTGATATTTACTCTTTGAAAACGTGTTTGTGAATCAAATCTTGCTCCACAACAAAAAGCGGCTGCAACTGTCAAATAATTTTTAGTGCATTTAGCCTTGACTTTTGAGCAAAAGCTCACACTTGTGTGGCCTGCTCCAGTGGTGGGCTGATTCTTGTTTTTGTTCGGGTGAGTTCTGGGTCACATTGACTGAAAAAAGATCCGGCTCTTTTCACTAGAAGCGAAACGTCCTACTTTACCAAACTCAGTTGATGATTTAACCTTTTTCTACGATGGATACTCCCACTCTGCTAGTTTGTCTTTTCAAAATCCATCACTCCCTATGGCCAGCAGAAGGTGCTCTTCTAAGTGTTCTGAGGAACGAAAATACAGCAAAAACTATGCCTGTATTAAAAAACAAAAAAGAAAATAATGTCCTTATCCAGATCATGTGGGTCTGATTAGTGGCCTCCGCAGTAGGAGCAGCATAATGCATCCATAATGTCTAACATGGCCGTGTGTTAGCATTGATTTTATGTCCTCCGTCTGAACGAATCACTACGTTACTTATTACATGTATGCATGTGTTTAGCACGCGCTCACATCTTCATTATTTGTTTACAGCAATTCACTTTGGGTTGGGGAAATATAAGCAAGGTGCATGATGGTTAATTTGTTAGCGCTATTTGGGCCGTGCACGTTCTAAACAGGATTTTTAATGGCCTGTAAAATGTGGCGCGCCGCGGAAGTAATGCATGAACACACACAAATGCACGGCCCGCTCCCACTCACACGTCCAGCATTAACGGGATTGTCTTTTTAAGGGCGGCTTTGGCGTACACTTTATATCTTTGTTACTCTTCCAACAGTGCCACGGGCCTCTAACATTAGAGACCAACGCAAGGTGAGAAGGGAAGTAAATATGGACAATCATTTTTAAGTTGCCAACACAGCCTAAGACTGCAGTTATTTTACAATAAGTTGTATATATATATATATATATATATATATATATATATATATACACCAGCTCCTGGTAGACAAAACCAATGTTGCACACTCACACTGCTCCGCGAAGTCCGGGTCCGGCTACCGAGGCCATCCGGCGGCTACGGAAAGAATCCGCAAGAAGTCTATTTTTGCCGGAGAGCCCCAACGGATCAAGCTGACGGAAAACACGAGCCAAACAGGAAGTCAGGTCTCGTGAGAAAAGAAGATCCGGTGTATTTCAAAATAAAATCTGCCCGCTCACTACTTATCTGATCTCGTTTATCACCTGTACACGCGTGTAACGTCGGAAATGTAAACATTTCTCCATTACCAGTGACACAGGGCACTAGTGTGTTTAAAGCATCCACTTCACTGGGGAGAGTCATTGTACTGGCAAATACGGCTTTTGTTATAAAAACTACCTATATATGGGGCTTTTTATTACGTAAACTCGCACCAAGAGCGAAACTCACGTGCACTTTTGTTCTCGCGAGGGCCGTTTCTGTGCCTGGCGCAGCATCTGGCGCCGGAGCTGGCGGAGCCACAGTGTCAGCCGGACTCACTGTGAGTGGTAGTTTGGGGCAAACCCGGACCAGATCAGGACCGAACCCGGACCGAACCCGTACCGCAGTTAATGTGAGCCGGGGGTTAGAGCCTTCATTGCAAACTCGATGAGGTTGTGGAAAACCACCCTTGAAGCCAATGGCAAGCCACTTGCACAAGTCTCCATCAAATGTGGCATATATCAAGGAGACGCCCTGTCCCCACTGCTGTTCTGCATAGGTCTGAACCCCCTCAGCCAAATAATCAACAAGACTAGCTATGGATACCGACTCAGGAATGGGGCCACCATCAGTCACCTCCTCTACATGGATGACATCAAGCTGTATGCTAAGAATGAGCGAGACATCGACTCACTGATCCATACCACCCGGATATACAGTGCAGACATTGGGATGTCATTCGGACTAGAGAAGTGTGGTCGGATGGTGACTAAGAGAGGGAAGGTAGTCCACACAGAAGGGGTCTCACTCCCAGAAGGAACAATAGCAGACATTGAGGACAGTTACAAGTACCTCGGAATCCCACAAGCAAATGGCAACCTCGAAGAGGTGACAAGGAAAGCGGCTACGGCCAAATACCTCCAACGAGTAAGGCAGGTCCTAAGAAGCCAGCTCAATGGCAAGAACAAATCCCGGGCAATAAACGGCTACGCCCTGCCAGTAATCAGATACCCTGCAGGAATAATAAGCTGGCCAAAGGATGAGATACAGACCACAGATGTTAAGACACGAAAGCTCCTAACCATGCATGGAGGGTTCCACCCCAAATCCAGCACCCTGAGACTGTACACTAGCCGTAAGGAAGGAGGCCGAGGACTAGTGAGCGTGAGAGCCACTATCCAGGATGAAACATCCAAGATCCATAAGTATGTCAAGGACAAGGCTCCAACAGATGACGTGCTCAGTGAATGTCTCAGACAATGGGGAACAGAAGATGAGGTGCTGGAGGTCCCGTCATGAGAGGACAAGCCCCTACACGGGATGTACCACCGAAACATAACTGAAGTGGCGGATATCAAGAAATCCTACCAATGGCTAGACAGAGCTGGCCTGAGGGACAGCACAGAGGCACTCATCATGGCTGCACAGGAGCAGGCCTTGAGCACCAGAGCAATAGAGGCCCAGATCTATCACACCAGACAAGACCCCAGGTGTAGACTGTGCAAAGAGGCCAATGAGACAATCCAGCACATAACTGCAGGGTGTAAGATGCTGGCAGGGAAAGCTTACATGGAGCGCCATAACCAAGTGGCTGGCATTGTGTACTGGAACATCTGTGCAGAGTATGGGCTGGAAACCCCAAGGTCAAAGTGGGAAACACCTCCAAAGGTGGTAGAGAATGACCGAGCCAAGATCCTGTGGGACTTCCAGATACAGACGGACAGAATGGTAATGAACCAACCGGACATTGTGGTGGTGGACAAAGAGTAGAGGAAGCCGTGGTGGTTGACATAGCAATACCAAGCGACTTCAACATCAGGAAAAAGGAACACGAGAAACTAGAGAAATAACAGGGGCTCAGAGAAGAGCTAGAGAAGGCCTGGAGAGTGAAGGCATCAGTGGTGCCCGTGGTCGTTGGGGCACTCGGGGCAGTGACCCCCAAACTGGAGGAGTGGCTCCAGCAGATCCCAGGAAATACATCAGACATCTCGGTCCAGAAAAGTGCAGTTCTAGGAACTGCAAAGATACTGCGCAGAACCCTCAAGCTCCCAGGCCTCTGGTAGAGGACCCGAGCTTGGAGGAAAAAGAGACCACCCGCGGAGGGTGAGGAAGAGTCTTTTTTTAAATATATATATGATATAGATTAGATGTCACATTATTCAAACCGGAGAGACTGTATGACTGAGCAGGTTCGATGAGCGTTAGTGGTGGAATGGGAGGCTGGAGAGGATGAGCAACAGGGGAATCCATGATGGGGTGGAGGTGGGTTACAGCACAGCCGTGGAGGCGAAGGATTAAATGTGGAATCCTGGGCTATGATTGGCTGCAGTGTCGGTGTGGCCGTGAAGCTGATGGTGGAGTGCGGCTGGCGATGAGGAGATGATTAGATGAAGGCAGGTGGCGTGTTAAACGGATCTCTCTGGTTGAATGTTGATTTTGGTTGGAGTTGTTGTTTGGTTGGAGTAAGCTCACAAGCTACTTTAAAGAAACTTCCTTCTTTCCTGGTACAACTTAATTTTTCACCGTTTTCTGCGACCCGCATTTGTGGTTTCTGTGTTCCACATTGTTTTTTCTGGATAATTTTGTACATCTTTGCCGTGTTTTTGTGGAGGTTTGGTGGATTTGTTAAGAGTCCAAAATGGTCCTGAAGAAGCTGCTTTTTAAAGGTAAACAAAATGCTAACTTTTCAGCTAAACCCATTTGAGACCTACAAATGTCTTCTTCTGAGACACTGAAGAGGCACCAAGAGCCCCCACAGCTGCAGCACAGTGGAGGCATCACAGGAGTCTCTACAGGAAACAAGTAAGGGACAAACGAGGAGATGGTGAAAGACTGTTGTGGAGCGGAGGGAGGAAGAGGAAGGGGGAGCTGACCTTTGCAGGACACCACGCTCTGAAACAGGGGCAAACCCAGGAGGCAGTGCAACGTTCAGAGGAGACAGCGAGAGAGGGCATCCAGCCAGGTTTCTTCCGAGTGCTACAGTTCCCCCGACCTCCAAGGTCATGCGGGTCATGTTGACACAGTGGCAGCGCGGCTCAGCCGCAGCAGCTCAGAACTAACACCTGAACACTATTTCATTGTACGCTTTTACAATGATAATAAAGCACTTACTTACTTACTTACTTACTTACTTACTTACTTAAAGATCTACAGATGGCTTTCTACAGCAGGGCCCCTAAATTCACCATGGTCCAATTTGAAAAAAAAAAAAAGGTCTGAAACATATGGGAATAATTCAGTTTTTTTGCCTTTATTAAATCAATAATTACAGTAATTAATTCATTGATGTACTTTAAAAAGTATTCCGTTCATTGTATCTTTATTTATTTATTGTTTCAGTAGAGCTACATTTTGGCTCCAAAAAAGCATCTAATGCCCATATACAGTGAGGAAAATAAGTATTTGAACACCCTGCTATTTGCAAGTTCTCCCACTTAGAAATCATGGAGGGGTCTGAAATTGTCATCGTAGGTGCATGTCCACTGTGAGAGACATAATCTAAAAAAAAAAAATCCAGATATCGCAATGTATGATTTTTAACTATTTATTTGTATGATACAGCTGCAAATAAGTATTTGAACACCTGTCTATCAGCTAGAATTCTGACCCTCAAAGACCTGTTAGTCTACCTTTAAAATGTCCACCTCCACTCCATTTATTATCCTAGATTTAGATGCACCTGTTTGAGGTCTTTAGCTGCATAAAGACACCTGTCCACCCCATACAATCAGTAAGAATCCAACTACTAACATGGCCAAGACCAAAGAGCTGTCCAAAGACACTAGAGACAAAATTGTACACCTCCACAAGGTTGGAAAGGGCTACGGGGAAATTGCCAAGCAGCTTGGTGAAAAAAGGTCCACTGTTGGAGCAATCATTAGAAAATGGAAGAAGCTAAACATGACTGTCAATCTCCCTCGGACTGGGGCTCCATGCAAGATCTCACCTCGTGGGTCTCAATGATCCTAAGAAAGGTGAGAAATCAGCCCAGAACTACACGGGGGAGCTGGTCAATGACCTGAAAAGAGCTGGGACCACCGTTTCCAAGGTTACTGTTGGTAATACACTAAGACGTCATGGTTTGAAATCATGCATGGCACGGAAGGTTCCCCTGCTTAAACCAGCACATGTCAAGGCCCGTCTTAAGTTTGCCAATGACCATTTGGATGATCCAGAGGAGTCATGGGAGAAAGTCATGTGGTCAGATGAGACCAAAATGGAACGTTTTGGTCATAATTCCACTAAACGTGTTTGGAGGAAGAAGAATGATGAGTACCATCCCAAGAACACCATCCCTACTGTGAAGCATGGGGGTGGTAGCATCATGCTTTGGGGTGTTTTTCTGCACATGGGACAGGGCGACTGCACTGTATTAAGGAGAGGATGACCGGGGCCATGTATTGCGAGATTTTGGGAAACAACCTCCTTCCCTCAGTTAGAGCATTGAAGATGGGTCGAGGCTGGGTCTTCCAACATGACAATGACCCGAAGTACACAGCCAGGATAACCAAGAAGTGGCTCTGTAAGAAGCATATCAAGGTTCTGGCGTGGCCTAGCCAGTCTCCAGACCTAAACCCAATAGAGAATCTTTGGAGGGAGCTCAAACTCCGTGTTCTCAGCGACAGCCCAGAAACCTGAATGATCTAGAGAAGATCTGTGTGGAGGAGTGGGCCAAAATCCCTCCTGCAGTGTGTGCAAACCTGGTGAAAAACTACAGGAAACGTTTGACCTCTGTAATTGCAAACAAAGGCTACTGTACCAAATATTAACATTGATTTTCTCAGGTGTTCAAATACTTATTTGCAGCTGTATCATACAAATAAATAGTTAAAAAATCATACATTGTGATTTCTGGATTTTTTTTTTAGATTATGTCTCTCACAGTGGACATGCACCTACGATGACAATTTCAGACCCCTCCATGATTTCTAAGTGGGAGAACTTGCAAAATAGCAGGGTGTTCAAATACTTATTTTCCTCACTGTATTATAGTATTTGGTTTGGTCCCGGTTTAGTCCTGGTTCAGCACCCTTACTGTAATAATGCTTTTGACTGAAGTTTCCACTGTGAGGCTAATAACAGCAGCAGCTTTATTGTGACATGTGACACATTTTTAAAGTTTGTTTCTTGCACATTCCCTTTAGAATAATGAATTTTATCTCAAGTTTCAGGTCTAGTCTTTGCAAACAAAATAACTTTTCCACATTGCAAATTTTGAAACGCCAACACAATTTTTCCTGTCCCTTCTCTGTCCGTATGGCTGGAGGTCGCTCATGTTCCACCTTGTTTATATGTGTCTCTGCCCGTCTGCCCTCACTCCCGTGGGCCGTTCTCCTCGACGTGTCACTTCACAGGTGTAATTTTCCCCTGCTCTCCAACCCAACAAGTGGCACCAGGGGAGAGAGGCATATTACAGGTTCAAGCCTTCGCACTTCCCCCTGGACCACTGAGAGCTACAGACCAAGTGACCTGTCCGACCCCGGCGCTGGGAGCCCTCAGCTGTACGGGCCATTTCCTCCACACTCTAAAGTCTTTATTACAGGCTGTGGACCTGTTTGGTGGGCCGCAGGGCAATATCACGCCGCACGCTCGCCAGAGTAAACACGTGTCAGGGGGGGAGTTGGAGAGATATTGGAGCAGGGAGGTCCAAGTCCAGAAAATATCAATTCACTCCAGCAGGAAACCAGTGACTACACGTAGACTTTTGACCTTGAAAGTCCCAAGATTCTATGTAGACCTGTGGGTTTGAAGACATTCCTTTTGATCACTGTTTGGTTGTTGCCAGATCTCTCACTATGTTGCAATGTGCTTGTGTGAGCTTGCAGTCATCTTAGGTGTGTTCCATTTAAGGTTGTCAAAAAAAAAGAAAGAAAAAGATTAGTAGTATCATATTAATTTGTGCAGGTATCGCTACTTTCTGTAAATTCCTCCACTGCATCTTTAGCACTCACAGAGCAGCCCCTGCTTCAGCTCCACTCACACAGCCGGTATGCACAATCTTTACTCGAGCTAACTAGCTTTACTAAAACCCTAGATAAAGCTTAAACTAAATGCATCCGTTGTGGAAATGTGATAGAAACTGTAGAATTGGCGAGTGTGGCTAATGTTAGCTTAACGACCCATTCATTCCTGTGGCGTCGCCATTTATTAGCGTAGCCGCTTCCATCTGTTTACATGTATCGGTTAGCATTAGGGCTGGGTACTGTTAAACGGTACCAACCGAAAAGCTCCGGTAGGGGCAGTATCGAAAAACAAAAAATATTATTATTATTATTATTATTATTCCTTCTGTTTCATTTGACTATGAATATTACAGCTGAAAATAAAAACATTTAATTAAAGAGAACACATTAGACCTTTTATTGCAATGATTTTTGAAGAACATGGTAAAACCAAATAAACTAATCTAGTGTTGAGTGTTCTGCAATGTAGATAATACAGCGCTTATGTAAACAGAGACACATAAATGTAGTATATATTTCATGGGGTATCGTGGTATACCCCCTGTGGTATCGAAACCGGTATGGAGTATTGAGTTATTAATTCAATATCAAAATTGAGTTTTTGTATCATGACACTACTTCCATTGTAGGTCAACATTTTTCTCTCCCTCAAAAGACCAGCCAAGGCATCAGTGAGGTAACACGAACACTGATTTAGGTTTAAGTGTGTAGCGTGTGTAGAGCCTCCAGAGTCTGGTCAGGGCGCTAGCAGAGCATTGCTATTAAAGCCAATGTTCGAAGAATACAATAGAATAGATCTTATTGTCGACCGACTCCCAGTAAAAATTCATTTCTACTGGGAGTCGGTGTGTTCACCGACACACAAAATCACGAGACTAGGACAATACAAACAGTAGAAAAATACATAGAAAAAAACAATAGAAATGTTGTGAGCTGACATCAGCTACAGTGCAATGCGTGTACGGAGGTTGAAAGAACCTGCAAGGATGCCGGAGCGGTCTGTGATCAAGTCCGGGGAATGAGAGGAGCCAAACAGGAAGTCAGGCGCATCCAGGGAAGAGAACCTGGTGAATTTCAGAATAACATCAGCTACACTCTTGAGCTAAAACGGAGACACATGGCCACGGAGGAGCTGTCAGAGGATAGTGCTGCACTTCTAGGATTGCCTAGTGAGTTTGATTTTATATTAATTCTCTACAGTAGTTATCGGGCTCTGGACTGCTCACACCGGACTCAAAACTGCACCCTAATCCTTGGCTTGTCACGATAATGACATCTGAAGTGTGATATATTGAGCCAGGAAAATACAGCGATAAACAATATTATTGAAGACCTTTTCATGCCTCAGAAACTAACTCTAAAGCTTTGAAATGACAAAAAAATCTTCATCTAAGTACAGACCCTTTCCAAAAAGTTAGAATATCATGGAAAAGTTTATTTATTTCCATAATGCCATTCAAAACGTTAAACTTCCATAGATTATAGATTCAGGGCCCACAACTTAAACAATTTCAAATAATTAGTTGTTTATTTGTACATAATTTGGGCTTCCAGCTCACAAAACCCACGAAAACAGGATTTCCAAAAATTAGAATACTGTGAAGAAATCACCATCTACTTCATGAAGAATCATGAAGTCCTCATTCTGGGGAAGTAAAACATTCTGGTAGACTGATGCGGTGACCTTGGATTTAAGAAAGCGTGTACCAACACCTACACTGGACATTGCACCCCACACAGTATTCTAATTTTTGGAAATCCTGTTTTCGTGGGTTTTGTGAGCTGGAAGCCCAAATTATGTACAAATAAACAACTAAATACTTAAAATTGTTTAAGTTGTGGGCCCCGAATCTATAATCTATGGAAGTTTAACATTTTGAATGGAATTATGGAAATAAACTTTTCCATGATATTCTAATTTTTGGAAAAGGTCTGTACTTCCCCATGAAACACAACTTACTTTGCGTAAAAATAAAGTACTACATAAGACAAATGGGAAAAAATGCAAATAAATGAACAGACGATAAATATAGAGTTAAAAGATGTATTGTTTTATCTGTCATTTATTGAACGACAAGTCGATATATAGTAATTATCGTGACGGCCCTACATAATCCTTGTAGGTTAAAGCTGTGGATGAAGATTCCCATCAATGCCCCAGAGTCTGTTCACCGCTGAGGCGCTCAGCTGAACGAGCGCCTGAGCATTGGCTTCAGAACTGAATAAAAACAAATGTCTGAAGAGTCTGTTGTGCCGAGTTTTCTGATTGTCGCACAGGTACACGGTAGCTGATTAATCAACTTGGTGTAGTATGTCTTGTTATTGTGAATTTGTTTTTGAATACTTTTGAAAGACTAAAAAAGGCCTTGAGTATTGAGAGGAATGGGAATAACTTGAGTGAAATCCTCCGAGATCGGACTTGAACTCACACTGGTGAAATGAATTCATACGCACTGCTGCGCTGAGCCACGCACAGCGCATTGGTTTTCACAGAAGCACAACATTTTTCCTCCTGTGATGATATCTGAGCACTGTTTAATTACCTAACGCTGTTGTCTCTGCCTGTGTCATCCCAGTCGGCTCCTGTGTGGCACTGATGACTGATCAGTGTTAATTGGCAGCTCTCATCTCTCTCTGAAGGGCATAGCCTCCCATTACCGTACTGTCAGGACTAATTAGACCCAATAAAGCCTCACTCTGCCTGGGAAAGAGTGATGAGCGGGGCCGCCTCTGTCAGCGCCTGTGAGTACACGTGCTCACCGCCAGCGTGCCTTTCCGCTATAGCAATCCTGCCTCATCAATTTTTGGAAACCAAATCTCTGTTAGCTCAGGATGAACGTGCCGAAGCCGGGGGAACAGGAAGGGCTGTGTACGGTAGGGAGAAGAGCAGGGGACCGCCGGGGCGGGGCAAAGGCGCATCCGCGCTCAATCTATTACATCCCACAGCGGCCCTGGGTCGGCTCCGGCAAGACTGATTTAGAGCCATCAGGTTTGGACTCCATCACCCATAAATCCTGGCAGGAGACACTGATGGATGCGGGCCACGGAGCTCCCGCACTCATGACGCGTGGAGAGAGCAACACGGAGAACCAATGCAAAGTGTGAGGGTCACGGCAGCGGCCCAGAGGGGATCTGAGAGCGGGACAGAGAGGAGGGGGAAAGACAAGGTGTTACACAACAGCTGGAACAGTTTTTGTGACGGTCAAATGAAATGTAGGAGAGATGTATGTCATCACTAGGGCTGGGTACCGTTAAATTATACCGTTTTTTTTTTTCATTTATGGTTTTAGATGAGAAATATTTTAGTATGGGTATCGAACAAAAGTGTTGTTCACGTATTGGTATCGAACACCAAATATTGTTAAAGCACCGGTATAAAAAATAAAGAAGAACGGTACCCTGCCCTAGTCGTTGCCACCACCCCTGCCCGCGGTTTACAGTTTCACTAATTACAGCAGTCTTTGTTCCGGGCCGAGACAAAACTTGAAGTCTTCTCCCAGAACAGAGACTATTCTACGTCATCAGTTTGTAAACAAGCAGGTGAGTAAGAGGGTGGGGCTATGTCAGAGGTTAAATCATTTCACCAGTCTGACATTTTGACTGCACGAAGGAAATGAAACTAGATAGCCCAGTCCAGTCCACAGCTTCCTCCAGTTAAAGACACAGATCTTGATCTTTGGCCCACAGAAACAGAGAGTGAGGCTCAGATGAGTCTGATTCTTTACTAACATTTAAAAGCAGACGTTTTTCATTGCTCCGTCAGTTTGTCATGAAACAACCTCATATAGCAGTCGGGTGCTTACTTTAGCTGAACATTAGGGATCATGCAGAATGACTAAGGAGCACCAAATGGATGCACTCCTCTGGGTCACACACGGTCATGTGAAACATGTTAGAATAGACCAGTGTTTTTTGATAAGCCAGCCTATGTTTTGTTCAGCTGTTGATGCGTGCGCCCCGACTCTGAGCGCGTGACTGTTTTGTGTAAAAAACAAAACAAGCTTTTTGATAGATAATACTTTATATTGGATCCAATCCAAAATCAATGATACCCATCCCCAGATTTCAGAAACTGAGGGTCAGATGCTCATGTCTTGTTGAGTGTTGAGTCTGTGCAGACAGGTGACTGATGTTTTCAGGGTTTATAGCAGAATAAAATGCATTTGTCCTTTTGTATGCTTGTGCTGTACATCTACTTCGAAAGGCTTTTTCTTTGCGGTGACGGTTACAGAGAGTGTCACTCCCTGAAAGTTGAAACGGGCTTATAAACTTGTCCTTACAGAGTTGCGATGTTAGAAATGCGTTAAGAGAGTTTGGAATGACAATTAAAAATGTCAGATTTTAAGTTTTTTTTGCTCGACCACACATTACTTCTGCCATTATACAGTATATGGCCCTCATTTACAATTACTGCTATTGAGCTCAGCAAAGCCTGCCTTGTCATCATTCTGCTTAAAATCCAAGTTTAATGCCTCCCAAATTTCCCTGGCACGCGTTCTAAATTTCCCACACTGCCCACTCTTTTGCAATAAGCTTAATAGCTCTCTATATATAACCGCGGCGTACTTGTGTGATTAATTCGGTGTCTTTGGCCGCGTCTGTTTTCGCTATCGTCCGAGGTGTTGACGCATGACAAGGATGGATATAGTTCATTAAAACGCCTCATGATTACGATACAGCCCCTAATACCAGGAAATGCAGACCAGGCTAGACAGAAGCGGAGACACGCGCTCTTCTGGGCTATAAACCGGCATCCCAATGCGCTGAAGGAAAATGCCCTGATTAGGCGCGTGGACGGGAGGGGGCTGCGGCCTTAATCAAGCCCCCCCCCCCCCCCCCGTAGTCAATTATGATATTGGTATGGGTGGTATGGTGACTAGGCCTGTGGGATCATCTGGCTTAAGTAGATACGGACGCGCAGGCTATTTGTATGGACGGGGGAGCCTCGGAGGGGGGCCCAGGGAGTGCGCGCTTGTCCGCAACTCATTTGCAAAATTCTGTTTTACTAGGTAGCGGCTAATGGAGATGAGCTCGCGTTAAGAGCCAGGGGAGACGCTAATTTTTACATCCAGTGGAAGCCCAAAAGGTTTCCGTCCGAGTGCCATTAGGGCTCGCTCCGGTCGGCTGGACGAACAACGGGGCGATCAATCTCCCCGCATGGTTTTTCATTAAAAC
Organism: Neogobius melanostomus; assembly: GCA_007210695.1. Taxonomy (NCBI): domain Eukaryota; kingdom Metazoa; phylum Chordata; class Actinopteri; order Gobiiformes; family Gobiidae; genus Neogobius; species Neogobius melanostomus. The sequence goes on from VHKM01000313.1 coordinate 247,600, forward strand.
TTTCCATCTGCATATCATTGGAATGACATCATGTTTGTTGTTTCTTTGGATTTTGCATTTTAACAAGTGCATATAAAAAACGCAATTGTTCAATTAGATTCAAAAGGCCATTACCCAAACGGCGGATTTATGCAGCATTTATTTCTAAATGAAAACATTTCCATATGGTCAGCGCTGTTCAAACACTCTCATTGTGTTGTTACAATGGTCTGGACTTTCAAAAACATCCCACACATTCTGGTTCTACACTCCAGGGTTAACAGATTTAACGTACTGTATATGACCCATGGAGACAGGATATTATATTTTACAAATCCACATTATAAAGCTTCCAGGTTTTTTGAGAGGCTACTATTTGTTGATGCAAATAACAACTCAAAGGCCACAAACTCAGTCAATCTGTGTTTTTGGAATAAGCTCATTATAATAATTCAGTTAAGACTAATCAATAACACAGTGACCTGGGTTTTTCAGGTGCAGCTGCTTTAGTTTCAGTTCATTTGAATATTTCCTCTGGACTCATCAGTGCGACCAAAAACTGAAGTGTCCTGTTTGTTCTTAACCTTAACATTGTGCACTTGATGTTGTTTCAAAGGAGGCTTTATGACGCTCTGGGAGAGAGATGGAGAGGTAGACGAGTTTGTCAGCAGTGCCCGGCCACAGTCTATATATTCTTACTTCACTGTTAAGACCTGACGCTTTTATGCGGATTTAGATTTTCTAAGAAGAGTCAGTGCGTGAACTTGCGATGTAAAGCGGTTGTAAACTTTACCGGCACATGATTAGGTAAACAAATAAAGTTTCACTACATATGTTCAGTCAGTCTCTCCCACCTGTCTGAGGCTTTTGCTTTCTCTGTCCTCTGGTCCTTTGTCCATTTCTTTGTTGGAAAAAAAAAAAGTTTGTAAAGCCAGGAACCCATGTAAAAGAGCTGTGTCTTCTCTGTCAGCATTTGTTTATCACCGCTACGGGGCAGGGGCTTATGGGAAATGTAGTTCTAATATCTTTAATGCAATTTGTTTACAATTTGTTGGTGGGGGCCAACAAAAATCATGTCGTGGGCCGGAGTTTGCCTTGAGTCTGACATGTATGGTCTAAATAATGTCAGGCTTTGTGATTTGCTAATTGCGATTAAGTGTGTAGTTGTTGTTGCCCTAGCCTGGCCTTATCATCGGTTGAATTTCAACCTACTATTCAGCGAGTAGGGAGTTCACCCCTCCCACCTGATAACGGAGCTCAATTTTGAAGATCCAGACCCGTGTACGAAATGAAATGAGTACGAGGGTGTGGTAAAACCAGGCTATTGTTGCCCTAATTTGAGGTATGAAAATTCCACCCTGAGACACTGTGAAATACCACAACGATCTTTACCAAAGCAGCTATGTCACAAGAGGTTTGTTTACTCCAATATTTACCGATGGGAATAAGGGGAAAGCAGTGGTGTCGTTTTTTATCTGGGATCCAGAAGTTTGGCCAGATCCGACCTGCCAAACTGATAACCTGATAATCTATGGCCATTCACTCTTTCTTCCCTAATATTCTGATGACTGTTCCACAGTAATATGTTCATTCATGTCCTAAAAAAGTATGTATGTAAAATGTATTGTTGTGCTGGACTGCTGCTGTGTCCTCCGCTCTCTGCTTCCTAATTCCTTCACTTCTTCTTGTCCCACACTCCGTGGCCCCCCCACCATCACCGCAGGGGCTACCTGAGGCCCTGGTGTCCAGCCCATTCATCACCCAACCTCGGATCCTCTGCTTTGAGAGAAAGAGTGAGGGGAAGATGCATCCTAACAAACTCTATCCGCAGCAGCGTGGTGTGTGAGCGAGGCATGAATGCAGCCAGTGGAATTAATTGCAGCCCGTTACTGTAGATCAGCAAGTTTGCTCCGTTGGCGTGCTGATCTGCCATATGGCTGCCCACTAGGTGAACACTTTGATTAATGTTGCCCACTCCCCACTTTTTTCTGGAATATTGATTCTGATAACTAAAAGTGAGCTGCTCATTAGAAGTCCATCCATCCTGTGTGGAGTTTGTCTGGATTTTCACCTGAGCTCTGTTGTCTCTACCTGGGTTGCTTACAAAGTCTTTGTGCCGAGTGAGTTTGAGATTAGAGCGTATAGAGACAGCTGGGAGTGCGCTGTGCTGGAGCCAGATTGGGAGCTCTGGGTATGTGTCCTGTGCACTTGATTAGGCCTCTGGTGTGTGCAGTGTTTGTCTATTAGCCTCCTCAGCCTCTGGTCCTCTGCTGTGCACCCTAGAGAGCCCCAGTGCACATAAGTGCACATATGCACACAGGCAGATAGTCCAGTAACAAGAACACAACACATGCTGCAGTCACAATATCAATAGGTCGACTGGAGGTAATAATGCCTTAGCAGGGTTCAGCCCTGAGACAACACTAACTAGAGGGAACTCTCATGTGGAGCATTCAGTATCTGCAAATCACACCAGGCCTCTCCCATTACAGGTTAGTCGCAGCCAGTTTGCGGAGCGCTGTCAGTGCCATCGTCAGGGCAGGTCCAAATACCTCAGCGCGGGTCACAAGTTGAACTTTGTTTTGTTTGTGTCTGTAATGAGCAGCTGTATGAAAGCTATGCAGACGTGGATGTTTGAGCATCTATTACAATCACTCAGTGCTTTGTTTCCTCTCGCCTTTATGGCCTGTTCCTGCTGCTCCTCTACTGCGCTCTTGTTAAGTGTGGCCATTCTCCTGTGTTTGGATGTGGCCCAGAGGGCCCTTAGTGGGGCCGGGGGCCCGGCCAGGGGGTGCCCGCGCTCGGCTGCAGCTCCCACTAAATCTCCCTGATTACCTGGGGTGGCTGCAGCGTGATGGGGGTGTTACCAAGGTGCTGGGCTCTCCAAAGAGGCTGATTGAGATGCAAATGGAGGCCATAACTCAGAGGTAATGTCGACCTGAGCACCCTGTGCCTCATCCGTTCTGCTCACCTCACACTCTCACTGCCCCCATTTACTGGAGCACAGACGAGGGCCTGTTATTGTCACTGTGTAAAGTTCCAGATTTATCTTCACAAGTTTGGGGACAGGCACCGGACACGCTCTAGGCTGAAGAGGAGACCACAGCACTGATACAGTCCTAAAGAGTACATACAGAGAGTACAGTACAGAGTGTATACGGAGTGTACATACAGAGTGTGCATGTAGTGTATACAGAGTGTATACACAGTATATGTCTGTGGACCGCAGTGTCTTGGACATGAACAGATGGACACAGTTGAAGGGGGCTCCAGTGGAAACATGAGGGGGAGGAGTAACGCACACTCCTTCGCTCAATTGTTCGCTGGATGCAAATTTAAATCCCTCCTATTATTTTAATAATCTGCTTTTTACTGCTTGTGCTCGGATCATTTGTTTGCAAACCAGGTTATTTGGAGAGGGAGGCTCGAGGGTAATTTCATGCTTTGGAGCATTTATATCTATAACTTAATGAAGAGCGGGCCTGTTGTTTCCTGCTAATACACTGCTGGAGAGGGCAAACTTTTATTCCCCGTTTAGCAACCAGAGGGCAATAACGTACGTGTTCTGATGAGTGGGGTGGGGTGGGGTGGGGGTTGGACAGAGTGTTAGGGCAAAGGCCACGCTTAATAATCACAGCCTCTCTATTTCATGACTCCGTAACTGTCTCCCGTCAGTGGACACAGTATATCAGTGAGATCTGGCCGCGGCGGCGCAGCTGTCGTCAGTCGTTTCGGGCCCCGAGTGGACACTGCGCTCCGAGCCCAATTGGATTGTACAGAGTCTTATTACATTGCGCGGGGGACACAACGGAAGCCTCGCTAATCTTGAGAGCGCGGCCGGCCTTGTTAATGTTGTTACAGCTCTTTTCGTCTGGGCCAAAAGGCCGGGCGACGTACGGTCCCCCTGTCACGTACCTCGCCCTCCGCATTCCCCCGCGGTGAAGGACTCCTGTCTGGGCAAATCCAATCAGTCTGCATGAATTAAACCAATAACTCAATTTGTTTACAAGGCATCATTTATTCCCTGTCAGGCCGCGTGCTCCGTCGACGATCCGCGGCTCGCCGACCCCAAGACCCTCGCCGAGGTCACGCCGTGCATTTATTAAGCCGTTCACGACAATCTTTAAGGCTATTATCAAGCGACAAGGGGCTAAAGATGCATGATGTGAATCCTATTATTTCTATCTGCATAACCTTGCGGGGGTAATGCAGAAATCACACGGCCGTGTCCACTGCCAGCCTTTACCGGTGCCTGTCCGCTCCATTTTATGAATCATGCCCCATAGATTTATCAATATACATACGCATACCATCATGTTGTGTCCTTTAGGTTCCGTGAAATAGATTGACCTACGCATAAACAGAAGAACAATGTTGGGAGATGTCAGTTATTTATTATGGATGCGGCGAAATGTAAGAGGATTTAAGGTGAGACACTGCAGGTGAATAGGGAAAATAGTAGATGTAGTGATATCGATTTGAAACTTCTGCTGTAGATTACTGACATAAATATGAGCAAATTGCCGAAATTACCGATATTTTTAGCGACAAAATAATAATATAAAGGACAGAGCCAGGTTTAAATTTATGGTTTTATTTTGCATATTAGTTACTTATTTCTGACGTATTTTGCTTGCGGGGTTCTCCCAGAAAGGAGATGGACCAAATTTGGATTAAAGCGTCATCTTGGGGAGCCTTTAGGACATGTGGATGTAAAATATGTCAATATTTGTGAATGAATGCGCGTGAGAAAGCCGGCTTTGTGAAGAGATGTTGTAGCTACTTTCTGAATTTCTCCGCCTCACTCGTGACAAAATGTCATAAAATAAGCATCGTACGGGGAAAGTCATTTTATACCCTGACATGAAAACTAAGATGTTAAGGGAGAAAACATAGCTACAAATCTCTGCATTGACCACTGTGTGAAAAATGTATGTTTTCACCTGCAGCGTCTTGCCTTAACTTTCTCTGAGCTTCTCTGTGGAGTCACTTTGCTGTGTCACATGTGGAGGAGGACTTAAACAGGGCAGTGAAACGTTGATTTGGTGGGACACATGATAAGGACAGTGGAAGACCATCTGTCTAAATGATACAGTTTGTATAAAAACAAACTCATTGATCGGTAATGATTGTGCTGACAGAGATATTATTATATCCTCTGAGTAGCTCTGCCCGAGTGAGGAAAATACCCAGCTGCAATTATTCTAAAGTGATGCTTATTTGTTTCATTCAAATTCAGTTCACTGTGCACATTCTCCACACATTCAGAGCCACGCACATTTCAGAGCATGCTTGGAGAGGGCTAACCAGGGGTTTCTCAACCAGGGGTGTGCGTACCGTGGGGAGGACATGTGTGCTTATTTCAGACTTCAACCAAAATGAATCAAAACCACCTTGGAATATTTTCCTTGTGTAAATGAATGAGTGTTTTGGAGTTTGAGCTAAAATGACAGTATTAAAAAAAAGTATTGCATTCATTACACTGTTATTTTTGTGTGCCTGATTCCGAACATTTTTGCAACGCAGATTCGGAAAATTACACATATTTTTCTGAAACAGGTCAGGTTTTTGTGCTTAGTGGATTAAAAGTAGAAAAGTCCATGAAATCAGATATATTTTTTATAATTTGGGGTTTGCTTTATTTGAGTAGTTTTCTTTTAAAATAAGATTTTGTGTTCCAAAGTATCTGCACAAATGCCAATGATGTTCCAGCCAACCCCAGTCCCCCCAAACTGTGGCATTAGAAAGACATTACCCTAAAAAATGGACCTGATTCAGTAAAACTATTCAGCAAATCACAATTGTCTAAATCAGCTCAGAAAATATGTCACCGGCCTGAAGACTAGTTGGAGACTTGAGTTGCCACTGGTCACAGAGATGTCTCCGAGACGTCCCCTGGAGATGAGGCGAGTCTCCAGGTAGTCCCGGTTAAAACAAACAGGTTTGATTTCAGCTTTGACCCCATGGAGACTTTAAAAAGTGTCCATGTGGTCTCCACTTGGTCTCAGAGAGGTCTCCGCATGGTCTCAAGCAGCTGTGGCAATGTTGCAAAAGCTATTTGTTGTCCTTAACCTGTGAGACATTTCTGTGATGTCCCTGTAATGTCTCTGAGACCTCTCGGAGACCATGCAGAGACTCCACTGAAATTGAACTTGTTTTCACCGAGACTACCTGGAGACTCACCTTATTGCCAGGGGACAGACCGCCTTTGCTCTACCTGATCCCGTCAGACCTCGGAAGCTAAGCAGGGAAGGGCCTGGCAGGACTTGGATGGGAGACCGTTCAGTAACACCAGGAAGCCTGGTGAATGTAGTGAGTGAGTGAGTGGTGGTGGTGGCTGATGTGCGCAGACTGGTTGCCTCGCTTGTCATCACCGAGTATGGAGTGAATGAATAATGCACCAAATTGTAAAAGTGACTTTGAGCGTCTGGAAAAGCGCTATATAAGACTAATGCATTATTATTATTATTATTATTATTATTTATTATCTCGAAGACATCTCCGTGACCAGCGGCAGCTCTATTCTCCAACTAGTCTCCAGGTAGTCTCCAGGCTGGTGAGATAGCTCCTAAACTGATGTATTATTAACTTACATCTTTTCTAAAGCCTCTGTGGAAACTGTACGTGCGGCGCTTACACAGGATATTGTGCTGCAGCTTTTGCAACTTTGTTACATGTGGTGCCGTCCTACTTGGAAGGCCTCTGCATTTCAACACTTAACTGCTAATTCTAGTGCTCCTCATCTTCTTTCCATGCGTTCATGTTATATCACATTAACACAACCTATTGTCTGTTTCATTATGACAGCCTGTAGTGTACATCACCTCCGCTGCCAATAACGAGCCACGGCACACGCGCTGGAACTGGAAACTGGTGTTTTTGAATCTAGTGGACCGTCTCCTCTCCCCGATCATTCGGACGCGATTTCAAATGAGATGCCTCTACAGCGCAAAAGAAAAAAGAGAAAAGAAAACGCCACAATCTCTTGTTATTCCCCGCTAAACTATTGTGACACCAGCAAATGGCAAGCAGTTTGAAATATTGCCAAACAAAAGAGCTTTTAATCACAGCTCGGAGCCTGCGGAGTGTAAACGCGCTCCTCATCAAAAGCCCCCATTATACACTTACTCACTTCAAAAGCTCCCGCGCCTCCTAATTGCCCGATTCTTTTCTTTTTCAATTATGTTACGCTTGTGTTTTCATAAGACCGACGCCAAAAAGAGGGTAACGGAATCAAAGAGCTTAATTCATAATCTCTCTGCGCGACAGTGTACATATGTGTAAAAATGTGCGTTGCTTACAAGCCCCGCGGACGGCGAGATGATACAGCGCCGGGAAGTCTTTAAACACGCAGGTTTAGATAAAGCAATCACACTACGGGCCGCGCTTGAAAAGAACATTCTTTTGCACTTGAAGAGGGTTGCCTTTTAGTGCTGACGCGGACAAATAGAAAGTTGTACAGGAGGGCTCAAGGAGGACTTTTTCTTTTCCCTCGCTCTCACCGACTTGTTATTGTTATCTTACGCCGACATAATCACCATCTAAGTCCGCGCACCCCCCCTCCACGTCCACGCGCGGAATTGCAAAATAAGCTCGGTGTAAATATGTAATTGCCAGTGCTTATTCAGAGATCTGAAATATTAGGCAGCCAATATGGATCGCATTAAAATCCCGGTTGTTAGAGTATCGGTTACATTTGAAGACACGCAGGCAAAATGTGCAACGGTCTGCGAAAGTGGCGGCAAGGGAGGGAGGGAGGGAGGGAGGGAGGGGGAGAAGCAGATGAAAATCTCCCCCCCCCTCCGTGTCTCTGGAAGAACATAGACACATTATTGAAATAGAGTTTTGGATGTAAATCTGATCGGAGCGGAGATGAGACGGAGCGCTCGCAGGCGAAAGTCAGATTAGGATGTTATTATGGCGCTGACGACGTTAGCGGGGTTTGACCTGCGCCGCGGTACGGGTACTAGTACTACCTACCTAACAAAATCAATCTCTTTGAGCTTTTAACCATGGGTTCCTCATCAAAAGCATAGGAGTATTTCCTTTCATCCGCACGGTTTAGAGTAATCCACTTCAGTTTGGTTCTCTGCTATAACCTGGATGAGAGGCCATAATCTCACCTGAGCCAGTGATTGTTGATTTGCAGAAAGTAGGGATGCACCATAATATCAGCAGTATTTCAGCGAAACAGCGCCGTGCAGACGCTCTCCGTGAAGGAAGAGCTGTAACTTTTTACATTGAAGTCACCAAAATGTTTACTGCAACAATGTGTGAAAATGACGAGGAAAACAACGGTCTGATTGGTTGTTCTCCTGTTAGACACGCCTCTAATTCTCTGTGAAATATCTATATTTCAACCAGTGCTGCATCTATAAATTCATTAGTATTACATTACTGTGAAGGAATGATTAATTAAAAAAAGTCTAAAAGAAAGACTATTTTTAGTAGAGTTAATACAATTTGGGCAGAACTGTGAACTGTTTTTTCTCACAAAATCAGGTGCAAATATATACATATCGGTTTTCATTATCAGTTTAGTTAGTTTAGTTTATTTATTATTGGAGCTCCGGTCCAAAGCCTTACTCCTGTCTGTCGTAATATTACACTGATTATAACGCTGATTATTAAATGACATTTTATATATTAACTTTAAATCCCTTTCTGAAATCAATAAACCCATAAAGGACTATCTCTTTGTATTCTATTGTTGAACCTTTTTTCGTTTGTCCCGGTTTTTGGTGCCAACATTTTTGAGCCGTTACCGTTTCTTTACTTTCTCTTTGCCAGTCTATGATAAATGCACTGTCACTGTGAGAGACATGCCCCACCCCCAAAACGGCTTAAGAGAAACCATGACTGGATGAATACTATAGTTAGATTTAGTACCAGGCATTTTGTCATAAACACATAACAGCTGTTGATGTAAGTAAGTAAGTAACATTAGTTTATGTGGCCGTCTTCTCCCTGTCAGAATCATCAGGATCACTGTAGCCGTGATCTTTGTCCGTAATTGTTCATATTGACCTAATTGGCGGTGGTGATGGCCGTGCCGCGGTGGGATGCCGCAGTATATGGGGCAGTATGGGTTTGTCCGTGTGTTTGTGTGTGCAATCGGATCTGTGCCCCAGGCCCCATGGCACTGGCCTGTCTGCATCCGAAAAGCCAACTCTGCAATTATGACGACCGCCCTGTCCTTTCCACTTCCCATCTCCTGCCTGCTCCTGCCTGCGCCTCGGCTGCTCTCGGCCGCACCGCACTTTCCCCTCCATAAACGGGAAGACTTTTCTTATGGTGCAAGTGTGAGGCTTATGGCTGCAGAGGTTTTGATCTTCTCCACAGATCCTGTGTTGTGTATACAGGTCAGCATGGCCTGGTGGCCCAGGGGTTAGTGTCGAGTGAGGCCTTTCTGTGTGGAGTTTGCATGATGTCTTTTCTGCATGAATGAGAGTGTGTTTGTGAGTGTGAGTGCGGGACAATGGATTAGGATCCGGCGCGGGCGGCATGTTTACATGCATGAGTCACATCTCTGTTTGTTAAAATGCCCTTTCCTAAACCAGATCAAATCAAATGAATAAAAGTTATTTGATTTTCTCTGAGTGGGCCTCAGAGCAGCTGTGGAAACTTCAAAGTCCACTTCAAATGTTGAAAAAAAAAAAAAGATTCTTTCAACTAACTGTGGTTATAAGAAGAAGAAGATCTTTATTTATATAGCGCCTTTCACAGACATGGTTATAGAAGCCACAATGGAAGAATTGTTAGAATATTCAAAGCAAACAACAGTCATACGTTTGTTAAGTGTAACACACAATAATAAGCTCCATTCTAGGTCCAAACTGTTGAGAGCTCCATAAATAAACACAACTTTATCTGAATCTCCTGCTGAAAGGCTTAGTCCCGGTTCAGTCCTGGTTCAGACCAGGTTTAGTCCTGGTTTAGTCCTGGTTCTATTTGCGCATTACGATCGTGCGTGCATATTTAATTAGGGCGTCCTCCACGTTTTTTCTTTCTTTTTTAAGAGCCGTATTTCAGTCATTCCGAAACCGTTTCTAAAAATGTAAAAAGTATCATGTAGCTCAGATGTAGGACTTTCTCTTTCTGTTCATCTGGGCTGTAGTTTACCGCTCTGGTGCAGTCAGAGAGGGAGAGAGAGTACACACAGCCGCTCGACTGAGGGGATTCAGGATCGGGTCCAAAGTTCGGATCCAAGGTTCGGGTCTGGATAAGCGGGCGCATAGGTCCGGACCGAGGTCCGCCGTTTAGTGATCTCTGACCTAAAGTAATAAAATATAAAATCATCCAGTGCTGGAGCGGTCAACTATTCGTTTTTACAGGATTATAAATGGTAAATGGTCTCAACTTATAAAGCGCTTTTCCACCTTCATTAGGCGCTCAAAGCGCTTTACAGCAAGGATCCACTCACCCATTCACTCTCTCATTCATACACCAGTGTATGCAGACACTGGACCACACATTTGGAAAAATCATCCAAAAATATCGGCCGAGCATATCGGCATCAGCCAATTAACGTCCCAAAATATCAGTATCGACATCGGCCTTGGAAAAATCCATATCGGTTGGCCTCCACTAAACACTGTTTTACACCTAATTAGAATAATAGAGCTCACCATTTCTCCAGGAAAAATTATTTTTAAATTTAAAATAAGCCTGTATTGTGTATGAAAAAAACACGCTGATTTTCCTGTTCAAACTGTGATATTTTTAGTCTTGGCCCAAACTTGTTTGTTTAAGAAACTCCAGAGTAAATGTAATATTAGATGATTAGATGTTTAAAAAGAGCCTGTAGTCGGCTCTATACAGCAGGTTAACATCAGATCAGTCCCATTATAGTGAATAGGACTAAAGCTCCGTTGGACCCGGAAGTGGAGCGACAAACGTATTGCCCAATCTACCTCATAGCAACCGTTGCTACCAGACATTCCCCGGATCTCCTCCCATAAAGACTATTGGAGTGGGTCCTGTTTCTCCCCGTCAAAGCTGATAACCGAGCTAAGAAACACTGGCCGCTAACTAGAGCCGTCCATCTTGTCGTTTGTCACAAAACAGTTGGATTGGCCCGTTTACTGTCCAATTCAGGTGTGGGTAAACCTTTTGAAGCAAGGACGTCAAAAGGTCGATTTGAATATTGATTTATGGGCTGCTCCCATTATAGGGACGATAATGAATGAATCTGACAGAAATAGTATATTTATCTTTCATCTAAATACACAGTCCCCTCTCCACTCGCATTTACCCGTGTTTGGATACAGTGGACTCTCTCTTTGGAAAACCATCCCACGTCCTTCCTTCACCCTTTTCTTGCTCTCCTGCTTTGATTTGTAACTTGATTTCATGAAAGAGAGAGGAAAAAAACCCTGCAGATTATCCAGCTTTCATTAGGAGGGGAAAAAGCCAGTCTGTGTCAGAAAAAGAAGAAATCAATTTAATACAGACTTAACTGTAGGAAATTGCATATTCTGCCGCTATGTGCTGAAGCGGCACTTTCTCTTCCTCACCAGAGACCTGCCTCCCTATTAATTGCGGCGTGCGTGCGTGCGTGGCAGCGAGGAAGCGGCGGTGTTTGTTTGTTTGTGGATGTGTGTGTGTTCAGGGCGTATGGGGGAGTGCGGCTGCAGACAGAGGAGCGTAAGAGTCCATGTGCTCAGGAAGGTCACTCTCTTTATATCAGTGGATTCATATCCATATGCACGTGTTTAGGAGCCATGCGGGGACTCTATTCTTGACGGGCCAGTTTCAGGTTTGTCTTGTGTGTGCGTCTAACCTGGGACCTGAATGCTTATATTTCGGGGTCTTGTTAAGTCAGTTTGCAGCTCTGTAGTTTAAAGCTCTACACACATGCTCTGAAATGTCATTCTAAATAAATGTTTTAGTCTTTACCCATTTGTTCATGCTCCTATAGGCTGCATTTCACCAATATTTCACCAATTTGCAATAATAGGTAACACTATATCCAAGTATGGAGACTAAGGGGTCATTTACACGAACAAACGCAGCAGAGTGTACTGAAGTGGAGCAAAAAGCAAGTGCCGTTAATTTTGATTTGATTTGATTTATTTGAGCTATTATTTACAGTGCATTATTATTTACAATATCTACATCATTTCGTTTACATTATCACAAAAAACAATAAGAAAAAGAAAAATAAATAATAACTCAAAAGGAGTAGGCCGAAGCAAGAAAGCTTATGTGCCTACCCCAATTTCAAAATACAATACAATACAATACAATACAAATAGAACAGTTTGTGATTTCTGAGTGTATTTACTTAGTTTTATAAGACAACACGAAGATGGAAATGTATGCAGTTTACCAATATGTATCTGAGCATTTATTTTAATTTAATTTTATTTACAGTTTGTACTTTTCTTTCTCTTCCTCTTTCCCATTCACTTAATACCCATAACCAATCTTTACTTATAAACACCAGTCACCATTCTAGTAATTGAACATTGACTTAGTTATTATTATTAAGTATTACATAATCAACATGACCCATTATTATTGACATTCCCATTTCCACCATAAAAATATTAGTTGTGATTGTTTATTGTTGTTAATATTTGCATTTCTAAAAAAAAAAAAAGCTGAAGGTCGCAGCGCAAACTTAGCGCATAAGACCTGATGAATATGCAAACCAAGGCAATTTTGCAACAATGCGCAAACTTTGAGGCAGAGAAACTTCAAATGTAGAGATATCAATTTGAAACTTTTGCTGTAGATTACAGACATAAACATGAGAAATAAATGTATTGCAAGTTTTCTGTTATTTATTATTTTCATATATATATATATACAGTATATACTGTATATATATATATATATATATATATATATATATATATATATATATATATATATACACACATATATGTGGAAAAAATCCCTCTGAATAAACCTTGAAAACATTGTTTGACAGTCTGACGTTGAAGTCTGTAGGTGCTGTTAAAGTGGAGATGTTGTCGCACTATTGTGAGAAAAATGCTTTTGGAGAAAATGGACTTGAATGACAATTTCCCAAATAAATCTATGGAGAAACATTGAATCAGTGCATGAATTAAACATGTTATTGTGAAATATTGTTTTGTTTCCAGGTGAAAGTTTACATGTTAAGAGACCATTCTGGCCCAAAACCGATAAAACCCGACTAAATGAAAATGAAAAGAAGAGACTGAAATCATCCAAACTTCACTGACAGTTCATATCATTTAAATAAAACATTGTGTACCTACTGTATGGTGTCTCTCCTTAACAAAACGCTCTGAGTGTTAAGAATATTGCAATAATATGATTCAGTAGCACATGAAGACAGGGCATTGGTTGTTTGTACTGGCTACATACAGTATGTGAGATTTACTAATTGCAATCATTGAAATTGTAATTTTTATGGCGATGAGTTTTGGTTAGTCTAATGAAAATGTAAATCTGTGTCCTGTCCCCAAAGCCACATGAGCCCGAGGCGTGTGCTCGTGTGCGGGCGTAGGCACAGATCCAGGTGCAGACAGCGCAGATTGCTTAGTATTTATGAACAAACGTCATAATTGTGACAGTATGATGTATTGCTAACACGTGCCGCCGTTCCCACCCCGCCTCCCCGCCCTCTTTCTCTTTCTCTTTTGGCTAAAAATATATATATGTGGATGATAAAACGGAGTCTTAAAAGCTGATGACCAATTTAGTGTGGCGTGTTGCGGACAAGGTCGCAGGGATCCGACTTGCTCCCAGGCCTGTTCTAATCTACAGAGCAAGAAGCGGGCCTCAAAGTCATTCCTCTAATTGCTTTTATAAGGTGCCCTTTTCACACGGTGTCTTCCCTGCTCATTCACTTTCACCGCCATTACAGCCCCTTACCCCACACCTGCGACGGCGAAATACCCCCATTACACGCACACCGGGGCCCGGGTCGTCCCAGCTAGAGAAACATTAGGATTTTCAAAGGAAATATTGTGCGCTTGCTCGCTTGCAGCTTTTTAAGTCGTCTTTGTATCTGGGATGAAGTACGAGACTATACGTCCCAGCGCTTACAGGCGAGCCTGACCATGTCCAACAGGAGCCAAAGGGAACACCACGTTATAGACTTTTATTTACTGTACGTTCAGCACAAATGAGACATTTACCTTCATTTTTAGCCTCACTTGCCAAAGTAAGTATACATTTTATTTTTAGTAAGTCATATTTTGTAGATTGTAATTAGACTAAACCTAAATAAAAATGAGTTAATGACGACTAAAACGGTGACTTAAGGCTCCAAATATTTTTGCCGACTATAATAAAAATTAGGAAATGTAAAGTAGGAACTAAAACATCTGAACTTCAGTGTTCAGTATGTTTGAATACACTGATATGAATTTAACCTCTTAACCCCCACTTGAGCCGAGCACATTTCTCACTTTGGCTTTACCCAAAACCTCAAAGATTCTGACAAAAGCATCAAAACAGTGAGAAAAACAAGGATGAAAACGCAACAGAAATGTGCGGAAAAGCAACAATAACAAAATTTAAAAAGCAACAAAAACGTGACAAAAAGTGACAAAACGACACAAACACGACAAAAAACCTACGAAAACTACCCAAAAAGAGACAAAAAGAAACGAAAGCACGACAAATTGAGGCGTTACACTGGCCTATAGGCTGTAAGCTTTTAGATTAAAGAAAATACGCTTGGTTAAGGTGGGGTTAGGAGGTTAAACTTGACTTTTTTGTATAGTGCTTTTCTACCTTCATTCAGCTCAAAGCACTTTTACATCAAAGAACCACTCACCCTTCACTGTCTCATTCAAACACCAGTGTCAGACACTGCAGGCAAGGCAGATGAAGTGTCTTGCCCAAGGAGACAACGGCAACGTGTACCTCCAGGATTCGAACCACCGACCCTCCGATCACAGACGACCCACTACTATCTGTGCCTCTGTTGTGATTTTGACTATATCTGCATATCTGCATTAAGCTTTCATCGACAAAAAATTGGACTAAAACTAAACATTTTGATCAAAAGGCTAAGTCAGGAAATGAACCCCGGTTAGGCCTCGTCATAACTAAGACGCCAGCCCACACTCTGTTCCAAAGTCCTGACGCCTTCACCAACCTGTTCTGAATCTAACTTTCCCACGCTCATTTGCCTGTTTGCTGGTCCTTTTTGTAAGCTTCATTTTACACAGCCCTGATGTACAAAAGGAGGAGGTGTGCCCTCTGCTGGCCGTCACAATAAGTACATTTTATAATGTCGACAAACTACAGGGTATTTTGTTTAGACGTTTCTGTTACTCTGTTCTAACTTTAAATATCCAGGCAAATTCTAAAAGCCTGATGAAGCATGATAAAGGACCTTTGATTTGGAAACCCAAACTGCTAAATGAAAACAAACGCTCAGACCGGTCAGGGTACTGCTATTTGACTTTGCCACATATGAGTTTTACGGTACAAAATGACAGCTGTGGTTGTCAGAATTCAGAAAAAGGATTTAGCCAGAATAAATCAATTGCATGAAATATATACAGGTTTAACTAATATATGATATAGACTTATTACATGCAAACTGACATATGTCAAGCCATTGTTATAATTATGATTATGGCTTACAGTCCATTTTCAAAATATTCTAATTTTATGAGATTTTTAATTTGGGGTTTTTACAAGCTGAGCCACAGATTGTCAGTGAAATAAACCAATCAGGAATTAGCAGACATGACGACAGCTGTAGTCCAATATAGTATTTCTTCAGAGTTCTATTGATTCAAGCTTTGATCATGAGGTTGACTTTCAACATTGATTTCAGATAAAAGCCCATGACCCACTGAAAATGGTTCTGCGAGTCCCCTTTAGGTGCGGATCTGTTTATCCCCTTGTGAGCGGGACAGTTTCTGAAGGATCCATTCAAACTTTCCCCCCCTCCTCCTCCCTCTCTGCTCCCGCCCTCTGCCCTCAGGGGCGTGGCTACCTGTAAACGTTTTGATTTCTTAAGTGTTGGCCCCGGCTCTGCTCCGTGTTCTGGCGTGCGCGCGGGCCGCGGGGGTGAAAGTGTGCGCGGGATAACGGCCCGGCTGGATGAGATTGAGCCTAGTGCATTAAGACAGTGTATTATTTGGCCGTTCCACTCGCTCGCGTCCATTAGGGGCGGCTGGCGTGCTATTAAAGGGGTCAGGCGAGTGTGCGTGCACGTCGTGGCCGCGGTCCCTCGTATGTGCACGTTTGGAGGCTTTATATCGAACAGGACGGGCTCGCTCCCTCTAATACCTCTTCATTTTATTGGATTGGATTGCCCCAGTTCTAATTGTATTAGAGTGCCGCCCTCCATCTCCCACCCAGACCCTCCATCTCCATTTGTCTCTCGTGAACCGACCACGTCACTGCACCTCTGCACCACCAGTGCACCCCACCCCCCCAAACATCCGGAAGGTTCCCCCTGCTCTCAAAGTCGAGGAGGTCAGACAGCTGTTGACTCGGGCTGGAGGAGAAGACTGTCGTGGGAGAGGAGGCCCAGCCATGACCTTGGTGTGTAAAAGAAACTTCACCAGACATTCAATCAAATGTCATTTACAGGCATTCAGTTCGATTCAAACTGGCATTAGAGCTACATTCTTGGAAAATTCTGACATTGCTCTACAATTTGCTTACACGTTTCCTGTTTTGTCCAATTCTCTTAAGTCTGATGAAATGTTAAATGAAATATTAAGAAATAAAATATGCTGCAATTTTGTTTCTATGTTTTGTGGCATTAAAATGGGATTAATTTTGACTTGCCTTTGCCTGTATAAACCCAGTTTTAGAGGTTTTAGAGCGATTCTCAACCTAGGGCGTTGGGACCCACCTTTACCCTACAACGATGAGCGATACATGATTGTTGAATAAGCGTTAGAAAAGCTGAGACAATAATAGACTCTCGGGCAGACTAAGCATATTTAACCCAGTCTCTGATGTAGTATTATGCACATTTGCGTTGTGACCAGAGCGGTCAATGGTAGCTGCTTTCTCTGTTATTTCTGAATATACAGTATATATATGGACACTCTTCTCTTTAGTGTAAAATACCTGTCTACTTTAGCATCTGATGAAGCAGCTGTGGAGCAGCTCTTTTCCAAAGACATATCCTTGTTCCAATATATCCCTTTCCACTGATGACTGTATCAGGCCAGTGCTCAGAAACTCTGCGCCAGAGAATACAGCGAAGAAAGAAACCCAACTGTTTTTGGCCAGTTGCTTCATTGGATAAGACAGCACAGGCTGGAAGGGGTGAAGAACGGGGAGAGACATTCAGCAAACTGTCAATTGTCATATTTATTTATTCTTTTTTTTTTTATAGCACTATAGAGTAGCCATTAAAGTGGATAAAGAACATAAAAAAGATCAATTCAAATGTATGATGAATATATACAAAAAACAAAAGCATGTGCACTCCCTACAAAACAAATCGATAACAGACACAAAGTACATTTAAGACATGCCCAATCACTACAAAGTCAGAATACCAAGTCGTATTCATTAGTTCAACTTTCTTTCAGCCTACCTATTAACAGACAAAACACTTAAAATGTGTGTATTTAATTATATTCTTGTAATGTTGCAAGTACAGTGCCTCTGGAAAGTACTAATACACCTTGAACTTTGCACATTTTGTCATGTTTAAAACCATAAACATAAAGATTTTATTGTGATTTTTTACTGAAAGTTCACACACAAGTAACAGACAACTGTGAAGTGAAGGCAAAATGATGCATGATTCTGTTATTTTTCAAAAATAGAAAAGTGAAAAGTGGGGCGTGCATAAGTATTCATACAGCATGACTTAATACTTTGTGGAACCCACTTTTGCTGCAATAACAGCAGCAAGTCTTCTGGGGTATGACTACAAGGTTTGCACATGTAGAGACTGACATTTTAGCCCATTCCTCTTTACAAAACAACTCAAGCTCTGTCAAATTAGAAGGAGAGCGTTTGTGAACAGCAGTTTTCAGGTCTTTCCACAGATTTTCAATAGGATTTAGGTCAGGACTTTGACTGGGCCATTCTAACACATTAATATGTTTGTTTTAAACCATTCCATTGTAGATTTAGCTTTGTGTTTAGGGTCATTGTCCTGCTGGAAGGTGAATCTCCGCCCAGCCTCAATTCTCTTGCTGACTCCAGCAGGTTTTCCTCCAAAATGTCTCTGTATTTGGCTCCATCCATCTTCCCAACTATTCTTACAATCTTCCCAGTCCCCGCTGAGGAAAAGCGCCCCATAGCATGATGCTCCCCCCACCATATTTGACACTGGGGATGGTGCACTCAGGACGATGAGCAGTGTTAGGTTTGCTCCATACATAACGTTTTGCATTTGGGCCAAAAAGTTCAATTTTTGTCTCATCTGACCAAAGCACCTTCTTCCACATGGTAGCTGTGTCCTCCATATGACTTCTAGCAAACTTCAAACAGGATTTCTTATGGCCTCCTTTCAATAATGGCTTTCTTCTTGCCACTCGTCCATGAAGGCCAGATTTGTGTAGAGTACGACTTATAGTTGTCCCATGTACAGATTCCCCCAGTTCAGTGGCAGTACGTCGCAGCTCCTCCAGAGTTATCTTGGGCACTTGGTTACATTTCTGACCAGTGCTCTCCTTGTTCGGTCTGTTAGTTTAGGTGGACGGCCGTGTCTTGGTAAGTTCACAGTGGTGCTATACTCTTTCCATTTCAGAATGATGGATTGAACAGTGCTCCGTGAGATGTTCAAATCTTGGGAAATCTTTGTATAACTTAACGCTGCTTTAAACTTCTCCACAGCTTTATCCCTGACCTCTCTGGTGAGCTCCTTGGCCTTCATGATGTTTAGTGACCAATACACTCTGACCATAGCTCTGAGGCCCTCACAGAACAGCTGTAATTATACTGAGAGTAGATTACACACAGGTGGCCTCTATTTAATGGTTAGTGCAAGGTGTGAACATTCTGCAGTCATTAGGAATGTTATAAAGGCAATTTAATGCACTCAGAAAATACTGTATGAATACTTATGCACGCCCCACTTTTCACTTTCTATTTTTTGAGAAATAACAGAATCATGTATCATTTTACTTTCACTTCACAGTTGTCTGTTACTTGTGTGTGAACTTTCAGTAAAAAATTCAAAATAAAATCTTTATGTTTAGGGTTGTAAACATGACAAAATGCGCAAAAGTTCAGGGTGTATTAGTAGTTTTGAGAGCCACTGTACCTGCTGAACTAATCAATGAGACGAGCTGTGTGCCTTTATTTTGGCGTGCTGGATCGAAACAGGAAGTCACTTTTTGGGCGGCGTTGTGTCAATTATGTGTAAAATAATGTTTTATATAAAAAGGCCAGTCATCTTCATACAGTGATCTAAACACAAATGTACAGTTCAGAAGTGTATTTGAGTTTTAATTCAAAGGAACAAAGGAGCACTTTAGAGCATCATGTTGGGAAATAGTAACTTTTTCTGTAGAATGAATTTTTTGTTTTTGTTTTTGCGTAGTGAAGTAGTGAAGGTATTCCCTGTGCAATATTGCCGTAATGTAAATAAGGAATACATAAGACTGTAGTGAAGTGATAGAGACATTAAGGATTTACGAGGTTTCTATTCTTACTCATGATTCCAATGAACTTAGTAATCTTTTTGCAAACCTTTTGGACCTGTTCCTTCCAGCACAGTTTATTGTCAATCAGAACTCCTAAAAACTTGATTTGAACAGTCACATCCCTTTGAGGAAAAATTAGCTGTTTGTTATTCTAATAACTCCTTAAAGCTCTGCAGCACTAAATTATTAAGGCAACTCATTGCTAATGGTTTTTATGAACATAACTTTGAAGTTGCCGATGTCTTTCCATTCAAGAGTCCAGTTGATGTAGGAGGATAATTCCATTAGATTAAAGATACTGATTGTCATCATCCATGAGCAGAGTGAGCTGGGGTTTCTCTCAGCCCTCCTCAGCTTGGCGCAGTCCGTGGTTGTTGCACACTCAGCGCTTACGGCGGAGTTAACCAGAGAAGCTTGAGCGCCTCTCACTTTCCCTTCGCCCTTGAAGAGAGCGCGGACCAGGAGTTGTCAGCTCCTCATAAAAACCTTTGAACGATTGCAGATTCTTCTCTCCCCTCTCCATCTCCGAGCCCTCTTCCTTTTTCCTTTCCCCAAACCCGGCCAGCTGTCTAATTGTTCACCTCCATCGCTTTAATGCTTTTTACATGCTTTAGACCCCCCCCCCCCCCCCCCCCACTTTCCAGGCAATAAACTTTATTTTCTTCGCAAGACTTGAATCGGCAGGGGAGGGCGCGGGGCAGGTGTTGGATTAGCTCCATGCCCTCCTCCAGCCCTCGGTCCTCCCTCCGGTCTCCCATTACTCCCCCTCTACCGGCCTGTCTCTGGAGAGCAGGATCCGAGTTTCTCAAGCTGCCGCGTGCGCTCATCTTCTGGACTGGTCGTACGGAGGAGTAGCGTCCCCCGTGGAGCCGGCCCTCCATAGGTCCACTAATGATCACGCTCTAACCGCTCTGACCTTGGTCTCGGTCCGCTCCCACGGTTTAGCAGAGTCTTTACCAGCGTGTGTGGGTATGCAAGTGTTTTGTGTCAATGCAACAACTTTTTGCTGGATCTCGGGGTCAAGAAGTTCAATTGTTTGGTTTGTTCGGGATTCGTAATGACATGACATTAAATCTCACCAACTGCTCCTGTGACGCTTTTCACACGGAATAGTCTTTTCCTTTTACACATGCCAGGCACGTTTCTTTTCATCCTGATTTTTTGTGTCCTGTCCTAAACTAAGCAATTCCTCATTTTGTGTTCCAGACTTATTTGGTCTTAATTGTTTAGACTGGGATGTTTTCTTGTATAGTTGAACAGCAAAAGTACTGGTTCTCAAACTGCCCTTCCGTTGGTCCACATGATCACCTGCGACTTAAGACATGAATCATTTTAGACAGAGATCAGTTCATTTATACTTTGTTACTGTATTTAGATTTGGGTTTTTTCTGACAAGCAACATTATTTATTTATTTATTTGAGCAGTAAATCTGCTCAAAGGAAGTGGGCCGAAGCGAAAAGCTTATAAGCGCCCACCCCAAAATTAAAACAATAATATTTACATTAACAATCAAAGCAAGGAACGTAATGATGTTAACAATCATAAACAAATCATAAACAAGGGAACATAAGGCAAGGTAGCAACAAATAATAAGGAACAATAATAAGAAACAACAACAAAAGAATATACTACAACACTCACAATATTTGTTCGTATTTAATAAATAATGATTCTTTGTAAACCTTTTTAAAATGTACCAGGTTTTTACATATTTTATTGCTTTCATCTAAATTTGTCCATATTTCTACACCTCGTCTCGTGGGACACATGCTTTTCAAAGATGATCTGGAGTATTGTTTATCGAAACAGGTTGTATTTGACTTCTCGTTTGCAGAACATATTTTGTAAACTTTCAGGAAGTGACTTTTGTGAGGCTTTGAACATGATTTGAGCATCTTAAATTCAGTAAGGTCCTCACATTTCATTGTTTTTGATTTAAAGAATAATGGATGAGTGTGATCACGGTATCCAGCTAAATGGATTATTCTTATTGCCTTTTTCTGAACTTTAAACAATGGGTCAAGATTATTTTTATACACATTTCCCCAGATCTCTACACAATATGTTAAATGGGGAGGATAAGTGAACAGTATATAGTATATAGAGCTTTGTTATCAATGATATATTTGGATTTATTCATTAGGGCTAAAATCTTTGCAACTTTAGTTTTAATTTTTATGATGTGGGGTTTCCAGCTGATTTTATGATCGAGTGTTACACCAAGAAATGTATGTTCATAGACTCTTCAATAGTTTCGTTGACAATTTTAACTGGTAATTGTACATTCATTACACGATTTCCAAAGAACATTGTTTTGGTTTTCGTAATGTTTAGAGACAATTTGTTTATGCAGAACCAATCTTTCAATGTATCCATTTCTTCTGTAATCTCGATCACCATTTGCTGTAAGTCTGCACCTGAGAGTATGACGTGACAATAAACGTCATGAAATGAGGACTTCATGACGCTGCAACCTAACCCATTACCATCCACATGTGCATTTTCTTTTGTTCTCACACTCGCATGCTTGGCCTCCCATTTGCTTTTATTTTTCAGGTTTGTACATGGTTTACGCCCACTTTAGATAGAATTTAGTCCAATGATGGTCTGTGTTAAACCCACTTTATTCAATTCTTTAAAGCTGCACACGCAGAGAACTGCCAGATCATTTCTCTCAACCCATTGATGCAATCAGACATGGTTAACAGAGCAATATTAAATACATATACAGAAATACATATACAGAAGCTGAACTCTTGCTTCCTTCCCTCCCTCTGCTGCCCTCTCCCTGAGGCAGGACTGACAGCTGTGAGATGGTGCGGTCAGTACAGCTGCTCCAACGGGCCCTGTCCAGATGATTGTTGTTACACAGTCAGTGTTTAGTGTGATCTCCACAGGCCTTTACTGTCGGGACAGGCGCTGGTGTGGATGCTCTTTCCTCCGGCTTTGTTTTTCATCAAGGCCTTGTAGAATTGTAGGTTTGCTAAATCAGGAAAAGCTGTGCTTTTTAGACCAGTGGTTTTCAACCTTTTCAGTTCAGGGGCACCCCTACACGTACTTCCCCTGCATATTGTTTTGTTATATCTGCACTATATCATGTTTTATGGGCTGTTTCATACTAATTGAGGAACATTGATAGGATGCAGGTTATGTTGGCCACAATTACCTTTGAAAAAGAGTTCTTATTTAATAATCCATGAAAGGCTTAATTCTTGTCAGGTGCCAGATTCTAGGCTAAATGCCTAAATACCTCCTTTCAAGTCGCATTTGAGGAAAGCATTGTTGACACGTTTTGAAACACTGTGTGCTGCCGCTGATCGATCAATATTGCTAATTATCATGTGAGCATTTAAACAGCCCACTTCTCAAATTGAAGACTTTAACAGGATGTCCTTCAGCCGTCCATGGGCTGATTTTAGCCAAATAAAAACTCAAAGAAATGTTAAAATCTCAACTCTTTCGATCTTTCACTGGGAACTTGTTCCGCTTTGTCAAACACGCTCCACAGGGCGAGAGAGAAGTGGCTCTCCACAGCTGATCGCTGCGTAAAGCCACACCCCCTCGGATGCTAATGCTTTATTTAAAGTAAATCTTTGAATTATTCTTTTTTTATAATTTCAGCAATTCAATTGAATGATAATAAATTGATGATTTATCACTATTTGGATTTGTCATATCAAATAAATCATAAATTTTCCCACGGCGTCTCTGGACCTGCGCTGTGGCACATCTGGGTAAAAACCTCTGCCTGTGTGCATGTCGCCATGGTAACCAAGTCCGGACTGATCTTGATAGACGCCTAGTGAAGGTGTGAAATGTTTGAGAACTGCTGAGTTTATGGCATGTGTGCTGCAGCCTAACCCATTTGCCATCCCGCTGTGTACATTTTGTTTGTTCTCTCGCTCGCTCTCTGGCTGCGTGTCCCGGCCGTTCAGTGGGACAGTTGTCTCCTCTCACCTGTGATTACTGCGTGTGCACATCATACACGCCTGCGCTCTGTAATCATGTAACCGCCATAACCGCCACTTTAATGTGTAGTAATAGCATCCGTGTAATGGTATGGAGTGGCATCAAGAGGATCATTTAGGCCCAGATAATGGCGCCGCGCCTTTACCCTTGAGCACTGGGTTTGTGTACGCTCGTTTGGCTCACCCTGAGCCACTGAAACGCTGGAGGAACGACTCGCCCCTAACCCTGCTCCGAACAGGGCCGTGTGAGCTGACATGAGACCGAGCGCCATCCCGGGAGAGCAGGGTTTGGTGGCGGGTGAGCGAGCCGAAAGAGTTCCTTTGGGAGGATGAGGAGGACAGAGAGGGACGGTGGTTCCCCGGGCCCAGCTGGAGGTGATCTGGGAGAAGTGCGTCCAGCGGAGCGTTCACCTGTCTGTGTCCTCTGTGGTTCCGACTGAGCGTAAAGGAAACCTGAAGGTAGAGTCGGTAAAGATGCAGAGCTTTGGGGAGCCTTAAGTCTAACGTTACCATTTCACTCATGCAGTTTTGAGTCATCCTGTTAAATTAGGTCTTTTCTTGTTCTACTGCTGAAGCGCTCCCATCTGTACTTTTGGGATTTTGTTGCATCTAGATGAAACAGAAAACTGCACATACTCCATTCAGAGCAGTTCTGTGCTCAAAGTGTGGTTGCTAAGTTATAACTGTCCTTTGTTTGTCTTCAGTCTTCACTTTAGAAGCCTCTGGCTCTTGTGGACTATGCGCTTTTGGACCTTGTTACACACAGTGTTCGATTCTCCGCAGACTGAGAGCTGCTCTCACTGCAGCACAGCAGCAGTAGATTGTTCAGAGTGTGAGTGTGTGTTAAGCCCTCTGCCCTGCAGCACAAAGCAGCGTAGCACAGTAACACAGACTATGATGAATATTGCGCCTGTCTTCCTCTCTGTGTAAATGCACTTATGCATTCACTTCTTAAGTCATTTATCTTTCCCTGCTCCTGTGCCGTCCTCACCCTGTCTGCTAACATATGGTGAAAGACGCACAAACACGGAGCAAAGAGCTCCTCACTTCACACTGTCGGCTTCAGGAATCCTCACTTTTGATCACTTTCTATATGAACATGAACAATGAGCTCAGGATTACAGGTCACAGTTTATACAGATATGTGGAGCTTTGAAATATGAGGGTATTTTACATGGTTTAGATCAGTGTTTCTCAACGGGTGGGTCAGGACCCAAAAGTGGGTCACGGATCCCTTTGTAGTGGGTCCAGAAACCATTTCTGTCAACAATATCTACTTAAAATGACTGTTATGTGTTCATTTTTATCATGATTTCAGAATTTTAGGCTTACTAAGAAATCATTTGTAAGGAAAATAAACTATATATTATGTAGACCAAATTCAATTCTGTTATCCTGTGATTTTATGGTGATGGTGGGTCCTAACATCAGACTAGTGATAATACATATCACTGAGATTGGTTTTCAATGGGGGAAACATATTGAATGTTGTTCACTTAGAGGCCGTTTGGGAAGAAATTATGTTTTCTAATAGGCTTACTAATATTGAGGACTTTATAAAAATGTTAGAGGATATGTTTCCATGCTACTACACTTTTGTTAACATCTCTACACTTGTTATGTAAAAAGTGTGAGAAAATGGCATGGGCTGAAATGGTTCTTTTCCTCAGTTTTGATCAGTTCATTGAATAGATCCTTGGTTATGTTTGCAGAAAGCTTCTGGTTGGTCAGTGAAACCTACAGCAAACCCATCTGCCCCATGGGTCTCAAATCACAAAAGTACTTATTTCAAGATTACTTTTGATTGGTTGAAGGGACAGGACACATTTTCAACGCTGCAGGTCTACAAACTCGTGCGGAATTGTGACCTGTGGCTGAAGGAAGGAGAGCGATTATCGCCTGGCCTTGTACCTCTAGTTACTGTTACTATTTTGCACCCCCTGAGTGTTTCTTGAGACCTGATGGAACAAGGCCCATCTTATCTTATAATAGAGAATTCCATTCATTTGACAGAGCTGGGACTTGCTCATGGCCCTTATGTACAGTATGGTTGCGTGGTGACAGTTATGGAACATTTCACATCCTGTGCCCATTTCCAATAAGGAGGTGTTCTGGTGAAATGGGTCACTTTCACATATTTGACTCGAGGCCGCCTGTTTTATTCACTTCTGACCCTGGGGTTTTCAGAGTTGTCCAATATGAAGATGTCCCTTAAGCGTCTGCACTTGTCTCCACAGCACAAAGCCCGCGTGGAGGCCATGATGTGTGACCTGTCCTCCATGCGCAGCGTCCGAGACTTCGCTCAGGCTTTCAACGCCAAGAAACTGTGAGTATTCAAACTAAACAGCACATTCATGATCTGTAGCCTAACCAGGTCATGGCTTGATCCCGGCACTCTCAGTAGGTCTTGGGTTCGATTCTGTGTGGAGTTTGTTTACAGTAGGACCAGGAGACGAGGATTTCAGGGAGATTTTGCTGTTTGAATAAATGAATGGTTGTTTTCATCGTAGACATGAACAGTTCTTATTTTCATCTTCATACTTCACTATATTTTAATGTTGGTAGATGTGTTCATAGTGTTTAAAACAAGAATGAAATGCTTCTAAAATGTTACTAATCAAGTGCAATCTGAAAGGGCTGGAGAGGGAAAAGGAGAGGTACTGGTCTGGTTGGAGATCCCTCATCTATAAAGTCATTTATCATGATAGAAAATAACACATTTAGAAGAAATGGCACCGACAAACATTGTATATACAGTAAGTATATTTAGTTCAATATTGTCACACGTGTTACTGCCATTGTATCCTAGTGCTAGAAACTTCCCTCACCTTCAGAGTCTGCGTTCAGTGGGGTATGAATGTGTGTATGTTGTATGCAGGTCCCAGGATTTGGATATTGGAGACATTGCCCCACCGAAATTAACTTCTAACAAGAAACCTTTTGTGTCACTGGCAGCAACGGCAAACGGGAGAGGTTTCCTAAAGAATGGGAAGGATATTTACCCCCAAACAGACACAATGGGCTAGTGAACTTTGATCCTACTGCACTGATAAGGTTTGACATTCAGCCAGAGGAAGGGACTTTAGAACTCAACTCCAGTGTTCGCTTTGCAGTCAAACAAGGGAAAAGCTAAAGTCTTTTCTGAGCCACAGGAGCATGTGTGTTTGTGGTTTCCACTTGTTGCAGCGTGAGCAGGATAAAGTCTGAAGGATAAATATCCTGAAAAGTACTTTAATATTTGAAGAGATGCATGAATAAACGAGTAATGGCAGCAACAGCTTTGACTTGGGGCATTTGCACGAGCAACCGAGTGAACTTAAGAGTAACATTTTTACTGCTGTTGATCCATGAGACGAAGGGGAAAAGCTGGATTCCAACGTTACACCATGAACGTCTTTTGTTTGTCTCCAAACTGCGCAGTCCATTTCTCTGAGCTAAAACGACAGGAATAACTCTGGACCCAAAACAAATGTGTCCCTTCCGGGGTTTGACCGGGGCCAAGTGCCTTATTCATCATATTTACTGAGAGCGAGCGGACGTCCCTTGTGGGCAGGGGGACGGCATATGGAGCGGCCCCGGGACACGCGGCGGATCTGAGCGAACGCGGTCACTCCTCGTCTCTTTTGTGGTGGTCAGCAGTGTCTCCTGACCGGTCACGCCGCGCCTGTTCGGGGTCGTGCCGTGTGTCATTGGGCTGGATGCGCGCTGGTTGCAGGGTGTGTGTGTGTGTGTGTGTGTGGGGGGGGGGGGTCCCGTGGGAAGGGCAAAGGCAGTCGTTGCCCACAGCTGCCCTGGGGCGGGGTATGGCCATCCAGGCTCACAGTGTCCCCTAAACTGTCCAGTCTCCTCTGTCTCCTCCCACGCACAGGAGGCGGTCTGCTCCCTCGCTCAGGACAAGTCACACCTCAGTTGTGCTTTACATACCAATAAGAATAAGAGAAATCAAATGAAACCAGTTTCTCCATGTGACAGAACTAGAGAACAAATGAGCTGTAGTAGAAATGTACTTAAAGGCCCTATACCTGATTTTCTTCTACAGAGGGTCTCCTTTAGTATAGTGTAAAGTCAGGCATTTGTGGGAAATACACTGTGCCCAATTATAAAACATTTGTATCAATTTGATGAACTTGCAGCTAGTTTTCTGTGACAGTGACCCTGAAAATAATAACGATAAGAAGAATTGAGATGCTACAAATACATTGGGAATGAGTTTTGACCACAATTAACACATTTAGTGGCTTCCTCAGGTATAGGGCCTTTACTGCATTCAAATGTAGGAATCTAATGCCGTAGTTAAAGATGCACTATGGACCTTTTATGGGTAAAAATGTTATTCTATTAGTGCATATTTGAGCTTCTAGTGACACAGCAGCTGTATGAGGCAGCTGCCTTTACTGCAGGGTCACTTGCTTTGAGGGTTTATGACCTTCTCACCAGAAAACCTACAAAACAGTTGGTCCTGGACCGTTGTAGAGGCTCTGATGGAAAGTAAAGACGCCATGCTGACCACTCATACAGCCACTGGGTCACAAAAACACAATACTTGATTTATTCATTGTTAAGTAGTTATTAAGTGTTAGTCAGACTTAACTTATGAATCGTTTGTGATTAAGTGTTAACTCATGATTTATTAAGGTTAAATATGGTGTGGTTATTATAAAGTGTTACCGAACCCTTCATTCGTGTACAAAGTTCGCTGGCCTAAGGTGTTTTTTGAGTTTTCTGTTAATCCCATTTCAGATGTACAGCTGTTCCTATATATATATAATATATATATTATACAGTATATATAGATCCCCTTCCCTCGCTCTTTCCTCTCTGTCCTCCTGGTCCTGGTTCCACTTGTCCCTCCAGACGGTGTGTTTGTAACATTTCTGCTCCTTTCCTCCTCTCTGCCGTCCCTCCCTCCCTCCTTCTCTTTTTTCCGCCTCCCAGTTTTGGCACGGTTGTATTTCTTCATTAGGCCCGCTGTTTCGGGGGGCTGCAGGGGGTTCTCGGGGGACGTCAGAGTACATTAATTCTCATCAGAGGCTGGGAGCTGTGAGCTGTGAATGGCACTTGGTAGCTTGTCTAAGTCTACCTCCGCCGGCGCTCCTATTACGGCACGCATGTCTCCGGGCCCAAATGCATATACGTTCACCAGGACAATTCACACTTTGTAAACACGGGACTATAACGCTATGCGGCGGCGTGTCATTGACGGGCGCAGTGCAATGCAGACTCCTTTCCCCCCGTTTGAGCCGCTTCCCTGGGTGTCGTTTTTCACTCCCCTGCCTTTAAGTGCTTCACTCGGCGGCGCTTTTTGTTCCATTGACCCCAGTTGGTGCTTTAATTGCCTGTCCTTTGAAATGAAATTACCTGGATATTGATATGGCGGAGTGTGTTTCAGTGGGATGTGACGGATGGGATTGGGTCTAATGCAATTTACACTCAATAATTAACACGTCGTTTGTTTCCTCTTTGGTTTTTACGGCTAATATTCCATTATGGATCAAAAATGAATGATGATTAGTAAATGTGGACTAATCGCATAGAGCAGTGGTTCCCACGTGATGCCCGCCCCCCAACACGGGCGCCTGGGACGGCAGGGGAACCCAGAACTTCGACTGGTCAGAAGGTCAAAGGAGAGATTATTTTGATAAATGAAAAGGGAGAAAGAAGTTTATGAACGGAACACACTCCTTTATTTGTTTGAAATGAGTGCTAATAGGCCATTATTTTTGCTTTGGGCTGATACTAGTGACCGAGTTGAGGTTAAGTGGTGATTGCTGTACCTTATAAACGACTAACAGTGAGTGATTGGATCATTTAGTGATCAGGGCACATTGGTCTGGGTGCCCAAACATCTGGATGGGTACTCGAGCAGCACAGAACAATGAGATTGGCACCTATGTCTGTGCTTGGCTTTGACCTGATCAGGACCTGGACTTGGCTTGGATTTAAATGGGATTATTTTGATTAATACTTGATTTAGGGCTGTTCTTTTATCGACTAGTCGATTACAATTACGATTACTACACTACGCCATTACAAAAGTAGTGTATTGAAGATGGTTCTTTTAGTAAGACAGAAGGTTTAAAAGAACTAAAAGTGTTAACTCTTGGCCTGAAATGAGACAACAGCCTTGATGATGTCATCATCCTGCGACTTCCAGGTGTTAGTGCAGGCCACAAGGGGGCAGATGTGAGGGCACAGAGGATTTGTTTACAAAGTGAACACACTTGATATACTTCAGCTGTCAAGAGTCCCGTTTTGGGGAAACGACCGTATTTGACCCAATCTTGGAGCTTGGTCTTGGTGATGGGATGGCTCGTATTTCCCTTACTTCCAAATCCAAAACTTGACAGGTATGGAAATACTTTGCACTTTGCAAATCGTCCAAATAATATATTTTGCGTTGTTTAGTAAAATATATATATATTATATATATATAATATTTTACTAAACAACGCAAATATATACAACGAAGCCAGACAAGTAAACCGGCTGTTCGCAACTCAACCGGCGAAAGTGTACGCTCAATGGCAGGGTCACACCAGCAGAGCAGACCCACCAAGGCTGGAAACTGAACAATACTGGAAAGGCATATGGGAGAAGGAGGCGGCACACAACAGTGATGCACAGTGGCTGGTGGCTCTGAGAGAGGACCACAGCAACCTCCCTGAACAGAATCCAGTTACCATCACAGTGACAGACATCCAAGAAAGAGTCTCAGGTATGAAAAACTGGACAGCACCAGGCCCTGACATGATACACGCCTACTGGATAAAGAAACTCACGGCACTCCATGAGCGCTTGGCAGCACAATGAACCAGATGCTGAGAGATGGGAATCACCCTGAATGGTTAACCAAAGGGCGCACAATCCTGATCCTGAAGGATCCCTAAAGGGTACAGTCCCATCCAACTATCGGCCAATAACCTGCCTCTCCACAACGTGGAAGCTCATGTCCGGCACCATAGCGGCTAAGATAAGCGGGCATATGAATCAATGCATGAGCACAGCTCAGAAGGGAATCGGTAAAGATACCAGAGGTGCCAAACACCAGCTCCTGGTAGACAGAACAGTCGCTCGAGACTGCAGAACCCGACACACTAACCTGAGCACTGCCTGGATTGATTACAAGAAAGCCTACGACTCAATGCCACATACTTGGATCATTGAATGCTTGGCACTATACGATCGATATACGATGAGGTTGTGTAAAACCACCCTTGAAGCCAATGGCAAGCCACTTGCACAAGTCTCCATCAAATGTGGCATATACCAAGGAGACGCCCTGTCCCCACTGCTGTTCTGCATAGGTCTGAACCCCTCATTCAAATAATCAACAAGACTGGCTATGGATACCGACTCAGGAACGGGGCCACCATCAGTCACCTCCTCTACATGGATGACATCAAGCTGTACGCTAAGAATGAGCGAGACATCGACTCACTGATCCATACCACCCGGATATACAGTGCAGACATTGGGATGTCATTCGGACTAGAGAAGTGTGGTCGGATGGTGACTAAGAGAGGGAAGGTAGTCCACACAGAAGGGGTCTCACTCCCAGAAGCAGACATTGAGGACAGTTACAAGTACCTCGGAATCCCACAAGCAAATGGCAACCTCGAAGAGGTGACAAGGAAAGCGGCTACGGCCAAATACCTCAACGAGTAAGGCAGGTCCTAAGAAGCCAGCTGAATGGCAAGAACAATCCCGGGCAATAAACAGCTACGCCCTGCCAGTAATCAGATACCCTGCAGGAATAATAAGCTGGCCAAAGGATGAGATACAGACCACAGATGTTAAGACACGGAAGCTCCTAACCATGCATGGAGGGTTCCACCCCAAATCCAGCACCCTGAGACTGTACACTAGCCGTAAGGAAGGAGGCCGAGGACTAGTGAGCGTGAGAGCCACTACCCAGGATGAAACATCCAAGATCCACAAGACTCCAACAGATGACGTGCTCAGTGAATGTCTCAGACAATGGGAACAGAAGATGAGGCGCTGGAGGTCCCGTCATGAGAGGACAAGCCCCTACACGGGATGTACCACCGAAACATAACTGAAGTGGCGGATATCAAGAAATCCTACCAATGGCTAGACAGAGCTGGCCTGAGGACAGCACAGAGGCTCATCATGGCTGCACAGGAGCAGGCCTTGAGCACCAGAGCAATAGAGGCCCAGATCTATCACACCAGACAAGACCCCAGGTGTAGACTGTGCAAAGAGGCCAAAGAGACAATCCAGCACATAACTGCAGGGTGTAAGATGCTGGCAGGGAAAGCTTACATGGAGCGCCATAACCAAGTGGCTGGCATAGTGTACAGGAACATCTGTGCAGAGTATGGGCTGGAAACCCCAAGGTCAAAGTGGGAAACACCTCTTCCAGATACAGACGGACAGAATGGTAATGAACCAACCGGACATCGTGGTGGTGGACAAAGAGCAGAGGAAAGCCGTGGTGGTTGACATGGCAATACCAAGACTTCAACATCAGGAAAAAGGAACACGAGAAACTAGAGAAATACCAGGGGCTCAGAGAAGAGCTAGAGAAGGCCTGGAGAGTGAAGGCATCAGTGGTGCCCGTGGTCGTTGGGGCACTCGGGGCAGTGACCCCCAAACTGGAGGAGTGGCTCCAGCAGATCCCAGGAAATACATCAGACATCTCGGTCCAGAAAAGTGCAGTTCTAGGAACTGCAAAGATACTGCGCAGAACCCTCAAGCTCCCAGCTCTGGTAGAGGACCCGAGCTCGGAGGAAAAAGAGCCCGAGGGTGAGGGAGAGTTTATATATATATATATATATATATATATATATATATATATATATAATATATATATATATATCGAGAGAGAGAGAGAGAGAGAGAGACATTGAATAAGCCAACAAATAATCATTTAAATAATTGTTATTTCAATTATTACCAACATAATCGTGATGAGTATTTTTTGATAATGGAGCAGCCCTAATCTGTCAGCTCAGGGCCTGAGGGAGAGCGGCTCTCTGATTAAATGCTGTTTTGCAGGAGTCACTTTCAGGTGTAAAATGCTCTGACTTGGACTTGATCTCACTTGGTCTGGACTTGCTTATCCAGTTCATCATTTGATTTCTTTCTCGTTGCTTGCGTCAAACCGCTATCTCTATTCCTTTTTTGTTTGTAATCTGTTTTAGATTTTACTGTGCTTTCTTTCAACCCTTCATATTGTACAGTACACTGCATTATTGCCCACTTTACTGCTCGGATTTCCCCCATCTCCCTCCCACCAATAAAGCCTCAGCGATAAGAACCGGTCCTATACGCCTGCTCCTCGTAGACGCCCCGTCTCCTCCACACGGCCCGTATTATCACCGCAGGTCAAGGGGTCTCCCCCGCGGGGGTTATTCAGAGTAAATATATAAACGGATGCGTCCCCCTTTGGTAGTTAACGGGCTGGTTGAGATTGCACAGTGCTGCCGGGTTTTAAATGCGGATTGGGGGAGTGAGCGGAGCGGCTACAGGCCTATTAAAGACATTCATTAAAGCAGTGCTTATGAGAGAGGGACTAACTGGTGGGCAGTAGAATTAACAGGCCTTTTACATCAGGAGCGGGCTCACTGGAGGACCATCGCCGCGGTCAGGCTGTGGGGGGAAGCTATGGCCGCACACAAGTTGCTTACTGGAAGTTCGGGCCAAATTAGGGACACTGGCTTCAATGAAATGCTCTTTTTCTTCATTAGAATAGTGTCTACTCTACACACGTTTAGGGCCATTGTGACGAAAAGGTTTATCTACTGAAGACTTGGTGAATTCTAGACTTGGCGGTCTGTTTACGATACAAATAATGTGCAGCTAAAGGGCCTATCTCACTGGCCTGGAGACTGGTTGGAGACTAGTGGCAGACTCAAGTTTCCGCTGGTCACGGAGATGTCTCTGAGACTTCCCCTGGAGATGAGGTGAGTCTCCAGGTAGTCTCGGTGAAAACAAACAGGTTTGATTTCAGCTGGGACTTTCTATGTGGTCTCCGCATGGACTCCTTGGTATCCAACAGGTCTCGGAGACATTACAGGGACGTCACAGAAACGTCTCACAATTTGAGGACAACAAATAGCTTTTGCAACGTTGCCACAGCTGCTTGAGTCCGCGTAGACCTCTCGGAGACCATGTGGAGACTCCGCTGAAATCAAACCTGTCAAACCGTTTTCACCAAGACTACCTGGACACTCCAGGGGATGTCCAGGTAGTGACATACCTGGACATCCCCTGACAAATCCGTGACCAGCGGCATCTCTAATTTTGTCTCCAATTAGTCTCCAAGCATCTCTGATTAAAGTACTGCTTTTTTCTGATCCCAGACTGACCAAACTTGTTCTCACAGCGCCTGAAGATTCCTCCTGTCTGTGTCTAGATGTAGCCACACCTGCCCTGGGCCTGACTGCTGGGAATGTTGCTATAAGCAGGGGGTCTTGTCCTTGTCTTGTGTCTTGTCCAAGGACACATACCGCAAAATGTAATCTAGAAATAAGTAAATGTTCTTGAAATAAGAAACAAGAAGCAACCTCCCTCTCTCTTGGTAAAGCTACATGTTTGCCTTTTTCTGTAAACTGCATTAGTTTCTGTGTTCCACATTGTTTTGCTGGATACTTTTGTACGTCTTTGCCGTGTTTTTGTGGAGGTTTAGTTTATTAGTTTATTTGAGCAGTAAACATTCTGCTCAAAAGGAGTGGGCTGAAGCAAGAGCTTATAAGCGCACCCCCCAAAATCAATACAACAAACATTTCTCATTTCACAAGGAATATAGTGAAACAAACAAAGGAAAAAAACAATCAAACAGCAACCAACAATTATATACACCTGCAGTTTCTGATCATGGCTGAAATGGCCATTTAGCATTTACATAAAGACATTACATGACAGAAACTCATGTACTTTATATTCCCCAAGAAGGAGTAATACTGATTACGAAACAATGATAATGCTACATAAGGAACAGTGTCAGTCGCATGCACGACCTCTGCAGCATGCACACCCGTTTATAAAATAACTTTATCCTATTGCAATTACATTATCAATCATACAATTAGCAGCATCATATTTTAATTTGCCTCATTGTCAAAGGAGAACCAGTTACACTTCAAAGTGGCTTTTTTAACACAGACCAAATTATAATATAAAAATATATTATAATAATATATTATTTGTATATACTGTATATATATAAATAATATATTTCAGCATGTTACCAATGCCAAACCTTGGTATCATTACCGAAAGTCACTATTTTTATGTTATAAAGGTACGTTACTATGCAGTACATATTATACTTCGTGATCTTGCTACTTCCCAGTTGTCATTACCATCCTCAGTATAATATTAATTAATTAATTATTTTTTTCATGTATAATGTATTATGTAAGCCCTATATAGTGTAATGCATTAAAAAGCCAGGGTGTAGAGCGGGCCAGTTGAAGAGGGCAGTAGCTCCCCATCCACAAAGCCCCACCCAGCTGCCCTAACAGCTGATTTTGTAGATGATGTTCCTATACTGTGTGATGCATTTAAAGACGAGTTTTATGATCCCGTTGGGAGGGTCCCTCTCAATTAATTCATAGCCTTTTTTTTTTTAAATATTTATTTATTTATTTATTGTATCTTTGAGCAATAGAGTGACAACCGTTCAAAGCAACAACACTTAAAGGTCCTATATCATGCAAAATCGACTTTTTGGAGCTTTTAGCCATGTTGTTATGCTATTTCCTTATCAAAAACACCCCCAGAGCGGTTTTTGGCTTCATTCACACAGTTCTAAGTAATCCTCCTGAATCCTGCTCTCTGAGCAGCTGCTCCACCCTCTCCTGGTAAACCACTGAGCTGTTCAGTTGTGTCGTCACAAAGGAACGGAGGTGCTCTTCGTCTGTAATATAATGCCTTACGGCCTGATTTTAATTTATAAAACAGCTTTTTCATTATTTTTGTTGTAAGAGAGAAATAAAAGAAGAAGAAGAAAAAGACGCGTCTGTGCTGTCCCAGGAGGCTGAACAAATGCACCCACGGCTGGAGGAGCCATGGATCCGAGCAGAAGTGTTGTTTTGAAGACTGAGCTCTTTCTAACCTACTCTGGACACGCCTGTTCTTTTTTCTTACCCAACGATAATGCCACGGATGCGCGTTTGGCTACGAGAGGAACAGGACTATTCAACCTTCCTAAAGAAGAGTGCACTCGCCAGAAGTTGGAATTTCTTTCCGGGATTCAGCGACTTTATCAACCAACCTGATGGATGCTTGGTGAACCTTGGCCAGAATCAAAGTGGATTAATTTGTATAACCAACGCATGTCCCATAACCCGATGGGGAAGCCAGACTGAGCGGTGAGTCAATCAAAACGCGTGTTAGCGTGTGTGTTAGCCATTTATGAAACTGCTTTGCACATGTCAACTCCTTATAACTGCATTATGTGAAGTAACTTCACTTTTTGCAGCGATATTTATATTTATAATACTGCAAATGTGGAATGAGCTGAGAGAGGGGCGGAGTTAACTGAATCGAAGCGTCTTGTCTTCCGGGCAGGGAAAATACCCCCAAAAATACTTATATTTCTCTCAAAAATGAGTACTCCATAGTGATAGAGGTACAATAGATCATATAAATGCCTATACTTTACTTTGGAATGGCTAAAATAGCATGATACAGGTCCTTTAAATACAATTAGGTCTTGCTGCTCCCCCTAGAGGCAACACATTTCTTCTTCTCTGTACTTTTCAAAAGTCTTTGTTTGTATTTATATTTGAACAGGTTGATGTTTGGACATCGTTTCATCTCCATCTCCAAATTATTCCACAATTGTACACCATTAACTGTTGGGCTAAAACCTTTAAAAGTTGTGCTATGTTTCTGAATCCTAAAGTTTAATTCATCACGTAATTCATAACATCCAGTACGTTCTTGAAACCTTCTTTGTATTTGGCCTGGTAACAGTTTGTACCTTGCTTTGTATAACATCTGTACAGTTTTTACTGCAGACAGTCCATAATGGTCCTGAAGAAAGCAGCTTTTTAAAAGTAAACAAACAGCAACTTCGGAGCTAAAGACGTTTGAGACCTGAAACAGGGAAGAGGCACCAAGAGCCCACACAGCTACAGCACAGTCGAGACATCACAAGAGGAGCTACAGGAAACAAGGAAGGGACAAACGAGGAGATGGTGAAAGACTATTGTGGAGCGGAAGGGAGCTGTGCCGGAGGAAGAGGAAGGTGGAGCTGACCAGTGCAGGACACCACGCTCTGAAACAAAGGACAAACCCATTAGGCGCTGCACCGTTTCAGAGGATCAGAGGAGACTGAAGGCAGTGCTACGGTTTCCCCCACCTCCAAAAACATGCTGGTCAGGTGGGCCCACAATGGCAGCGCGGCTCAGTCGCAGCGGCTCAGTCGCAGCGGCTCAGGACTAACACCTGAACACAATTTCATTGTAAGCTTGTACAATGATAAATACAGCACTTACTTAAATGTGTCCTTTGATTTGATTAACTCATTTCAAGAAATCTGTCCATGGGACAAGATTTTTACACTTAAATTAAGAAAAATAAAGATATTATTGCACTCAAAATTAGATTTAAAAAACTTCTTAATTTACTTAAAATAAACCCTTGTGGTTGTTTGTGAATATCTTGCCCCATGCACTTATTTCTTGAAGTTTGTTACTGTAATTACGGACAAATTGACCTATTTCAAGGAAATTCACTTCTTTCTAGATTTTTGGTAGTCGGAAGCTGGGATCAACCAAAGGCTCTAACCACTGAGCCACTACCACCCCACATATCCAGCAGACTCGTGATCCTCATAAAGCATAAGTGTATCCTATCCTTTTTCCAGTTATGGACACCGTTTTACACAGTCCCAAAGCAATCTCAGCCAAATTACAAAAAAGGTAATACATCCAGGTATACTACGTTTTCAAATAACATGTCTCTGTTTCTTCTCTGTATAATTAAGTGAAACAAACTCCTTGACACTTTATTCAGAATTCATATTATTTTGAAAATCTGAATATACAGATGTGGCACACCTGCTTTAAAGTCTGTAGGATTGCATTGTGAGGAGAGTCAAAGTGAACGGTCATGATCTTCCCTTCTCCTCCTGATTGGACCAGAGAGCCACTCCTAGTTTAGCAAAATGAGGAGAGCGAGAAATAATACATTTGTTCTCCTTGTATATTTGTATATCATTGTATATTTTCTATTTGTTCCTATGATGTAGGGCAACTTATATTGAATAAGTGTTCATTTAGGCAAACAAGCTTTTGCTTGGGCCTGTTTTGGTCTCATGTGGATTGTTTCTATGCCACATGAAAAAAAAGGATGTATATTTTGTGTGAAACAAAAAAAACTGAACTGAACTGAACAGAGTGACAGTTCAGAATGAGACCAGACGGACACTGGGCTTTGGGGGATTCCAGCCGGTCTGAGGCAGTGTCGAACCCTGGTTCATCATATTCATGTATGTAAACTTAAAGCTAATGCTTGTCTACACCTTCCTCCACATATGTATTTCTTCAGTGTCCAGGTCACAAGATTAGAATACACACATGTACTAGGGAGGACTAAACAGCCAGACAGAGATCACCCAACCTTAAGTCAGAGACTGAGAATATGATGTGAACTTCTTTCTTTAAGTATCTTTGATTGTTATTTTTGGAGTATTTTCCAGACACAAAACAAAAGGTAAAAAACGACCAAACTGAAGGATTTTAAACAAAGGAACACTGACCCAGGCCCAAAGCCACATGTTAGAAAAACTTTCCCTCTGAATAACAGTTTGAGGGCAGAACTCCTTCCTCTAGCTGTGCCGGTTAATGTTATTCTGGTATTATTCAAATGTGATGCAGCGACGCCCCGCCTTGTTGTGTTTTGGAGCGGTTGAAAATGTGCTGAGCTGGGCGTTCTTTAAGTTGACTTGTGACTTGGTTTGTGCTCTTTAATGAACCTTGCGTGTTCGTAGGCCTGAAGGTGATCGTACACTACACTCCTATGTAATAGCATGGGATGGCTCATTATAGCGAGGCATAACAATTCGCACATTAATTTTCCAGCATCCAGTTTTTAATTAATCTGGTAGGCAGCCTTAAACACAGGGTACACAAATTGCCTTCGGCCTCATAATTAATTCTAATGGAAGGAATTAAAAATTGGTGGGGTGTGTTTGGATTGTTCGCCTGTGCTACTGCGCTTTCGAGTTCGCTGGAGCGGCGCTGTCACCTATACAAGGATCTCTGACCAATCTGCTTTGGAGAGGCACACGAGCGCACCGAGCACTGAGCTCACATTCCAGAGACGTCCGGACATTTGTGCAGGCAATAGTGGTTAAAGCGGCTGCACATGCCGCTTCCTCTGCGTCGTAGGTTCGAGGTCTGCCTCCGACGCTTTACTGAATGACGTCGAAGCATTCTAAAGGCACTTTTAAAATGAGAAGGAAGATTGGTGGATTGTTCTGATCATTTCAGTGCTCAAACTGCCTTTACAGCCGCTTTTGATTTAGACCGTTTTAGACAAGGTGTTTTACATGAACTGTCGAGAGCAGAAATGCCTTTGCTTTATGTGCAAACACAATGTTTTAATGGGCCCAAGCAGTTGAAACTTTTTAAAAGCATCTCTGAGATTGTGCTTCATCCCTGTCTTACACTCTGTTGGTTAGAAAGTGCAACATTGAGCTGAAACAGCTGAAACTAAATATGTTGTCGTTTCACATCCGGATCCTCTGAGCGAGCTAAAATAAGCCCCTCCCACTCCCCCCCCCCCCTCTTGCTCCCCTTCGCGGTGCAGCTGTTTCAATAAAGAGAAAAAAGAAAAGAAAATTACAAACGACTGTAGTGAAGCTATGATGAGTGTTTTCTCTTCACGATGAGAGGATCAAGCGAGGGAGAACAACATTGTAACAAGGAAAAAAGCTCTAAAACATTTATGTTGAGTAACCTCCCCTTTAAAATGATATTACCTCACTTACTCTATGGATTATCAATACTGGTCACAAGCCAACAAATCCACAATAAAACCTTTAGAATCACTTTATAAGCAAGCACTTAACATTCGAGATAGGAAATCACAACAGTATCGTCACTGTCAAATATTAACCAAATATAAAATGCACAACTTTGGCTGACTTGATTATAATTAATCTAAAATGATTAATAATGTGGCACCTCCACCGCTGAGAAGGTTTCTCCAATGAACCTCTGATCAGAGTCAGAACAATAAGGTCAAGAGTCAGTGGCCAATGTACCAAAACCAAAACTAAAACCAGCATCAGAACAATCCACATTTTCCTTTGAAACAATCTCAGAATGGAACAAACCTCCAACTGCTCTAAAACTATGCAAAGACTTTAAAATGATTTTGCCTGGATGTGAAACAACATTTTCTGGGAATTCAGACATGTCAGCATTAAAACCCCCAAGAAACAACTAAACCTCATATGTGAGAAGGGCAGGGGGCGGGTATAGACTATAGAGGAACAGGTTTTCCTGTTGTAATTGACTTTGTTTTTTTTAAAGAATGTATAATAGCACTGTCTGTAAATATTATGAACTGTATTGTTTTATGCTTTTTGCCAGTGTTTTGTAATTGTCTGTCTTGGGGACTGCAGATGGAAATGAGCTCCAAGAGCTAAAGTCAAACACTGATTAATGCTCCTGTACATGGTCCCTGTCAAATACATTCAATAAACTGAACTCAAATGTTGATGTAGTTGTTGACATAGTGATGCTTTTATCAGTGCAGCGATCACCAGTAGCTCATTTTTTTGTTTGTTCTGAACACGGTGAACACGATTTGCGAACAGTTGGGTTGGTCTGTTTCGCCTCTCATTAGTCAGTTGCTTTCACAGACATTTATATTTAGCGCAATCCACTTGAAGAACAAGAACTGTATTCTCGCCCCTGAGTGAGGTGCTTTTATAACCGCTCTGTAGACGTGCCAATAGTTGGGGTTACAGGAGGAGTGTATCAGCAGCCATTACCCCTCGGCTCCTGGGCGAGGAGACGGGGGAGAGTGCTTTCCGGACTGTTGCTGCAGCTGGAAGGCTGCCAGCTGTGTGCTGTAGCTACAGCAGAGCAGAGCCGTGGGGAGATGCACTCCAAACCTCTATCATATCAACACTAACAAAAGGAGACGCCATTCCCAATTGTTCCTGGTTTATTCCCTTCAGCTTTGACAATGGAGAGTATTGAAGAGATGGCTGCATTTCAATGACTCGCAAAGCCTTGTGCACTGTGGATTAAATAAGGGGTAAAACATTCTCAACAAGATCATACGAGCTGGAAAAGAGATGAACATTTTGATGATGATGATGTAAAAGATGATGTCGATAAAGATGGTGATGCTGAAGGTAAAATCAGTGATTGGTCAACTACAATTAATACAAAATGCAGCAGGCAGAGTCTTACAATCTTACCTGATCCTGCTCATATGTCTCCTGGAGACCGTCGACCGAGGTGGCAGAGCAGCCAAAATATTTACTCAAGTAAGAGTAATGTTACACGTTGCAACATAAATGATGAGAAACAAAACATGAACATTTAAATATTTCCAAAGAAAATACATTAAAAACATATCAAAACAAATCATAATGAAGAATTAAGTTATAAAACAACACAAAATACGTCAAAAATGAAGATTTGTCACTTAAAGATTTATTCACAGTGGCACGATTAACCATTTTATTTTTTAAGTAGGAGAACAGATACTATTCTACTTGAATATTACTCACGTAGAAGTAAAAGGTTCTGTATGAAAAAACGACTTGCAAAAGGACAGTTACTTTAACTATACAAGTACATGTACTTGAGTAAATGTAACCGAGTACTACTC
Organism: Neogobius melanostomus; assembly: GCA_007210695.1. Taxonomy (NCBI): domain Eukaryota; kingdom Metazoa; phylum Chordata; class Actinopteri; order Gobiiformes; family Gobiidae; genus Neogobius; species Neogobius melanostomus. The sequence continues at coordinate 288,963 of VHKM01000313.1, forward strand.
GCCTCTGCCCGTAGGCGTCTTTATTCAAGTTTATTTATTTCATTTCTAAAGGCACAAAATGAGGCCAGGCTTTGCGCAGCTGCTCGTCTGCGCCATACGTGGTATTTATAGAAAACAAACTCAACGTGAAACATTGCGCACCTCTATATAAACTATATAGTTTCTGTGCCTCTCACTTTTCAGAGAAGAGACGATGTGAGGAAAGCATGTTTGATCACTTTTGAAACAGTTCATTTCAACTTTATTTTCATCAGAAATGACAAAGATCAGAAAGAAAATGTGACCAACAAATCACCAAACCACCAGGAAATACTGACCTGTCACCTGTGTTTGTTCTCCTTCATGCAATTCATTCAGTCATTTGGCATGTTTTTAATGTTTTTACTACTTTATTGACCCGTAGGTAGGGCTGAGAAGATACAGGGAGAACAAACTCTACTCCGAGAGGCCTCACAGAAAACCACTCCGCCATCATACTGCCACATGTCTAATGCTCTCGAGGGAGTCTTTTGTTTTTCACTAATACATCACAGTCATATAACAACATAAACATTTGTATGAACTTATTAACACAATGCACTTGACAACCAGTTTGTCTACTGCAGCTCAGAATCATGCTCTAAGAAGAAGTCGGTTAGATCTACTTTTGTCCAATCTAGAACTCCACCGTTTTGTAACCAAAATAAATGATTTTTCCCTGTCACAATTCTTGCCGTATCATTGGAGTTTGAATGTCTTGTGCGTCTCCTCAGGCCCCTGCACATCCTGGTGTGTAACGCGGCCGTGTGCACCCAGCCCTGGAGTCTGACGGAGGACGGCTTTGAGAGCACCTTTCAGATCTGTCACCTGGGCCACTTCCTCCTGGTGCAGTGCCTGGAGGACGTGCTGCGGCGCTCGGCTCCGGCCCGTGTGGTGGTGGTGTCCTCCGAGTCGCACAGGTAAGTGGCATGGTTAACCGCGGGGTGGGGTCGGCATGCGTCAAATCGTCTCAAGTGGAGTGAACAGTGTTCCCCCACTGACCGGGGAAGCAGGTGCGAATTCGTCTGAGCCCACAGTTTGTTTTAATTTGAGTCATACTGTAGTTCCTCACTCATGTCATATCCAGAGTCTTGTTTTCTGGTTGAGAAAGGGTCAGTTTGAAACTTTGTGTGGAGAGGTCTGTCTCAATCTTTGTTAGTCACCCCGGATGTCCCTGAGCACATATTTTAAGGGTGTTCACTTCAGTTTATTCAATTACTTCAAACGTAGTATGACACTAGCCTGGTTTGCTGCCTGACTTGAGTCTGGTTCTGCTCCATAGAGATTGGATTTTAAGGTGGAACTAAAGGGCCTATCTCGCCGGCCTGCAGACTAGTTGGAGACTAGTTGGATACTCGAGTTTCCACTAGTCACAGAGATGTCCCCGAGATGTCACCGGGAGATAAGGCGAGTCTCCAGGTAGTCTCCGTGAAAACGAACAGGTTTGATTTTAGCGGAGACTGCATGGAGACGTTTTCACGTCAAGCGGTCGTGTCGCGAATATTATTTGTTGTCCTCAACCTGTGAGACGTTTCTGTGACGTCCCTGCAATGTCTCCGTGACCTGTTGGATACCAAGGAGAGCTCCAAGAGACACATGGAGTCTCTTTTTCTCACAGGTTGAGGGCAACAAATAGTATTCACAACGTTGCCACAGGTGCTTGAGACTGCATAGACCTCTTGGAGACCTCTCGGAGGCCACACGGAGACTCCGCTAAAATCTAACCTGTTTGTTTTCACCAAGACTACCTGGAGACTTACCTTATCCAGGGGATGTCTTGGAGACATCTCCGTGACCAGCGGCAACTCTAGCCTCCAACTAGTCTCCAGGCCGGTGAGATAGGCCCTTTGTATGTGTGCAATCAATTTGAGGTACGGAGATGTTGGGAGACTTCCAGTCTCCGCAACTCTCCTCCGGTGTAATGAGTAATGCAATGACAGCAATGTGCTTGTGAGCTGTTCATTTACGACAGCACGAGAAGAGACAGTTGTAGATTACTTTTGTGCAGCATGGCAAATATGGATGTTTTGGTTAAAAAACCTCAGATCCAGGATCTCCTCTCCACAGCCCCCTGTAGTGATTGGTATAACCTGAATATAGAACATCAGTGTGAAATCCAATCTCTATGGAGCAATACCAGACTGTCTTCTCTGTAATATGATCATTTGAAGTCCATAATCCCACCATGATTACCCAACTACATAGCCAAACTGGCAAAATATAATTATTCCTTTTGTATCACATGTATGCTAGCTAAAGCTTTGTGCTATACAAGGAACATTTTGAACAGTAACCTCCAACACTTTTAATAACCGCTTCAACAGAATGACTCTGTGTCTTGCCTTAAATGTGTAATATCCCAAAGTTGTGCAGTGGTACAACTCTGGGGGCTCAGTCATGCAGTACGAGCGGCTGGTTCCGCCTCCAAACGGATTGATCAGACTTAATGTGTATTGTCAAACATGACAGCCTCACTCACTGAAAACTCATTTCCCTCCACACGCTGTCACTGTAAATTAAACGTATCATCAACATGATGGATGGACTTATCAGCTAAAATTTACTTTGATCAAGTACGTGCTCCTTCTGTGTGACCCCCTGACTCAGCCCTCTTCTCCTCTTTCTACGGTTTCCCCACTCTCTCCTTCTCAACGGCCTGGCTTACATTCTGGGAAAAACAGCATCCTTGATTCTGTCTTGAGTTTTATTTTAAATGACTTCTACAACTGAACACTAAAGTTCTACTCTACTGTATACTCCTTTTTCATGCGCACACCTAATTTGTATGTTTATACGTAATAATATAATAATATACTGTAGGCATTTAACGGTATTGTGAGATTAGATAATCAGAAATCCAATGTAAGCATTTATAACGTCCTTGGTAGTCATTGTATATAAGGTACCACTATTTAATTGTTGTTTGTTTCACATTTCCTGCCTATTTGCACACCCTGAGTGTTTCTAAGAGCTGAATGTAACAAGTAAATTTCTCCATTGTGAGATCAATAAAGGCTATCTTATCTTATCTTAAACTGGGGTTTACAAGGATTTCTTTTGTCTACAGTACAAAGACTTTAATCTGTTTCCATCCACCCGACATGAAGAAACTACTGTTGCAAAGTCTTATCGCAATATGTGCAGTACCTTCCACTTGAGTGTAATCTACTCTAAATCTTGGAGTTGCAAGCTTTTGTACTCGCACTGCACTGTCTATCTTGTGTGCAGTAATCTACAGACCACCTACTACATAGTTCACTATGTAATTTCGCCGGATTTTTGTGGAGGGAAACTTTATTAAATAAACAAACAGCATGGAGCGGCACTGTGGCTGAGTGGTTAGCGCTCTTGCTTCACAGCTAGAAGGACCCGGGTTCAATTCCCGGCCGGGGTTTTCTGTGTAAAGTTTGCAAGTTCTCCCCATGTCTGCGTAGATTTCCTCCAGGTACTCTGGTTTCCCCTATCACTATTAACATGCTGGTTAGGTTGGCCCATTCAGCTTCTAATAAAATATGCGATATTTATTCACATTTTTGGGTCTTGACTACCAACCCACCAGTTGAAAGCCACTAGTGTAAATTGTTCTAAAGTGGTATAAAGGGGTTCCGGGTTGTGTGGCAATTTTGGGATCACAGACAAAAAAAGTTTGGGAACTCCTGCTGTAGACAAAACACTTGGACGGTGGATATTCAAGTCATGGCGACGCAATGGCGACGCATAAACAATCAGCAACCTCCCTCTCTCTTGGTACAGCAGCATTTTGCCTTTTTCTGCTAACTGCATTAGTTTCACATTGTTTTACTGGATACTTTTGTACATCTTGTTTTTGTGGGGGTTTGTGAGGTTCAGTGGATTTTTTACTGCAGAGAGTCCATGTTATCCCTGAAGGACCCATGTTTTTAAAAGTAAACAAACAGCTAGCCTGTGAGCTATAGACATTTGAGACTTACACATGTGTTCTTCTGAAATACTGAAGAGGCATCACAAGAGGAGCTAGAGGAAACAAAAAAGGGACAAAGGAGAAGAGGGTGAAAGGAGGAAGAGGTGGAGGAGCTGACCAGTGCAGGACACCATGCTCTGAAACAGGTACAAACCCAGGAGGCGGTGCACCGTTTCAGAGGAGACTGAAGGCCAGTACTCCAGTTTCTCCAACCTCCAAAAACATGCTGCTCAGGTCGGACTAACCAAACACCATTTAAACATACAATTGTACAATGACAAATAAAGCTCTAACTTACTTACTTACTTAATATATTCAACAGTAACTTAAGTCGGGTGGAATAGTAGAAGACTGAAATATGAAGTGCTCGACTAATACCAGAGCCCTGCGTGTTAGAGAATGGTTACACAACGCTCAGGCCTGACATCTCGAAGTGTTCCTGTGCCTAAAAGTGTGACCGTATGTGTAGCTAAAGTCATCGATCCCGCCCTGAGCAGTCAAACATCCATGCACGCTGATTGATCGGAGCGCGGCCGACAGACTGACCTGAGACCAGTCATTCCAGCACATCATATACCGGCATCATTTCTATCGGGACTCACAGTTGTGTTAGTAGACAGACATGCATGAGAGCGCAGTCATCGGGGTCACAGTCCTATTACACGCCGCCCCGGAGGAGGGAGCAGGAGGGAGCAGCACGGCCAAGTATCGACAGCCTCTGATTGATGCGCCGCTGCAACAACTGTGACTTTGAGGAAGTTTGGAGAAATACAGGAAACCAGGCTGAGATGACTGGGCCTGACTGCGGTGGATGATGATTCTTTTGCTCTGAAAGTGTGCTGTTTGGTTTGTGTTAAGTGGAGAGCTGTGGTTCTCCACTGCTGTAGCTTCGGGACGAGTTATCTATGACATGGTGAAAGGTCAAACCTGTTGATAGTTTCTGCTCCTTGTTTCCTGATAAGTTTGTAAGCGTTTTCAAAGGTGTCCTCCGCGGCTCAGTAACAAAACAAAACAACAAGCGCCATTTCTCCACGTTAACCCTAATTCACGTGGTGCGCCCCTGTTTGAGTGGCAGCCGCTGCAGCGGCTCATGCTGCGTCTTTTTAATGTGTGCGAGTTAGGGATGGGTACCGTTCGGTTTTTTTCGATATCACTACTGTAACGATACCTGCTTTTCGGTGCCGGTGCCTTAACGGTACTTTTTCGATACCTATGTTATTTGAATTCAATTAAAATAACATGTATAAAAAGCATTGTTCAGGAAAATGTCCTAAAACAGCACAACAGAAGCTACACAGGCCGCAGCAGCGTCACCTGTAACTTCGTATTTTGAGCACAATTTCCACTCAGCGATAAAAAAAGAGAGAGAAAGGACATTATTACCTCCTGAGCTGCAGAGACCAGATCCACATCATGACACGGTTTCTTTCAGCCACAATTTTCTAACCATAATGCGCTTTGATGAAGCGAAATCACTCCACACATCAAAGATCCTTACATGGTGTGAGCGCTCACTCTGCCACTAATAATTTACCAAAACTGTACAAAAAATGTCTAATACAGAGTGAGCGCTCACTTTTCCACAAACAGTCTTTGATATTCCCCTCGCTGCAGCTGCTTGTAAAGTTGTAAACTCAGCCTCCGTGGGTCTGTCGCTAAAGGTAAAGACGTCTTTCTTGTTGTCACTGCTCTGTTTTGCTTTTCAATTTTCCTAAAAACTCAAGGTTCTTATTCAGTCCTGGTTTATAACTGGTTTAGTTTAGCTCTGGGTTTTACAACCGGTGTAAGTCCTGGTTTAGTCCTGGCTCAGTCCTGCCGCAGACCGAGGCTGAGCCATCTCTATTACAAAAGTTTAGTACCTTAAAGCTTTGCTTAAGTTATAGCTTTAAGTTACAGCTTTTCTTCGCTCCATTTTTGCTGAAGCGGCTCATTATCAGTGCACACGTTCATGTTTGTTTTTTTTAGACTCGCTGCGGGTCATATACTGACGTCTGGAGAGAAAAAGAACCGAAATAATTTTAGTTTTTCTATACCACCCCTGGCCGGAGCTTTTCGGTCGGTACCAAGTAGGCACCTTTTAACGGTACCCATCCCTAGTGCGAGTTCAGGTTGAGTCAGGTCGGCAAATTGAGACGCCATGTTTTAGGGTCGGGTTTGATTTTCGTTGGGCCAGGGCAGAAAAAGCATCACTTTATAATTCCACATATGGGAACAATAATCAATGGATTTAATAGGAATATACTTACCCCTAACAACATGAAACATCCAACCACTTATCTGGTGCTGAGAAGCAGAGGCAGGATTCTGATGTAGATGTTGGGGCTTAACTAGACGTCGACTGATATATCGTCCGGCCGATATACCAGCGCTGATATTTGGGCTATCGGCTGATCTAACGCTGATGAAAGCCTATATCTCCGGGACCGAAAGGGATAGAGACTTCCCTCAGGGGAACCGAGAAACATCGCAATGAAAATTGGCTAGAAGTTTGTTAAACACCAACTAAACTGAGTTAGTTTTAACCTCGCCATTTGTGTTTTTGATCGCAAAATGCTGCGACTAGAATCAGTATGCTAAACTGATGCTAGCAGCAGCTAATCAAGGCTGGGACCAAAACTATGACTGGATCACATGAATAATAAATAAAATAAAATCAGCCACTGCGGGAGTGGTTTATGAAATAACTGATCTAACATATTTGTAATGATCAGATCAGTTGGTCAGTTGTTTATATTAACAGCCTGTCATGGATGTTTAGTGTAGAAAAGTCCAGTGATCCTTATTTAATGTTTTTACATTAGTTTATTGATTGATATAATTGATCAATGACCTGTAACATTCACTTTTTCACTCAGAGAAAGACACTTTTAAGAAAGGGTCTTGGTATCGGAAGCAGAAAACCTGGATCGGTGCATCTCTAGTACCTACTAAACAGGAATGTTTTGAATAAATCCGTCCTGTGCCCCTAATAAAGCGACCCTGCTGTCACAGTTCAATATTTACATTAAGAACAGGGCTGTCCACACTTTTTAATTGAGGGCCGCATATTAAAGTATACAGTGAGGAGGGCCTCAGATCGTTGGTCAGAGAAATTCAACTGAGGGTGTTTTAAGTTTTAACCCATGCCCCACACATTTATTTAGGTTTAGAACCTTAAAACCAGCTCTTTCCCACAGTTTAATGTTAGTTTTGAGGCTTTAATTGTGTAGAATGATGAAACTTGTAGTAAAAAGTACCATGTTTGGCGTTGTGTGCCAATTCAACAAAAAGCCTAAGGGCCGCATTTGACCCAGGGCCGCACTTTGGGAACCTCTGGTTTAGAAGCTTCATACACAGGATTATAGACCAGACATTTCTGAAAAATCGGCCAACACTATCGGTCAAAAATACTGGCTGTGCATATCGGCATTGGCCAATAAAAATCCCCAAATATCGGCATCAGCCTTAGAAAAACCCATATTGGTCGATCTCTAGACATAACGTCCCGACAAAGAGGCCTGCAGGTCTTCTGAGAGGTGGGAGCTGGCCTCTCAGTGAACCCCAGGAGGCCTCCAAGCCCCTGTAGCTGCTCCTTTGAATGTGCAGCAGCTCCACTCCAAGCTCCTTCCTGCGAATGAAACTGTTTTGCCATGTCATATGAAAGTCAAATTTGGCAGCTCCCTTTGGGCCACAGGTTTATTACACAGTGAACATTTCAACATTTAAGTTTGTCTCACATCCGTTATTGAGGTTACTGAGAGTAGAATGACCATGTGATTTGGAGAATAGTTACTAGGAATATTAATGCCAGTAATAAAGTTCTGAAGCCAGTCATTTCTCTTTCTCCGACTGCTAGGGTTGCAAAGGGGTGGAACATTTTCAAAAATTAAAAACTGTCATAATTCTTAAAAATTATATAAGTGTTGAACTATTAGCTTCTCATTGATGATGTTTTTGAAACATCAAATATGCATTTGAGTGACACCCCAGTGTCACTCATCTCTGCTGTGACAGATATTTCTGTGTAGAACTATTGTTTGTATCGGTCTGTAAAGAAGTAACCTTCAGATGTGTTAATCTCCTGTTTATTCCCAATTATTCCCATATATTCCCATCAGTACCCATGGAAAATGTCCATCATTGAAAATTCCCGGAAATTTGCAGTCCTACTGACTGCACACATCACATGGAAAAGGCAAAAATACTCTAACTGATTTCAGCTTCCATGCCACCACACCAGGATAATTCTTTACCCAGTTGTCTTGTCCTCAGTCACTGGTCAGAGCTGTCTGGAGCTGGTCAGGGAGAGTCCGTAACAGAAATGCTCTAATCTCATGTGACATCTTCCATTCTGCGCAGCTCATTTCAGTCCGATATTACCGTCATTGAAGCCTGCCTTTTTTGTTTGTGTTAGCTTTATTCACTTAGCTCACCCTCCAAAGCCTGTGTGTGCCCTTTGCCCTGGCAGCATATTGTATTCCCTAAGCCCCTTGTTGGCCGCTAAAGCACTGACCTCTGGGGGACAGGCTAATGGCTGGACACTTTATCAGTTCCTAGCACAGGGGCTTACAGTGGGATTGGACAAATACACTGTTACTGTCACCCAATTCCACGGGATCCAAGAGGAGGCAGTATCCCCCTCAATTTGATCATCGGCCATTTTTAGAGTTGGAAAACTACCCATCCTTTGCCAGTCTAATACAGCATTTTCATTACACGGAGTGAGGTGCAACACATCACTTACTATGACCCACTCCAGTAACCAAACTGTGGATGGTAGTGAAGGGAAGGGCACCTGACATTTTCTAAATCACCATCTGACCTGAATATCACATGGCGAAAGATGGAGAATAAGATGTATTTTTTGTGGTCATCTACATCATAGATGACCACAAATTGATGTAGAACTTTTTGCAATGCAGAATCTGAAAATGATCAACTTTTCTGCATCAGGTCAGGTTTTTGTAATAAGTGGATTTCTTAGATATTTGGGTATCAAATAATCAAAGTGCCTGATTATACAGTATGTAGCGTTCATAAACTGTCACCAACACACGCTCATTTGTAAGCACAGCTGCTTTGTACCAACATATCTGCACAAATGCAAATGATGTTCCAACCCCAGTCTGCCCCAAACTGCATGGACAGACATGCTCCAGGACGAAGACATTATAAAGACAATACCCTCCGACAACATTTGGCCAATGGCTAAAGATTGGACCTGTATTCAGCACATCAACATGGTCATAAATCATCTCACAAAACTTAGATGGCAGACTAGTTGTAAACCAGTGTTATTTGTACATAATATGTATATCCTGTAAGGATAAGATAGAACTTTATTGACCTCACAATGGAGAAATTCACTTGAGCCTACACAAACAATGCACAGAAATATTTGTTGTGTAAATTATTGTTCATGCACACATTGCATGAGTTTTGCCTTGGCTCTCTCTCTCTCTCTCTCTCTCTCTCTCTCTCTCTCTCTCTCCTCTCTCTCTCTCTCTCTCTCTCTCTCTCTCTCTCTCTCTCTCTCTCTCAATAAAGAATATTAATTTACATCTAAAAACAGCAATACAATACAAACAAAGCATTTCGACAGAAGGCTACTTTATTAATCCCTGTAGAGAAATTCGTCTCTGCATTTGACCCATCTTTAATGCTGCTGTGGTGACCTGTTGGAGCAGTGGGCAGGTAGCGTGGGCTGGCGCCCGGGGACCCATAGAACCAAGCTAATGGTCAGAAACACCTCAGGGTAGGTAGGGGAAACCGGTGCCCCCAGAGGAAACCGACGCAGACATGGGGAGAACATGCAAACTCCACACGGAAAGGCCCCATCCAGGTGGGAATCGAACCAGGACTTTCTTACTGTGAGGCATGAGTGCTAACTGCTGCTCCTCCCATGTTCATGAGCCTCACCAGCTGAGGATAAAAACTGTCTCTGAAACGAGGGAGGTAGGAGAAGAGGGAGTGTGCGGGACGACTCGGGTCCTGCACAATGGTCACAGCACTTATCGTACAGCTCCTGTATCTGAGGCAGAGGCGATCCAATAATCCCATATGCAGATTTAACTGTCCTCGTCACAAGGGTGTGGTCATGTGATGTAATGTCACCAAACCACACACAGAACACTTTCCATCCTACATCGGTAAAAGTTGATGAGTGATGAGAGTTGACAAATAATATTGTTTGAGACACCTTAAAAAATAGTCTCTCCAGATCTCATCGGCCTGGAGACTAGTTGGAGACTGTCTCCAAAACGTCCCCTGGAGATAAGGCGAGTCTCCAGGTAGTCTGAGTGAAAGTGAACAGGTCTGATTTCAGAGGAGACTGCATGGGGACTTTTTCAAGACCGTATTGTTGACAGCATGGGCTCTGAGAGGCAAGAAATAAACAAAGCATGTTTATTTACCACGTATTTCATACACAAGGTAACTCAATGCGAGAGGTCTTCGCGGTCTCAAACAGTCGCAAATACTAGTTGTTGTCCTTAACCTGTGAGACGTTTCCGTGACGTCCCTGCAATGTCTCCTGTTTGATACCAAGGAGAAAAATTATGACAGTCACCCCACAGACCCTCCATCAAAATACTATTGATTCCAACTTTAGACCCACTGAAAAGGGTCCAGAGACCGTGATAGACCCCCCCCCCCCCCCCCACATCTACAGTATAACAGTAACTGATTTAATTTGACTCAACTGTACCCAAAATGTCTCACAGCTCCTCTCTAATTACGTGTACACCCTTTTACAATAACGGCCCCAAAAGCGTCCGTGCAGATTTATCAGCCTCTCCCTGATGAAGCAGTTATGAAGTCGCGGCACATGAAATGAAAAGCCCGCAGATGTTGTCATTTCGCCGGCCGACAGTAAACACGAGGCAGCCAGCTTGTAAAACCACAACAAGGGAAGCAGGTGACATTTTGATTGGTTGTTTTGTAATGACTGGATGAATATGTAGACTGTGTTCCGCCGGTGCAGAGTCTGAGCACGTGCCGCGGCGACGCATAATAACAACAAGTAGTGTAATGTTTAGGGGCCTTGTCAAACATCTGGAGTTTAACAGCTCTGTCGCAGGCAATTAAAGAACATCATGTCACGCCTTTGATTTGTATGCTAGCAGCGCCGCACATCTGGCAGCGCGCCCCTCTACACAAAGCACTGACTGTAACTGTAACTACTGCTAACTCAGGAGCACAGACGAGCGAGAGGGGAAGCTGATATGATGAACCACACAAGTTATATTATACATACATACAAGTAGGCCTGGGTACCGTTCAACGATAGCGGTATGGTATCAGAAAAAAAGTTTAGGTACTACTGGTATTGAAAAAATAGAAGTATGTTTTTGATACTCTTGGCCCAGAAACAACCCATGTTTCAGATAAATACAAATAAATATACAAGTTTAAAATAAATGGTCTTTTATGGACTAAATAAGCATTATTGTTCTGTTTTCTGGTTCTAGATGACAATATTTTAGTATCGGTATGGAAAAACGTATCATTCAGGTATATAGAAAACCAAGTATTGTAAAGTAAAAAAAAGTAACTAGGGATGTCCCGATCAGGTTTTTTTGCTCCAGAGCCCGAGTCATTTGATTTTGAGAATTGCCCGAGTCCCGATCCGATACCTAATATATATATTTTTTAAATTAAGAAAAAAACTATATTATTCAACTTGTTTTCATTCATGGTTTTGGATATACAGTCTGTTTTTCTCAAGTAAGCAAGACTAGTCTTTACAGTGTAATATAATTTTATACAGAGGGTGATCTAAAATCCCATTTGTTATTAAATGTGTTTGTTTATTGGCAATGAAAACAAAACTTGGGCAATAACTTTTTAGTACACTGCAATGTACAAAACTGTCTTGTAGTACAGAAAAAAACACAGCAGTAATGTGGCCGTTACAGTTAACAGTTAAATACAGTAACACAATATATTTGTAACTTCTTTACAGTCTCTTTAAATGTAGATAGGGTGACCACATTTCCAGCCTGAAAACCGGGACGGGGTGGAGGTCCGCGCGCGCAGTGCACCGTCCACTGAGCCGTGCACGTGGGCCGTGCACGTGGGCCGTTCACCGCGGTGTGAACGCGTGTCATCTACTGTGGGCGTGTACAGAGTGTGTGTGTTTTACTAAAGGCTTAACACAACCAGAGGAGTGAAAACAAGTGCTTCTTCCTCAGTTCACCTCCTGAATGTGTGAGTGAAGAGAGGAGGCAGTGGTTTAACAGGTTATTAATAGAGACAGAAGTTTCCCCTCGTCTTTCAGCGTATTTGCACACGTATGAGCGCAGCGTGCCGGGCTCTTGTCTCTGTCCATCACAGACTTTTAAACATCTCCACAGAAATGCAAGGAGGGTTTCTCTGCTCAGTGTGGGGTCTGAGTAGCCACGGTTCAATCACATGTGGCGGTGTAATAGTGATAAAAACAGCTGTTTGTTACTTCTTACCGCTCTCTCCCCGTCCTGTCTTCCCGTCTATTCTCACTCCTCACTCCTCGCTTAGCCTACAGTAGACTCTGCACAGGTTATTGGGGATGTTGTTATTGTTTCCTGCACTGGCACTTGTGTGGATTTGGGGATTTCTCAGACGAAGGGGGGACACGGACTGAGCGGATGGTGCGAGTGGTTTGACGCAGCCAGGTGGAGAGAGTGACAGAGGCGCTGGGCCAGGGGGAGGACAGAAAGTGGTTTGCGATAGCTCAAAATCTGATCCAAAGTAATGAGAATGGACAATCTGAGTCCTGATCGGGAGGCAATGTCTGGTCGAGTCTGTAACCTCGTGATCGGGCCCGATTTCCGATCACGAGATCGGATCGGGACATCCCTAAAAGTAACGGTACCTAGCCCTAATCAAAAGATTGGATAGGTTTTTGCTATGTTTTATTTGTTCTTTTATTTCAAGACTATTTCCATTGTAGATTCGCACCAAACACATTCATTTATGAATGAACACATGTGAAATTATGTTTTAAACAAACAAAAAAGTTGAAAAAGATTCTTCCAAATCGCTGCCTGTGGCTTTGATATTACTGCTTTGCACTTTGCACTTTTCTCAGTGAGCTTCACGATGTCGTCACAGAAATAGTTTTGACTTCACAGACTGTTTAACCATTTCAGGGACAAGGACCTATGAAGCTCATTGAGAGAAAATGCCAAGAATAAAGGGAATTTAAAATATAAAACATATTTAGTTATTAGTAGTTAGAGTTATTTCACCCTTTTCCCTCCATAATCCCACATGCATGTTCATTAATGTCGTCAATGAGGATCACACAATGGAAATAGTGTTGAAAATGAAGAAAAGCCAATATATAAAAAGTGTTTACAAACATTTGATCAATACTGCCGTGACCCCCAACATCACACAACGAGAACCCAGGACCCCCTACTGTAAAATGTGATTAAAAAACTGACTTACAAGCATTTCTGTCGGATTTTTGGCAACATAGCTACTTTTCCTAATCCAAGGGCGCTGATTTCAAAAAACAATGTTGCCAAGCCCAATTCTTGCGTTAAAAATGGGTCATCTTTCTACTAATTGGTTGAATACAACCAGAAAGAAAGGTGGTGGTATTGTTGGGATCATGAAGTCACCCTCAGCACTTGGAAGATGAGCTCTTTCGTACTACCGCTCCCGGATTGCAGCACAGACTACTACTATGTTTGATATCCATGACAACGATAGTCTGTTGCATAAGGAGAGTTCAAAGCAACAAAAGAACCAAGACAATGAAGCAGAGAATTCTTTGTATAGCACCTTTAAGAAGTTGGCCGTCTTCATGTCATCGGATTCAACTGATGATTCCTTGCAGAATATCGCAACTAAAGACCTTCCGACTAAGGAGATCAAAGATTCTCTTTTACAAGTGCACACTCTGGGTCAGATTCAGCAAGAAGAATATGTGGATCACAGACTTGGTCTTTCAACTCAAGAGCAAACAATACCAGATCCTGCACTGACACATGTGCCTGCTGGCACCATCCTAGTCGTTGCTGGGGGCTGTCTTGTGGAGGATGATGTCCTGTGCTCCGACCCAAGTGTGGACATATCCGGTTTAAGGTCAAACCACGAGGAGGCGGACACAAGGATTGTTTAACATTTAGTTCATCTCAATGAGTATGTCGATAACATTACTGTGTCTGCTAGAGATACGGACGTCTTGATACTCCTGTTGGCGCATAGCGAAAGAATCACCACCAATGTGTAGTTGTGGGCTGGTACTGCAACAAAGCCTAAGTTCATCCCCTTGGGATGGGTTTTGACGTATCTTCCCCAAACGTGTTTAGAGGCACTGCTCCCTTTCACAGGGTGTGATATCGTGAAAGGAAAAGAAAACCGGCGGCAAGAACAGTTGTATCAATCTGAAATAAGAAGGCATCACTATGAACAGAAGTGTCTAGAAATTGTATGAGATCAGCGGGGACATAACTTTTCATCTCCCATATACATATGTCTTTACCCAATTTAAATTACAATACGCTGTTCAGGAATGAGCATTGCCAACCTAAAAACAGCATGAGAGACTTATGATTTATTTACAGCGTGCACAAGACTATAAGGGTCATGAAAAAAACAATACACGTTGCTCATGACAGCATGCTACGAAAAGGCTCACCAACGTGAAAGTAAAGCAAGTAAAACGTATTTATTAATTGATATTGTTGTTATTTATTTATTTTTCATCATTCATTACACCGACTTTGGCGTTAAAACGAGTTGGCAATACGTTCAAACGACTTGGTATTACGTTCGAACGAGAAAATAGTCAAAATAGTTTCAGTCACCCTGGTAGCAGTGAGTTGCTGTAAAAGTGCCCTCTCGGTTTCTTAGTACCAGAAAGTGCTCTCCTTACCTTCCGCTCCGTAACACAAATGTTTAAACCCCCTTTACTTTTTCCTTCCCAGATTCACCGATCTGTCAGACACCTGCGGCAAAGTGGACCTGGCCCTGCTCTCCCCACCGAAGACGAACTATTGGTCCATGCTGGCCTACAACCGCGCCAAACTGTGCAACATCCTGTTCAGCAACGAGCTAAACCGCCGCCTGTCTCCCCACGGGGTCACCTGTAACGCAGTGCACCCTGGGAACATGATGTACACTGCCATCCACAGGAGCTGGTGGCTCATGACCTTCCTCTTCACGCTGGCACGGCCCTTCACCAAGTCCATGGTAAGTCCCAACTCTTTGACTCTTCTGCTGCTGTGAGGGGGCGATGGCAGTGGTCCTCTCCCACTGCGCCAAGGCGGGACGGTGGAGTTTATCAGAGATCAGTGTGTGCTCCACACCAGACACCTTTAGTCAAAGAAGTGGCTGGAATGTTGGAAGATTGTGGATCACTTGGCTTTTCCTGCAGTTAATTGGAACAGATCTTTACAAATGGCTGAAGGTTCTTATGTGAATTGACTCTGGTCTTGCTTTAGTGTCAGCACATAATCAATTAAATGGAAAGTGGAATCAAGTGACTTTATAATAATGTTACCCTGTTTTTGTCCTATACTGAAGATGAAAATGGAAATATGGATGAAGGTTGACAGGTTGTATGAAGCTTTTGACAGACAGATTCCATCACCATAGGCAGAAATGTCCTCATTGTGAACATGATTTTTCCCAAAAAGCGGCCGCTCTCTCACTCATCACTTTGAGATTGTTTTTAACAGCGCCGTCTGCACATGAATTCATGCTTTCTGCGTTCATAACGCGACGGGATTTAATTGGAAAAAACTATCTTTCTGAGAAAAGATAATGTCCTAGTTAGATCGCATTTTGTAATTTGAATATAGCATAGTAGTATGTAGTATAATATTGAATAGTATATAGTTTTCACTTAGATGAATAATAATGACCCACTTCTCTTGGTTGATCTCTAGGCCATTCTGACTTAAAGTAGATCCTGAGCCCAAAAAGTTGAGCAGCCCTGCCTTGAACTATGTGTCCATTCATTCTGTTGTACTTTGTAGTTATTTCCTTACCATCTTTTCAACTACACTATGTTTATGCAGGAACATTTTTCTTTGCCCCTAAAGAATAAAGTTGGAAATGCCTCTGCATTGTTGTAGCCTTTTACATGAATGGTGTTGGTGATATTTCTATTTTTATGTTGTATTTGTAACATAACACATATCCTTTTTTATCATCGAGAAGAACTGAGAGACCAAGCATTTTTGAGGATAGTTTTTTCACTTCTCAATGTATTGTTAGTCACCAGGAAGACACTTTATCAGGGTTCGTACAGTCATGGAAATTTTAAAACAAATCAAATTCCCAGGCCCTGGAAAAATGTGGAATTTGTTAAAATCTGTACGAACTCTGCTTTATTCTACTTTTTGTTTAACCCTGATGGTGCGCTCTTTTGGCTGCTCCCTGGAGTTTGCTGCAGCGTTTTAGGAGCAGACTTTATGTTTATGTTACAGATATTCTGCCGTTTGCTTTGCTCTTGCTCCTGTCTTTGTTTTTTTAAGTCTGGTAAAGCCGTTTGAAACCTCTCCCCCAGTCGGCCCTTTCCACTTCTGTGTGGCGCGACTGTAAATGCACCACAAAAAGCCACGCTGCTGTAGAGCGCTGCACCCAGGAGGACGGAGGAGAGGCCATTATATAAATGGGCCTTGTTTTGGCGGAAACCTGTCGAGAGCACACACTAAACACATTCAGATACAGATCCCCGATTATCTTTTTCATTCCTTTCTGTTTAGAGCAAATACATGATTTTTCTTTTAGAGACCAGGATATGTTTGTTAATATTTTGAATATAATGGTATGAGGCCACATTGAAAATACACTCTTTTTTTTCAGCACTATTTTCTCATATTTATCAGGGCTGCCAATATTTCTTGAGGCCACAATACATGGAGAGGATGTTGAACGTGTTTTTCCACAGGCCGTTTTGAGCATGTGTGTAAAACAGTTAAGAGTTTTAGTGACAGATTTAGTTACAAATGGACTTATTATGGATTACTATTTAAAATGATAATGTGCATTACTTTGAGAAGACATTCCCGCTGCTAAACTGGCCACAGAATATTCTGAACATTGAGGTTTGGTGATGACTTGTGCCACAAATAAGACCTGACAAAAAACATGAAATATTCTGATGTTCTTTATTTTTAATTTAAAAGAATAACATCGCTTCATTTATTTGAATTATTTTACGTGATAAGTTTGCCAGAAATATCAAAAATGTGGTCCAAAACAGATTAAACTTTTTCCCCTCAGCCCTCTGTTTCATGGAGTGGGTTTTTGTGGCATTGTAAAATATAATTGAAACACTGTGACTTGTTACCTATACTTCCATATAGACCGTAATACTCAGATACATTTAAGTAACTTATACCTTTTACTTCAGTAATAATAAAATGAAGTATTTGTTTCTTACTTGAGGGCCACTGAGAAAATCTTTAAATGACATTTAAGTTACATTTTTTATGTTTTTTTTTTTTTCAAAATATTACAATCTTCACATTATTGCACGTTCTGTTTCTCATCACTGATGTCACTGCTAAATCATGAATCAGGTTTTTACGCTAAAGCAGTTGCTCAGTTACTCAGTAGTCGAGTAGAATTACAGTGAGGAAAATAAGTATTTGAACACCCTGCTATTTTGCAAGTTCTCCCACTTAGAAATCATGGAGGGGTCTGAAATTGTCATCGTAGGTGCATGTCCACTGTGAGAGACATAATCTAAAAAAAAAAATCCAGAAATCGCAATGTATGATTTTTAACTATTTATTTGTATGATACAGCTGCAAATAAGTATTTGAACACCTGTCTATCAGCTAGAATTCTGACCCTCAAAGACCTGTTAGTCTGCCTTTAAAATGTCCACCTCCACTCCATTTATTATCCTAAATTTAGATGCACCTGTTTGAGGTCTTTAGCTGCATAAAGACACCTGTCCACCCCATACAATCAGTACGAATCCAACTACTAACATGGCCAAGACCAAAGAGCTGTCCAAAGACACTAGAGACAAAATTGTACACCTCCACAAGGTTGGAAAGGGCTACGGGGGAATTGCCAAGCAGCTTGGTGAAAAAAGGTCCACTGTTGGAGCAATCATTAGAAAATGGAAGAAGCTAAACATGACTGTCAATCTGCCTCGGACTGGGGCTCCATGCAAGATCTCACCTCGTGGGGTCTCAATGATCCTAAGAAAGGTGAGAAATCAGCCCAGAACTACACGGGGGGAGCTGGTCAATGACCTGAAAAGAGCTGGGACCACCGTTTCCAAGGTTACTGTTGGTAATACACTAAGACGTCATGGTTTGAAATCATGCATGGCACGGAAGGTTCCCCTGCTTAAACCAGCACATGTCAAGGCCCGTCTTAAGTTTGCCAATGACCATTTGGATGATCCAGAGGAGTCATGGGAGAAAGTCATGTGGTCAGATGAGACCAAAATGGAACGTTTTGGTCATAATTCCACTAAACGTGTTTGGAGGAAGAAGAATGATGAGTACCATCCAAGAACACCATCCCTACTGTGAAGCATGGGGTGGTAGCATCATGCTTTGGGGGTGTTTTTCTGCACATGGGACAGGGCGACTGCACTGTATTAAGGAGAGGATGACCGGGGCCATGTATTGCGAGATTTTGGGGAACAACCTCCTTCCCTCAGTTAGAGCATTGAAGATGGGTCGAGGCTGGGTCTTCCAACATGACAATGACCCGAAGTACACAGCCAGGATAACCAAGGAGTGGCTCTGTAAGAAGCATATCAAGGTTCTGGCGTGGCCTAGCCAGTCTCCAGACCTAAACCCAATAGAGAATCTTTGGAGGGAGCTCAAACTCCGTGTTTCTCAGCGACAGCCCAGAAACCTGACTGATCTAGAGAAGATCTGTGTGGAGGAGTGGGCCAAAATCCCTCCTGCAGTGTGTGCAAACCTGGTGAAAAACTACAGGAAACGTTTGACCTCTGTAATTGCAAACAAAGGCTACTGTACCAAATATTAACATTGATTTCTCAGGTGTTCAAATACTTATTTGCAGCTGTATCATACAAATAAATAGTTAAAAAATCATACATTGTGATTTCTGGATTTTTTTTTTAGATTATGTCTCTCACAGTGGACATGCACCTACGATGACAATTTCAGACCCCTCCATGATTTCTAAGTGGGAGAACTTGCAAAATAGCAGGGTGTTCAAATACTTATTTTCCTCACTGTATCTCCATGTACTTTTTTGACTCTTACTTGAGTAACTATTAGCTCCTCCCCCCACCTCTGCTCCTGAACATGTGGCGTTTACAGGGGCCTGTGGTTCATTGGTGGTGACTTGGTTGGAGGGGGGCACTTTTGTTTGATCATGAGATGTTTGACAGAGTTTGTAGCGTGCATGTTGTTTCCTGCTGTACATTTATCTCACTCCTCTGTGCGTCTCCTCTCGTGTAAGAACAGCTCCCCTTTAGGCGCTGCACCTCTGCCTAATATATGCTTTACTTCTCTATTACATCTTTTCCATTAGCCGCTCTTCACACTTTATCACGGGAGTGTTTTGACTGAAGGGGGACTTCTTCTTATCCATCATGTCTGACAGACACGAGGCCGCGGGCTGTCATTTATCTCTGCTCTGCTGGAGTGAGAGCCCAAAGAAGCGCTCCTCAGCACCTTTCGCAAAATGCCACGCCAAACATTCGCCGCAATCCAACTATATTACTGTCACAGTCTTTCATTCAGAGGGAGATCGTCCTCCATCACTCACTGCCTTGTTTAACTGTTTAGTCTGACGCAGAAACAGACTGGTTTAACCGTGTCGTGGGGCTGGAGTTGAGGTACTTTTTTGATATGTAGCAGGAAGTTAAGGACTGATGTGGATTAGCCTCAGATTACTGTGAAATCTCCTCTTGTAACTCGGGATGCAAAGGAGCAGAAAATTCCTGATACATTTTTTCAATGGGAACTTTAGCTCAGAAATATGGGGATTTTTTCCAGGTTAAAGGAACAGGCCACCGTTTTTCCATGCTGAGATATGTTCTTACCTGAGCTTAGACGAGTTGATACGTACCTGTCTGGTCTTTGTGCCCGTGGAAGAGCGTGGTCGCTTCTAACTTCACCCCCGTTTGGAGCCATAGGAATATACTGGGAGAGGCCAAATGCTAACAATCGTTTTGTGTGACTGAGGGCACACACAAAGGCCAGACAGGTACGTATCAACTCGTCTAAGCTCAGGTAAGAACATATCTCAGTATGGAAAAATGGTGGCCTGTTCCTGTAAAAACTGTCAAAACACTTAAATAAACATATTTCACATCTTTGGTTGAATTAACAATGAGTGAACTATTACTCACCTATTAATTCTGTTTTGAACCATAAAATATGCATTTTATTGTATAGTCCTGCAAAACACGACTTTCCTCAAACTAAACTCTGCTTAACATTCTTTATGACAAATGGAAAAGTATTATGTCATGATTTAGTGATTGGTTAAATTCACCTGTCTCTAACTCAGGTCCTGACAGACACTGACCAATACTATAGTGGGCGGGGCCTGTGTCTGACTCAGAGCTGCATTAAACAGAACAGACCTGGACTATAGAACAGACGGACACAGGCACAGACTCTTAAAACAGTGCATTGTCAGACTACACACACTTGGTGAATGCAAGATGGATCCAAACATGGAATTAGTCTGTCTCCAAAAGCCTTTCTTTATATCGGCCACAACCTAAAACACCTTCAAACCCTGGTGTCAGAAATGGACACGGTGATTTGATCTCTCGCCTGTAGAATGATCAAATCAGATTCTTAAGCTGCACTTAGGCCATACCGCCTTTGCTCTGCCCTATCCCGTCAGACCTTGGAAGCTAAGCAGGGAAGGGCCTGGTTAGTACTTGGATGGGAGACCGTTTGGTAACACCAGGAAGCCTGGATGAATGTTGTGAGTGAGTGGTTGGTGGTGGTGGGAGGGGCCGATGGCGCAGACTCATTGCCTCGCTTCCGTCAGTCTACCCCAGGGCAGCTGTGGCTACAATAGAAGCTTACCACCACCAAGTATGGAGTACATGATTAGTGCAATGTAAAGTGTCGTAGTGCCGTATAAAACCGATGCATTATTATTACTTTATGTCTGTCTGTAAATAAGCAGCCTTCAGTCTGTTAATTCCCTGTTTATTTGCAAACATTCCTTTATTTCCCATGGAAAATTTCGACAATAAAAATTCCTGGAATTTTGCAACCCTACCCTAACTGAGCTACAACACAGGAAACCTAATGCATTATAAAGAATATTTTATGTTGAGTTATTGTCTTCGTATACTGTCTCTCCTCTCGAAATCCTCTGTGTTCAAATCCTCCCTTACCTTCCTAACCCAGCACATTTTCTCCAGTTTGGCTTTACCCAAATGTAAATGTCTTGGAAAAAGTGTCAAAATAGCAACAAAAATGAGACGAGAAAGAGGATGACAACGCAACAAAAGAGCGACACAAACTTGATGACAAAGTGACAAAAAATCTACAAAAGACCAACAGAAAAGTGATGGAAAAAAGTGACAAAAACGCCACCAAAGAGCAACAGAAAAGCAATAAAAAGAAATGTCACAACAACAACACAAGGAAAAAGATCCGTTTAGAACAGTTTTGTAGGTCTTAGCTTTCAAATGAGCCCTATAGGCTATGTGAACTTTTAGAACTGGAGAAAATATCGCTTGCACTTACAACACTTTGCCATAGTTTCTTCACTTCGCAAATGGGCGTGTGGAATTTCCAATGCAATTAGTGAAAGCATTCCATCTCCACACTCCACTAACTTATCTCAACTCAACTGTTGGTAAATAACCATTGGACAAAGGTAGATTTTGCAATTAAAAACACAACTTGCTGACACTGCGATTAGCCCAAAACTCTGAATCCGATAACGACCACAAGCAGACTAAAGTGAGAGCTTGATAAGCCCCACCCCCTCCCCTCGCTAAGCTGTATCCCTCTTTAAGAAGCCCCCCCACCCCCCCTCCGCATTAAGAGCTTAATAAAACAGTGATATTATTTCCGTTATTGGTTGCGGGGATATGAAGATGCTATCGCTCTAATTGCCCGCGCGCACGCTTCCGGGATCCGCTGAGATTGTTGCGGGTTGCAAGCCTAAGCAGAAAGCGCCTCCAAAAAAAACAAAACAACAAAAAAACAATCAGGCGCCCCCCGCGGAGTGCAGTGTGCAAATAACCCGGCGCTCATTTAAAGCAGCGTTTTGATTTATCTGCGCACAGGTGAGTGATGGGCTGAGAGAGGGAGAGGTCTTATCAACGCTGTGAGGAAGTGGGGGATTAAAGCATGATCGGAGTGTAGTAGGAGGGCATGTTATTGGCTGGTACCTGTGCGTCTCCAGGGCAGTGTAGAGGTGAATGTATGTGGGTATTACTGTGGCTTATTAAAGGAAATACAAGGGTTTAAAGGCACACTGCGTAACGTTGTGGATTCTGTTGTCAATACAAACCGTGCTCCTGTAATGAGTAGGGCGGGCTACCGTTGAACGATACCAGTATGGTATGGGTAAAAAGTTTAGGTTCAACCGGTATCTATAAAATGAAAGTATCGAAAGAAGGTACGGGGAAAAAAAGATATCTTTAGATCCAAGTTTTGATGTTGTTGGTCCAGGGACAGCTTTAAAGGTGGTTCCAGCTCAAAACCCCATTTATTTTTATTCACATTTTTCCCAATATTTTTTACACCAATTTCCCCCCCATTTTCCACAAATTATTCCCCAGTTTTTACACATTTCTTGACATTGGACATGAACCTGATGTTGTAAATGTGCAGATCTTCCACACATTATTGTTCTGTTTTAAAAAGTAAACTATAGGCATTTATATGATGTATTGTACCTCTACAACTATGGAGAACTTTTTGTGAGAAGTATTTTCTTGAGGTATTTTTCCAACCCGGAAGACAAGACACTTGGATTCAGTTAACTCCGCCCCCTCTCTGCATGCAACAGTAGCAGTTGTAGAAATATAATTATTGCAGCAATAAGTGAAATGCAGTTTAAAGGAGTTGACATATGAAATACAGCTTCATAAATGGCTAACACATGTTTTGATTTACTTACTGCTCTGGCCTCTCCATCGGGTGTTTTTATTATGGGAATTGCGCTGGTTATAAGTTAATCCACTTTGGTTCTGGCCAAGATTGTCCAAGCATCCATCGTGAAGTGACAAACATATTCTGGCTGGTTAGTCACGAAATTCCGGAGAGAAATTCCATCTTCTGGTAAGTGGACTCTTGGATAAAGTCCTTAAAGGTAGGTAAGAAAACAGGCGCCACTTCTTCACACCTATGGAACAAAAATGACTATGTTCTGGGGTGTTTTTGATTCTTTTATTTTTCTTTCTTATAACAAAAATAATGAAAAAGCTGTTTTATAAATTAAAATCTGGCTGTAAGGCATTACATTACAGACGTCGGGCACTTCCTGGATTTACAAGCTTACGAAATCCACGTAACATGGTCCCAAGCCAGTCCTTTACAGGAGAGGGCGGAGCAGGATTCATAAGACTCAGACACGCGTGAATAAAGCCAAAAACACTCTTGGAGAATGATATAGCATCCAAAAAGCTCCAAAAAGTTGATTTTGCATGATATGGGACCTTTAATGTCCTGGTATCTAAAAAAAACAGCCCTACAAATGAGCAGCTTGACACAGAAAGTCGACTTCTGCAGTGTGTAATCAAAGACTCATTTAATAGATTGCGTACATTGAGCGCGCCTCCCATGCTGATTTCAGACACTGATCAGAATCACTCTGACCAATGAGACGCAGCGGTTAGCGCTCGTGCTTCACAGCTAATAGGTCCCGGGTTCAATTCCCACCTGGACGGGGCCTTTCTGTGTGGAGTTTGCATGTTCTCCCCGTGTCTGCGTAAGTTTCTCCGGTTTCCCCTAATACTAAAAACATGTACAATAGGTCAGGATGAATGAGAGAGAGTTTGAGACGTGCAGGGGGACGACGGATGGAAATTAGCCTAAGGCTACAATCTGCCATGGCGTATTTACATGCATGAGACCCGTGTGTGTTCATTAACATGCACTGTCCCGACCAAATAAATAAATAAATAAATAAACCTACCTTTGTGAGCTTTCCTGTGAACCGGCCTGTCAGGTCCAATCAGGAGGGGAGGAACTTTATTGTTTACTTACTCACTCCTTCCTTTGCTATCTTACAGTCTATCACTTTAAACCTTTAGCTGCCTTTAGTCACATCTCCATGGAGACGAGCTCCCAGTAAAGTTACAGCAGGTCTGAGGAGAGCTGAGCTGCTCACAGCAAACGCACCTTTGTTTGGTCATTTTCCTGGATTTTATCAATAATTGAAGTATCTGTGATCAAATAAAAGCTTGTATTTTATTTATTGGGTGAAATGTTTCACGCTGTGGCTTTAAAATCTAAAAATAACAATACAAATACTAATATTGCTGGTAAGACATTAAAAAAAGAAAACTCATCTATGCCCCAGTTTACATGTAATAGTTTCCATTATACAGTAGGTTTAATGTTAATTTAAAAGCCTCATACGTGCAATGAACCATAGATTTAGTCACAATTTCAGTCAAATGTACATATATTGCACAGCCCTAAATTAGACTTTGTATTTACTTATGAAATTCAAAGAAATACCCATAAACAAATTCATCTCTCAGGGTTTTCAACATTTCAGTCGCTCCCTCTTCAATGTGCCATCTCTCCTCTAATCTTTTATCTTTAACGCCCGACTCTCCAAACATTTGTCATTTGTGTGTCCTTTGTGTTGTGGCTTTTGACTCCCCGCTCCCGAACTTGCTCCATTAGCAGAGAGCACGGCCCACTCGGCTATTGATGCGCCGCACCGATTCCATTTTGCTGAGTTGAGAAAGGCATCTATAAAGAGCCATGACATTTTAATCAGCCAAACTATCTGTGGCCAACATCGCGCTCCCTCCCCACGCCTCCATGTGCTTATCAGGGAGATGGTGCGAGCCGAGTGTGTTCTTACTGCCATCAGCCCGATACGCGCCACAAGGATCGGCCTTATCAAGCTGCCGCGCTTTAGATGGAGCTGTTAAATGATTGACACGGATCTAAGAGGACTCATCTCATCGTAAATAATCATAAGCGCTGGGGAACTTCCTATCTCGGGAAAACTCAGTCGACTTTGAGATGAGATGAAAACTTGAATCATTGATCTGGTAAATAACATGACTGTTTTATCTGCTCTTCACTGGCTGAGTGGCAAGCTCTGTCTTTTTGCCTCTGGTTCCTTTCTCACACAGTGGGCTTCTCCGACTCCTGACCAAAGTCCAGGCTGATGATCTGTCGATAGACGCCCAGTTGTGGTGCTGTGAAAGGAGTTTCCTGCAGGGACAATAAAGGCTCCATATACAAAAGACTGACAGTATACAGGTGACCACTTTGTTTAGTTTGCACAGTATTCGTAGGCTGTAGATTGATGGTTCTCAAACTTTTATTTGAGTTATTTAAGCAGGAAAAGATTTGAAACAAACCTTGTCTGCAAGCTGAATCCTCCCAGTATTTGGAAGTTCACAGACAAAGGAGAAGCTATCTTGTGCCACTCGTGTTGATTTGCCTGAATTGGAACCATCAGTGGTTTGAACCGATCACGTGGAGGTGCTGCTCCAAACACACATGTTTAAAACCAAAATCATTTTGAGCCCTCCTTAGGTGTGATTGGCTGAAACGAGACATGCTTGATCCAATCAGCTATGCACCAAAGGTTTGTCCTCTTCCCCAATCCGGGATTGAGATCTGTGCTAGTGTTATTCACACTGTAATATTAACCTGGCTCGTGCAGGTTTCACAGTGATATCCATCGGCCAAATGTCTTACATCACCAGGACTTTTTCTGTTTGAAAGTTTAGTCCAAATATTCTGCGGGATCCCATTCCACTGATATTCAGAGCCACAAGCAAACTCCACACTGTGCCTCACATCCTGAGACTGAGTGTGCCTCTCCATTTCATGGTAAACATCAGAGTGCAGGAGTGCAAAGCTGGACAGATAAGTAACATAAAAGTCCTGTATTATGCCTTGGTTCAGACTTTTTTTTCTAAAGTCCTTTGGAGAGCTTTGGTATTCCCCATTCGACATAATGTATATTGATGTAGAACAGTCATTTCTAAGCAGACAAAACTCCTGGACTCATCCACGGCCGGCACAGAGTGGAAAAAGCTTTTAAACGAGGCTAAAAACAATGGCTGCTGCCTGTTGGTATGGAATCATTTGTAGTGGAGGCTATTGCATGCAGAAATGATCTAAATGAGTCTTGATCTTTGTCTGGATGATTATATGAGAAACCTGATTAGTTACACATCCTTAAACTGGCCGTTCTTCCACAGAGCGCAGTGATATAACATGGTCTAAAGCTCCAAAAGAAACTGGCCCTGTAAGTTTATTTGTTGGTTTCCAATGGTTCGATGACCTCCAGCGTTCTCCGTCCTGACTTCCTTGTTAGTCTCTGTTGAACTTGGTGCAGCCCATGTTTCCCCCCTATCCCCGACATACGCAGCACCCATACATCCTATTATGTGCTGCCCGGTGCTTATTAGTTGCTGTAACCTTTGTGAAGTTGTGGTCCCGTCGCGCTATATCGTCGACACGCTGACATTTTGTTGACTGACTGATGGCTCCCTCATGATGGCTGTACCCCCAGGCCTGGAGCAGCTGGCCCCAGAGCCTATACCCATCCAACCTATAGCTTCACTGTATGGCCAGACAGAGCCGCGGTGCCATCATAAGGGGGGGGGGGCGCCTCCCTCACCCCCAGGGGCCCGTTTTCAGCCCGCCGCGCTCACTTCCTTAGCGTTTTAGCATGATTATTTTCCTGCGGATCACGCCTCGGGCAGCAGGCCACCTTTTTACATATGCACAGGCTGAACTTTTGACCAGCGCAGGCGGGATTAGAGCGGAGCGGTGCAGGCGGACTGTGGGGGACACTCTGGGGAGCGCTCCAGACATGCTTTTAGTAACGGACACGTCATTAGCATCTGAGGGTCGGACATATTTACATTTTAAAAAGTCAATGTGAGTGTTTTGATATTATTATTTTGAAATGACTGTTTTGCTTGAAAAATGTTTTTCCAACCAACCTCTTCTTCCCATTTAAATGAACAAGTGTAAACGACTGAGGAGAACAAAACATTAATGACTTAACATTTACACTCATTTGACTTCTGTTGGCCTGCTGTGACATCATCTGCATACCCTCTATGAAACCCAGAAACAGGACCTTGTTGTCTCTGCATCATAAAAGACCAAGCGAAATGGAGAGGATTAGAGGACTGTTACCAATATTCACTGTGACATAAGGCTGACCATTATCTCCAGGTGTCTGTCCCCTCTCTGTCTCCTCTCTGTCCCCTCTCTGTCTCCTCTCTGTCCCCTCACTGTCTCCTCTCTGTTTCCTCCCTTGTCTCCTCTCTGTCTCCTCACTGTCTCCTCACTGTCTCCTCACTGTTCCTCTCTGTCTCCTCTCTGTCGCCTCTCTGTCTCCTATCTGTCTCCTCTCTGTCTCCTATCTGTCTCCTCTCTGTCTCCTCTCTGTCTCCTATCGTCCCTCTGTCTCCTCTCTGTCTCCTCCCGTCTCCTCTCTGTCTCCTCCTGTCCCTCCTCTTCTCCTCCTGTCTCCTCTCTGTCTCCTCTCTGTCTCCTCTCTGTCTCCTCTCTGTCCTCTCTGTCTCCTCCTGTCCTCTCTGTCCTTTCTCTCTGTCCTCCTCTCTGTCTCTCTCTGTCTCCTCTCTGTTTCTCCTCTCTTCCTTCTCTGTCTCTGTCTCCTCTCTGTCTCATCTCTGTCTCCTCTCTGTCTCCTCTCTGTCTCCTCTCTGTCTCCTCTCTGTCTCCTCTCTGTCTCCTCTCTGTCTCCTCTCTGTCTCCTCTCTGTCTCCTCTCTGTCTCCTCTCTGTCTCCTTTCTCTGTCTCCTCTCTGTCCTTCCTCTCTGTCTCCTCTCTGTTCCTCTCTTGTCTCCTCTCTGTCTCCTCTCTGTCTCCTCTCTGTCTCCTCTCTGTCTCCCTCTCTGTCTCCTCATCTGTCTTCCTCCTTGTCTCCTCTCTGTCTCCTCTCTGTCTCCTCTCTGTCTCCTCTCTGTCTTCCTCTCTTGTCTCCTCTCTGTCTCCTCTCTTGTCTCCTCTCTGTTCCTCTCTGTCTCTTTCTGTCTCCTCTCTGTCTCCTCTCTGTCTCCTCTCTGTCTCCTCTCGTTCCTCTCTGTCTCCTCTCTGTCTCCTCTCTGTCTCCATCTCTGTCTCATCTCTGTCTCCTCTCTGTCTCCTCTCTGTCCTCCTCTCTGTCTCCTCCTGTCTCCTCTCTGTCTCATCTCTGTCTCCTCTCTGTCTTCCTCTCTGTCTCCTCTCTGTCTCCTCTCTGTCTCCTCTCTGTCTCCTCTCTGTCTCATCTCTGGTCTCCTCTCTGTTTCCTCTCTGTCCTTCTCTGTCTCCTCTCTGTCTCCTCTCTGCTCCTCTCTCTGTCTCCTTCTCTGTCTCCTCACTGTCTCCTCTCTGTCTCCTCTCTGTCTCATCTCTGTCTCCTCTCTGTTTTCCTCTCTGCCTTTCTCTGTCTCCTCTCTGTCTCCTCTCTGTCTCTCTCTGTCTCCTCTCTGTCTCCTCTCTGTCTCCTCTCTGTCTCATCTCTGTCTCCCTCTCTGTTCTCTCTGTCCTTTCTCTGTCTCCTATCTGTCTCCTCTCTGTCCTCCTGTCTCCTTCTGTCTCCTCCTGTCTCCTCTCTGTTCTCATCTCCTGTCTCCTCTCTGTCTCCTCTCTGTTCTCTCTGTCTCATCTCGTCTCTCTTCTGTTTCCTCTCTGTCCTTTCTCTGTTCTCCTCTCTGTCTCTCTCTGTCTCCCTCTGTTTCCTCTTGTCCTTTCTCTGTCTCATCTCTGTTCATTCTCTGTCTCCTTCTGTCTCCTCTCTGTCTCCTCTCTGTCTCCTCTCTGTTTCTCTCTGTCTTCCTCTCTGTCTCTCTTTGATCTCCTCTCTGTTTCCTCTCTGTCCTTCTCTTGTTCTTCCTCTCTGTCTTCTCTGTCTCCATCTTTGTCTCCTCTCTGTCTCCTTCTGTTCATCTCTGTCTCTCTCTGTTCCTCTCATGTCTCTCTCTGTCTCCTCTCTGTTTTCTCTCTTGTCTCCTCTCTGTCTCCTCTCTGTCTCCTCTCTGTCTCCTCTCTGTTTCCTCTCTGTCTCTTTTCTGTCTCTCCTGGTCTCCTCTCTGTTCTCCTCTCTGTTCTCATTTCTGTCTCCTTCTGTTCTCTCTGTCTCCTCTCTGGTCTCTCTCTGTTTCCTCTCTGTTCTCTCTCTGTTCCTCTCTGTTCCTCTCTTGTCTCTTCTGTCTACTCTCTTGTTCCTCTCTGTCTCATCTCTGTTTCCTCTCTGTCTCCTCTCTGTCTCTCTCTGTTCCGCTCTCTTGTTCCTCTTGTCTCCTCTCTTGGTTCTCCCTCTGTCTCCTCTCTGTCTTCATCTCTGTCTCCTCTCGTTGTCTCCTCTTTGTCTCTCTCATGTCTCCTCTCTGTCTAATCTCTGTTTCCTCTCTGTCTCCTTCTGGTCTCCTCTCTGTCTCCTCTCTGTCTCCTCTCTTTCCCTCTCTGTCTCCTTACTCTGTCCCTCCTGTTCCTCTCTGTTTCCTCCCTTGTCTCCTCTCTGTCTCCTCACTGTCTCCTCACTGTCTCCCTCACTGTTCCTCTCTGTCTCCTTTCTGTTCGCCTCTCTGTCTCCTATCTGTTCCTCTCTGTCTCCTATCTTCTCCTCTCTGTCTCCTTCTGTCTCTATCTGTCTCCTCTCTTGTCTCCTCTCTGTCTCCTACTGTCTCCTTCTGTCTCCTCTCTGTCTCCTCTTGTTCCTCTCTGTCTGCCTCACTGTCTTCCCTCTCGTCCTTTTCTCTGTCTCCTCTTCTGTCTCTCTCTGTCTATCTCTGTCTCCTCTCTGTTTCCTCTTTCTTTCTCTGTCTCCTCTCTTGCTCTCTCTGTCTCCTCTCGTGTTTCCTCTCTGTCCTTTCTCTTGTCTCCTCTCTGTTCTCACCTTCTCCTCTCTAGTCTACTCTCTGTTCCTCTCTGTCTCCTTCGTCTCCTCTCTGTTTCCTCTTCTGTCTCCTCATCTGTCTCCTCTCTGTCTCCTCTCTGTTTCCTCTCTGTCCTTCTCTGTTTCCTCTCTGTCTCCTCTCGCCTTCTGTCTCCTCTCTTTGTCTCCTCTTCTGTTCCTCTCTGTCTCCTCTTGCTCCTCTCTGTTCCTCTCTGTTCCTCTCTGTCTCCTCTCTGTTTCCTCTGTCTCCTCTCTGTCTCCTCTCTTTCCTCTTGTTTCCTCTCTGTCCTTTCTCTGTTTCTCTCTGTTTCCTCTCTGTCTCCTCTCTGGTTCTCCTCTCTGATCTCCTCTCTTTTCTCTCTGTCCTTCTCTGTTTCCCTCTGCTTCCTCTCTGTCTCCTTCTGTCTCCTCTCTGTCTCCTCTCTGTCTCATCTCTGTTTCTCTTTGTCTCTCTCTGTTCTCTCTTGTCTCCTATCTTGTTCTCCTCTCTGTCTCCTCTCTGTCTCATCTCTTTATCCTCTCTGTCTCCTTCTCTTGTCTCTCTCTGTTTCTCTCTCTTTTCCTTCTTGTCTCCTTCTCGTCTCCTCTTCTGTCTCCTTCTGTCTCTCTCTGTTTCCTTCTCTTGTCTCCTCTCTGTCTCTCTCTTGTCTCCTCTCGTCTCTCTCTGTCTCATTTCTGTCTCCTCTCTGTCTCCTCTCTGTCCATCTCTGTCTCCTCTCTGTTTCCCCTTGCTCCTCTCGTGTCTCTCTCTGTCTCATCTCTGTCTCATCTCTGTCCCTCTCTTGTCTCCTCTCTGTCTCCTCTCTGTCTTTCCTCTCTTGTCCTCCTCTCCTGTCTCATCTCTGTTCCATCTCGTTCTCCTCTTCTGTTCTCCTCTCTGTCTCCTCTCTGTTCCTCTTGTTCTCTCTGTCTCCTCTCTTGTTTCCTCTCTGTCCTTTCCTCTGTCTCCTCCTGTCTCCTCTCTGTCTCCCCTCTGTCTTCTCTGTCTCCTCACTTCTCCCTCTGTTCCTCTCTGTCTCATCTTGTTCTCCTCTTCTGTTTCCCTCTCTGTCTTTCTCTGTCTCTCTCTGGTCTCCTCTTGTCCACTCTCTGTTCTCCTCTCTGTCTCCTTCTCTGTCTCCTCTCTGTCTCATCTCTGTCTCCTCTCTGTTTCCTCTCTGTCCTTCTCTGTCTCCTATCTGTCTTCCTCTCGTGTCTCCTCTCTGTCTCCCTATCTTTTCTCCTCTCTGTCTCCCTCTGTCTCTCAACTGTCTCCTCTCTGTTTCCTCTCTGTCTCCTCTCTGCTCCTCTTTTTCTCATCTCTGTCTCCCTCCTCTCTGTTTCCTCTCTGTCCTTTCTCTGTCTCTCATTGTCTCCTCTCTGTCTCCCTCTGTTTTCCTCTCTGTCCTTTCTCTGTCTCCTCGCTGTCTCTCTCTGTCTCCTCTCTGTCTCCTCTCTGTCTCCTCTTGTCTCCTTCTGTTTCCTCTCGTTCTCCTCTGTTCTTCTGTTCCTCTGTTTCTCTCTGTCCTTATCTCTGTCTACCTCGTTCTCCTCTCTTGTCTCCTCTCTGTCTCCTCTTCTGTCTCCTCTTGTCTTCCTCTCTGTTTCCTCTCTTGTCCTCCTCTCTGTCTCCTCTCTGTCTCCTCTCTGTCTCCTCTCTGGTTTCCCTTCTCTTGTCTCCTCTCTGTCTCCTCTCTGTCTCCTCTCTGTTTCCTCTCTTGTCTCTCTTGTCTCTTCTTGTCTCCTCTCTGTCTCCTCTCTGTCTCATTCTGTTCCTCTCTGTTCTCTCTGTCTCGCTCTCTGTCTCCTCTCTGTTTCCATCTCTGTCTTCCTCTATTCTCTCCTTCTCTGTCCCTCTCTTGTCTCCTCTCTGTCTCCGCTCTTGTCTCCTCTCTGTCTCATCTCTGTTTCCTCTCTGTCTCCTCTCTGTTCTCCTCTCTGTTCCCTCTCTTGTCTCCTCTCTGTTCCTCTTTGTCTCCTCTCTGTCTCTCTCTGTCTCTCCTGTCTCACTCTCTTGTCTCCTCTCTTGTCTCCTCTCTGTCTCCTCTCTGTCTCATCTCTGTTTCCTTCTTTGTTCCTCTCATGTCTCCTCTCTTCTCCTCTCTGTCTCCCTGTTCTCCTCTCTTTCTCCTCTCTGTCTTCCTCTCTGTCTCATCTCTGTTCCTCTCTGTTTCCTCTCTGTCTCCCTCTCTGTCTCCTCTCTGTCTCCTCTCTGTCTCCTCTCTGTCTCCTCTCTGTCTCCTCTCTGTCTCATCTCTGTCTTCTCTCTGTCTCTCTCTGGTCTTCTTTTGTCTCCTCTCTGTCTTCCTCTCTGTCTCCTCTCTGTCTCATCTCTGTCTCCTCTCTGTCTCATCTCTGTCTCTCTCTGTTTCTTCTGTCACCCTCACTGTCTCCTCTCTGTTCCTCCCTTGTTCCTCACTGTCTCCTCACTGCTATCACTGTTCTCCTCTCTGTCCTCTTTCTGTCTCCTCACTGTTCCTCACTGTTCCTCTTGTCTCCTCTTCTGTCTTCCTCTCTGTCTCTCCTGTCTTCCTCTCTGTCTCCTATCTGTCTCCTCTCTTGTCTCCTCTCTGTTCTCCTATCTGTCTCTCTCTGTCTCCTCTCCTTTCTCCTCACTGTTTCCTCTTCTGTCTCCTATCTGTTTTCCTCTCTGTTCCTCTCTTGGTCTCTATCTGTCTCTCTCTGTCTCCTATCTGTTATTCCTCTCTGTCTTTCTCTGTCTCCTCTCTGTCTCCTCTCTGTCTATCTCTGTCTCCTCCTGTTCCTCTCTGTCTTTCTCCTGTCTCCTCTTTCTGTCTCCTTCTCGTCTTCCTCTTGTTTTCCTCTCTTCTGTCCTTTCTCTGTCTCCTTCTGTCTCAATCTCTGTCTCCTCTCTGTCTCTATATGTCATCCTCTTGTCTCCTCTCTGTTTCCTCTCTTGTCTCCTCTCTGTCTCTCTCTGTTTCCTCTCTGTTCTCTCTGTTCTCTCTGTGTCCTCTCTGTCTCCTCTCTGTTTCCTCTCATGTCCTTTCTCTGTCTCCTCTCTGTCTCTCTCTGTCTCCTCTCTTGTCTACTCTGTCTCATCTTTTTCTTCCTTGTCTCCTCTCTGGTCTCCTCACTGTCCCTCTCAAACTGTCTCTCACTGTCTCCTCTCTGTCTCCTCTCTTGTCTCCTTCTGTCTATGCTCTGTTCTCCTCTCTGTCTCCTCTCTTGTCTTCTCTCTGTACTCATCTCTGTTCCTCTCTGCTCCTCACTGTTCAATATAAATAGAATATAACCTCTCTGTCTCCTCTCGTTCCTCACTGTCTCCTCCTGTCTCCTATCTGTCTCCTCTCTGTCTTCCTCTCTGTTTCCTCTCGTCCTTTCTCTGTCTCCTCTCTTGTCTCATTCTGTCTCCTCTCCTGTTCCTCTCTGTCCTTTCTCTGTCTCTCTCTGTCTCTCTTCTGTCTCCTATCTGTCTCCTTCTCTGTCTCCCTCTCTGTTCCTCTCTGTCTCCTTCTGTTTCCTCTCTGTCTTTCTTCTCGTCTCCTCTCTGTCTCCTCTCTGTCTTCCTCTCTTGTCTCCCTCTCTTCTCCTCTCTGTCTCCTCTCCTGTCTCCTCTCTGTTCCTCTCTTGTTCTCTCTGTTTCTCCTCTCTGTCTCCTCTCTGTCTACATATACATAGATATAACATATACATAATGTCTCCTCTCTGTCTCCTTCTCTTGTTCCTCTCTGGGTCTGCTCTCTGTCTCTCTCAGTCTCCTTCTGTCTCCTCTTGTCTCCTCTCTGTTTTCTCTCTTGTTCTCTCTGTTCCTCTTTGTCTCCTCTCTTGGTCTCATCTCTGTCTCTCTCTGTATCTTCTCTGTCTCCTCTCTTGTCTCCTCTCTGTCTCCTCTCATTGTTCCTCTCTGTCTCATCTCTTGTTTTTTCCTTTTTTCCTTCTTTTCTGTCTATCTCTGTTCTAATCTCTGTCTCCCTCTCTGTCTCCTCATCTGTCTCCTCTCTCCTCTCTTGTCTCCTCTATGTCTCTCTCTGTCTTCCTCTCTGTCTTCCTCTCTTGTCTCTCTCTGTTATTCTCTCTCTGTCTCATCTCTGTTTCCTCCTTGTCTCCTCTCTGTTCCTCTTGTTCTTCTCTCTGTCTCCTCTCTGTTCTCCTCTCTGTTCTCTCTGTCTCTCTCTGTCTCCTCTCTGTCTCCTCTCTGTTCCTCTCTGTCTCCTCTCTGTCTCATCTCTGTCTCTCTTGTCTCCTCTCTTGTTTCTCCTATCTCTGTCCTCCTCTCTGTCTCATCTCTGTTTCTCTTTGTCTCCTCTCTGTCTTCCTCTCTGTCTCCTACTCTTGTCTCTCTCTGTTCCTCTCTGTCTCATCTCTGTTCCTTCTCTGTTTCCTTCTCTTGTCTCCTCTCTGTCTCCCTCTGTTTCCTCTCTTGTCCTCCTCCTGTTCCTCTCTTGTTCCTATCTGTCCTCCTCTCTTCTCCTCTCTTGTCTCCTCTCTGTCTCCTCTCTGTCTCCTCTCTTGTCTCCTCTTGTCTCTCTCTATGTCTCCTCTCTGTTCTCCTACTGTCTCCTCTCTGTCTCCTCTCTTGTCTCCTCTCTGTCTCCTCTCGTCTCCTCTCTTCTCCTCTTTGTCTCCTCTCTGTCTCCTCTCTGTTCTCCTTCTCTGTCTCCTCTCTGTCTCAATCTCTGTCTCCTCTCTGTTTCCTCTTTGTCTCCTCTCTGTCTCCTCTCTGTCTCCTCTCTGTCTCCTCTCTGTTTTCCTTCATCTTGTCTCCTCTCTGTCTCCTCTCTGTCTCTCTCTGTCTCCTCTCTGTTTCCTCTCTTGTCTCCTCTGTCTCCTCCTCTGTCTTCCTTCTGTCTCCTCTCTTGTCTCCTCATCTGTCTCCTCTCTGTTTCCTCTCTTAGTCTCCTCTCTGTCTCCTCTTGTCTCCTCTTCTGTTCTCCTGTTTTTCCTCTCTGTTCTCTCTTGTCTGCCTCTCTGTCTCCTCTCTGTTCATCTCTGTCTCCTCTCTGTCTCCTCTCTGTTTCCTCTCTTGTTCTCTCTGTCTCCTCTCTGTCTCCTCTCTTGTCTCCTCTCTGTCTCCTATCTGTCTCCTCTCTGTCTCTCTCTTGTCTCCTCTCTGTTTCTCATTCTCTTCTGTCTCCTCTCTGTTTCTCTCTTGTCTCCTCTCTGTCTCCTCTCTGTACTCCTCTCTGTCTCCTCTCTGTTTCCTCTCTGTCTCCTCTGTTTCTCCTCTCTGTTCTCTTGGGTCTCCTCTCTGTCCTCTCTGTTTCCTCTCGTCTCCTCTCTTGTCTCCTCTCTGTCTCCTCTCTGTCTCATCTCTGTCTCTCTCTGTCTCCCTCTTGTCTTCCTTCTGTTCTCCTCTCTGTCTCCTCTCTTGTCTCCTCTTGTCTCCCTCTCTGTTCCATCTCTGTCCTCCTCTCTGTCTCCTCTCTTGTCTCCTCTCGTCTCTCTCTGTCTCTTCTGTTCCTCTCTGTTCCTCTCTCTTGTCTCCTCTCTGTCTCTCTCTGTCTCATCTCTGTCGTCCTCTCTGTCTCCTCTCTTTCCTCTCGTCTCCTCTCTGTCATCCTCTCCTTGTCTCTCTCTGTCTCATCTCTGTTCCTCTCTGTTCCTCTACTGTCTCCTCTCTTTCCTCTCTTGTCTCCTCTCTGTCCCTCTCTGCTCCTCTTGTCTCCTCTTCTGCTCTCCTCTCTTGTTCCTCTTTTTCCTCTCTGGTTTCCTCTCTGTCTTCTCTGTCTCATCTCTGTTCTCATCTGTCTCAATCTCTGTCTCATACTCTGTTTCCTCTCTGGTCTCATCTCTGTCTCCTTCTCTGTTTCCTCTCTTGTCTCCTCTCTGTTCTCCTCTCTGTCTCCTCTCTGTCTCCTCTCGTCTCCTCTCTGTTTCCTATCTTGTCTCCTCTCTGCTCCTCTCTTGTCTCCTCTGTCTCCTCTCTGTTCCTCTTTGTCTCCTCTCTGTCTTCCTCTCTGTCTCATCTCTGTCTCCTCTCTGTCTCCTCTTTTCCTCTCTTGTCTCCTCTCTGGTCTCCTCTCTTGTCTCCTCCTGCTCCCTCTGTCTCATCTCGTCTCCTCTTGTCTCCTCTCTATTGCTCCTCTCTGTCTCCTCTCTGTTCTCCTCTCTTGTCTCTCTCTGTCTCCTCTCTTGTTCTCTCTGTCTTCTCTCTGTCTCATCTCTGTCTCCTCTCTTGTCTCCTCTCTGCTTTCCTCTCTGTCTCCTCTCTGTCTCCTCTGCTTGTCTCCTCTCTATCTCATCTCTGTTTCCTCTCTGTCTCCTCTCTGTCTTCATCTCTTTTTCTCTTGTCTCCTCTCTGTCTCTTCTATGTCTCCATCTCTGTTCCTCTCGTTCTTTCTTGTCTCCTTCTGTCTCTCTTCTGTCTCCTCTCTTGTCTCCTCTCTGGTTTCCTCTCTTGTTTCTCCTTCTTGTCTCCCTCTCTGTCTTCTGTATCCTCTCTGTTCTCTCTTGTCTCCTCTCTTGTCTCCTCTCTGTTCATCTCTGTCTCTCTCTGTTCTCTCTTGTCTCCTCCTGTCTCATTCTGTCTATCTCTGTCTCCTCTCTGTCTTCATCTCTGTCTCCTCTCTGTCTCATCTCTGTTCTCCCTTCTCTGTCTCATCTCTGTTCATCTCTAGTTCCTCTCTGTTTCCATCTTTGTCTCCTCTCTGTCTCCTCTCTGTCTCCTCTCTGTCTCCTCTCTGTCTTCCTCTCTTGTCTCCTTCTCTGTCCTCTCTGTCTCCTCTCTGTCTCCTCTCTGATTTCCTCTCTTGTCTCTCTCTGCTCTCCTCTCTGTCTCATACTCTGTTCTCCTCTCTGTACTCCTCTTCTGTTTCCTCTCTTGTTCCTCTCTGGTCTCCTTCTCTGTTCTCTCATGCTCCTTCTGTCTCCTCTCTTCTCTCCTCTCTTCTCATCTCTGTTCTCCTCTCTGTCTCATCTCTGTCTCCTCTCTGTCCCTCACTGTCTCCTCTTGTCTCCTCTCCTGTCTCCTCACTGTCTCCTCCACTGTCTCCTCCTGTCTCCTCCTGTCTCCTCTCTGTTCCTCTGTCTCTCTGTCTCTCTCTGTCTCATCTCTGTCTCCTCTCTGTCTCCTCTCTGTCTCCTCTCTGTCTCTCTCTGTTCTCTCTGTCTCCTCTCTGTTCCTCTCTGTCTCCTCTCGTCCTCTCTGTCCTCTCTGTCTCTCTCTGTCTCCTCTCTGTCTCTCTCTGTCTCCTCTCTGTTCCTCTCTGTCTCCTCTCTGTTCATCTCTGTCTCCTCTCTGTCTCCCTGTCTCCTCCGTCTCTCTCGTCCTCCTGTCTCCTCTCTGTCTCATCTCTGTCTCATCTCTGTCCCCTCTCATTCTCCTCTTGTGTCCCCTCTTCTCTGTCTCCTCTCCTTCTGTAAACAAGAGCAACCTCCCTCTCTCTCGGTACAGCTGTTTTTTACATTTTTCTGTGAACTGCATTTGTGGTTTCACATTGTTTTACTGGATACTTTTGTACGTCTTTGCCGTGTTTTGTGGCGGTTCATCTTTATTTAATTTTTTACTGCAGAGAGTCCATAATGGTCCTGAAGAAAGCAGCTTTTTAAAAGTAAACACAAGCAGCTTATGAGCTAAAGACATTTGAGATCTACACATTTCTTCTTCTGAAACACTGACAAACGAGGAGATGGTGAAAGACTGTTGTGGAGCGGAGGGAGCTCCAGGAGGAGGAGGAGCTGACCAGTGCAGGACACCACGCTCTGAAACAGGGACAAACCAGGAGGCGCTGCACCGTTCAGAGGATCAGAGGAGACAGAGGGCAGCCAGCCAGGTTTCTTCCGAGTGCTACAGTTTCCCCAACCTCATAGGTCATGCGGGTCAGGTTGACACAGTGGCAGCGCGGCTCAGCCGCAGCAGCTCAGGACTAACACCTGAACACTATTTCGTTGTACGCTTGTACAACGACAATAAAGCACTTACTTACTTACTTATGAAGAGGCACTAAGAGCCCACATAGCTGCAGCACAGTGGAGGCGTCACAAGAGGAGCTACAGGAAACAACAAAGGGACAAAGTAGAAGGTATGTGGGCAAGACTCACAGCTAAGCCACATATGCCTTCTATTGTTGTGACTAATGAACGTTCACTGGAGAATAAATCAGATTAACTGCTAAGCTCTTCCAGAAGATGGTGAAAGACTGTTGTGGAGCGGAGGGAGCTGAGCAGGAGGAAGCGGAAGGATGAGAGGAGCTGACCAGTGCAGGACACCACGCTCTGAAACAGGGACAAACCCGTTTCAGAGGAGACTGAAGGCAGACATTCTTGTTAAAGGCGCTATACAAATAAAGCTCTCCTTCTCTTTAAAGCTCTTCTTCTCTCCTCTGTATTCCCTCTTGTGGCCCCATCTTCATTCGTGTTGTGTCTCCTCTGTCCCCTCTTGTGTCTCCCCCTCTTATGTCCCGTTCCTGTGAGGAGCTGCCAGGTCGGGGTAATGGACTCCTGCTGGTGATGAGGAGCTGCAGTAAAGTGGACACTCCACTCTCTGCTTTCTGCTGTGGAATTAAAGTAACCATTTTGTGCCGCACTGACCTTTCCTCTGCAGCCCGTTATCATGTACCGGGAGCAGGCTTTGTTTCAGTATAGACTCCCTTTTGTAGTTCTTTTTTTAGGTCTGTCCATGTTTAGCTCTATTTGCCATGGCTAAGTCCTATTTTGGCCCCTATGGCTCCACTTTAAACCTGATTTAGCACTAGTTCAGCCTTGGTTTAATCCAGTTATTGAGCGGGTGTAGATCTGGTTGTACTCTTTACTTTATTTATTATAAAGACTATTGCTTAATGTTTTTGGTACCTATAGAAAATCCTTTTGTTCTTTGTCAGTTTTCTGTACGGTAGTTTCCCCCCAAATCATACTGGGTTGAAGTAACTCTGCGTATTCTTGCTGGTCTAATAAAGTGAAGTTTCTTTGTATTTTTGAAGCTCAGCAGCGTCACCTGACTTGTTTGGATCCATTAAGGCAGTGGTACCCAACCTTTTTTTAAAAACATTTTTTACTTTTTTTAATGATTTGCTACCCTGCAAATGTTAAATGTAATGTTATTGTTTTTATTTTTGGGGTGGGTGCTTATAAGCCTTTGGCTTCGGCCCACTCCGGCCCACAAATAAATAAACTAAACTAAACTAAACCTTGAAGCATACATGAAAGCATAAGAAATAACCAACAATAAGCATTTATTTCAAACAAACAAATTGGAGTGTTTTATGCACCCGTCGTCCTATGTCCAACATTTGAACATAGGGCTGCACAATATATATAATAGTATACAAATATAATATTGCTTTATCAGATGATGCAATAAGAAGCCACAATATACACTAAAGTCTTCATCTGACTGAGATCCACACATTTTTTTGCAAACTGAGCCAAAAACAAACAATCCATTGAACATATCAATGTGTGGAAGTTCAGCTTCAGTTAAACAGGTCCTAGTTGAGTTCAGTTGTAGTCTGTTGTAGTCCTGATGTCATGTCTGATACCTTGTTCTAAAAAAAACGTGTTACTTATGATTTGTGTTTAATTAGAATGGAACATTTTGAGTTGAAATGGTTCAGTGAAATATCACCATAATATCGTTATTGCGATATTGCACAGCCGTATCACATATCGCAAGTTACTTCAATTCAGCTCTATTCTAACCATTTATTTTGCTCAAGAAATATCATTTATGACATGAACCTCTGGCCAGACAAAGCTCTGGAGGCCCGCTCCCCAGGTTGGGAACCAGTGGTTAATGGATAACCTGCCATTACTTTACATTCCATACGTTTTGGTGTCCTTGGGCAAGACACTCCAGAACCAACTTGGTGCACAGTGAAGACCTTTCTTCTTTCTGTATTAGCTTGGGTTGTTTGCAGTTTTCTTTCAGTCTAGATTTTCTTCGTCTACGTTCAGACTGCAGGCTGAAGTGACCCAATTCAGACTGATTTTGCCCTTATGCTCCTGTATCTGATCTTTTCATGACAGTCTGAACGACACAGATCCGATCTTTTCAAATGCAACCCAGGCCACTTGGATATGTCCTAAATCCGATACGTATCTGATCTTCTGCAACTTCAGTCTGAACGGCCAGGTCACATTTATCTGACCTGCACGTCATCGATGCTCTGCAAAGGCCATTCATTCTGCATTAAGTCGACGGAGAGGTTGGAAAACTACACGTGCACTTGTTATGAATGAAGTTAGCGCAAGTCGCTGCTCACCTCTCCACGGCTGGACTCCACAGCGGCACGTTTCTTGTCAAAGACATTGCTGCCTGTCTGTCTTCTTAAAATGATCCAGTTCTTGATGTACTGGCCCCGTTAGCTTCCTAAAACCAGATCAGCGGCGCTGTTTTCTGTTCACTTCCTCAAATAGCAGTGCCTCTACTGCATACTGACACATTCGAGCCGCATCCCGTTCAGACAGGAGATCACATACAGGTCACGTTTGAGAGTAATATGAACAACCTTGCAAAAAAATCTGAACTGAGCATTAAGACCTGCAGTCTGAATGTAGCCTAAGAATGCTCAGAGTCCAGGCCTCTTCCTTTGGCTTGCTGTTAACTACCTTCACTCATAAGTCATTTGATTGCAGCTGTTTGTGGATATCACTGAAAAAAAGAGGCAAAAGAAAAAGAAGTGGATAAAAACATCCAATCCTATTGGCTGTATTGACATGTGCGTTCCCGGCCAATCCTGTTAGGGGATTATTGTCCGCGGAGATACCATTTCATTAAAGAAAAGGCGCACATGGCTCGGGGCCTGGTTATGTGCTCCGCTGCGCAGGGAAAGTGTGTAAATGCTTTATTGTGGATGAGTTGATGTGATGGAGAGCGTGTCTGGATCAATAAAGAACCAATCAAATGCTGACAGTCGGCTACTGTACAGTCAGTCAGTCAGGCCCGGCGCGGCTGCAGCTCGGCGTGACGGAGGCGGGGACCACGGCCCGGCTCCAAACACCGCGCTTTAGGTGAGAAACGGGAAATAGGTGTTTACGCTACATGAAAATACTCTGGCAGGGGAGGTTTCAAACTCAACTCCCAAACCCACTGCCATGCTTTAGAAGACCTACCTCCAGCATAGGGCTGCACCATTTTGACAACAAACCTTTTTATGATTTATTGCAATTCAATTTGCAATTTTAATATTTATGTACGTTTTATTTTTCGTAAAATTGAGCATTGAGCTGCATATAAACTGCTGTTAAACATCACAGTGCTCAGTTATTACATTTTAGCTTCATCAGCAACAAGTTACAAATCTACAATAGGCAAAGAGACATTTTATGGAATTGTCAGAAAAACATGCTTAGTTTTAATCATTCTCTAATAAAGGTGGTGCTCTCACTCTGTTCCCTATTCAGCGACATGAATCCATTCTTAGAATCACAGTTACCTGCAAAACGCTGCTGTTTTATGAAAGCCCTCTCTTCGAACAAATGATGATTCTGTGACACAACAGTTTGTTACGAGCGTGAGAATAGTTTGCAGTTTGCGAGAGACACATGAGGAGTTTGTTTTCCGTGACTGCAGCGCAGACAAACATGAATCTTCTGCGGACTCTCCTGATCGGCAGCAGCCAAAGGACGCGAGGCTCGATCATTCTGATTGGAGAACATGTCTCAAATGGAGGAGGCGCAAGTCAGGGGAAAAACATAAAAACCTCAGCGCTTGTTTAGTTAAGGCATATTTACACAATACAGGGGTGACAGTGGCTCAGTTATGTCCTTCACCTGCAGATTGGCAGCATCCCTCTCTGTCTACCCCAGGGCAGCTGTGGCCACAACATATGTACTACAGTACTATGAGAAGCTTTTCCCCCTCCGCCATCAGACTCATGAACACGAGAAGAGCACCCAATGACTCTGTATCTGACTCACATAATAACCTGTTCCCGCCGTCTGCTCTATGTCCCCACTCACATCTGCTGCTACTGTAACACTTAATGTATCTGTAAATCCATTCACGTTGTGTTAAATTGTTATTTTATATATTTATCTTTATATTTCATACATACCCTTGTTAGTTTGAACGTTTTTTATAGTTTACTCTATCAAAAGTTTTTATGTTTCATGTTTGCACCGAAGAAAATTCCTAGTTTGTGAACCTGTTCACTGACAGTAGCAGTAAATGTATTCTAATTTTGATTCTGAACTGAGGCTTGTAATGTTTAATGCAAATATAAGCCAGTGTAATTTACAAAAAGCATTTTTAATGATGGAAATTCTGAATGAAGTATGTTTTTTGTGACGTTTTCTTTTAACTACACTGATAAATCGCATGCACATGTGGTCTGTTAAATAATGATTTTCAGCTAATATCAGTCATTTCAACAATCCATCATTCCCCATCTACTCAAAATGCCATTACAGTGCTAAAAAGAACTGTCAGTTAAAGCCTCGCCCTGAGCTAAACATTTCACCACTGTTTCTAAATAAGATTCTGAATGAAACCTGATAAATAATAATAATAATAATAATAATAATAATGCCTTACACTTGTATTGCGCTTTACAAGCCTGTATTACCAAGTTTCTCAAAGCGCTACACTGTCGTCATTATTCATTCACTCCATACTTGGTGGTGGTAAGCTACTGTTGTAGCCACAGCTGCCCTGGGGTAGACTGACGGAAGCGAGGCAACCAGTCTGCGCCATCGGCCCCTCCGACCACCACCAACCACTCACTCACTCACTACATTCGCTAGGCTTCCTGGTGTTACCAAACGATCTCCCATCCAAGTACTAACCAGGCCCTTCCTGCTTAGCTTCCAAGATCTGACGGGATTGGGCAGAGCAAAGGCGGTATGAATCTGATATTATAGAAGTAAAAATGACCATCAAAGACTGGTTTGGTTCAAACGTTCCTGCAGTGGTGTGAAATTCCCTGACTGTGTCCTCCCTGGTTGTGAGCTGCTGCTGTTGTTATCCCAGGCTCTTCCAGACTGCAGACGCCTCCGGGAGGCCATTAAGAGCACGCCTCCCCATCCGTGAGCGCACGAGTCTGGGCTGAGCGCGAGAGAGGGTCGGCCTAAATTACCCCAGAGCAGCAGGTCAGAGTTAGCCGGACCCCGCTGTCAAGGGAGAGGCGGCGTAATGGAGGAGATCACAGCGGGCCAAAGAGTGGCGGCACAGGCACACCACACACTCTTTAGGTCTGCGCTCTTTCAAAGCTATTACTGTGATCTGAGACACACCAGGAAACCTCACCAACAACTGACCTGGATTTGTGTCTTTCTTCATTCACACTGTTTTGAAGTAGTATTGTTCACTTAAACTGTGAACACACTCCAGTTTGGATTTAGTCCATAAACGATCACGAGAGCCATGAAGAGCTGTTGCGTTTATTATGGTGGACTTGATTTCTTAGCATGCTGCTGGCAAAAAGTGATGGCTTCTGTATTGTTTTTCATTACATCTCCAACTACAAACAGACACTTTCCTCAACCAAAAATATTTGAAGCTGTAAAATGTCAATGCTGAGGTGCCCAAAAGCAGACCACAATTATGTACACAGACCTGGGCCTGGCCTCCTGGTCTCTCTCCTTTGGCCCCGGTCTCTCTCCTCTGGCCCTGGTCTCGGGCTTCCTCTGGCCCTGGTCTCTCTCCTCTGGCCCTGGTCTCTCTCCTCCTCTCTGGCCCAGGTCTCTCTCCTCCGGCCCCGTCTCTCTCCTCTGGCCCAGGTCTCTCTCCTCCGGCCCCGGTCTCTCTCCTCTGGCCCTGGTCTCTCTCCTCTGGCCCTGGTCTCGCTCCTCTGGCCCTGGTCTCTCTCCTCTGGCCCTGGTCTCGCTCCTCTGGCCCTGGTCTCTCTCCTCTGGCCCTGGTCTCTCTCCTCTGGCCCTGGTCTCGCTCCTCTGGCCCTGGTCTCGCTCCTCTGGCACTGGTCTCTCTCCTCCGGCCCCGGTCTCTCTCCTCTGGCCCTGGTCTCGCTCCTCTGGCCCTGGTCTCTCCCTCTGGCCCTGGTCTCTCTCCTCTGGCCCAGGTCTCTCTCCTCCGGCCCCGGTCTCTCTCCTCCGGCCTGGTCTCTCTCCTCTGGCCCTGGTCTCGCTCCTCTGGCCCTGGTCTCTCCCTCTGGCCCTGGTCTCTCTCCTCGGCCTGGTCTCGCTCCTCGGCCTGGTCTCTCTCCTCTGGCCCTGGTCTCTCTCCTCTGGCCCTGGTCTCTCTCCTCTGGCCCTGGTCTCTCTCCTCTGGCCCTGGTCTCTCTCCTCTGGCCCCGGTCTATCTCCTCTGGCCCTGGTCTCTCTCCTCTGGCCCTGGTCTCTCTCCTCTGGCCCTGGTCTCTCTCCTCTGGCCCTGGTCTCGCTCCTCTGGCCCTGGTCTCTCTCCTCTGGCCCTGGTCTCTCTCCTCTGGCCCTGGTCTCTCTCCTCTGGCCCGGTCTATCTCCTCTGGCCCTGGTC
The DNA here is from genome assembly GCA_007210695.1 of Neogobius melanostomus. Lineage (NCBI taxonomy): Eukaryota > Metazoa > Chordata > Actinopteri > Gobiiformes > Gobiidae > Neogobius > Neogobius melanostomus. The sequence continues at coordinate 333,200 of VHKM01000313.1, forward strand.
TCTCTCCTCTGGCCCCGGTCTCTCTCCTCTGGCCCTGGTCTCTCTCCTCTGGCCCTGGTCTCTCTCCTCTGGCCCCGGTCTATCTCCTCTGGCCCTGGTCTCTCTCCTCTGCCCCTGGTCTCTCTCCTCTGGCCCTGGTCTCTCTCCTCTGGCCCCGGTCTATCTCCTCCGGCCCCGCTCTCTCTCCTCTGGCCCTGGTCTCTCCTCTGGCCCCGGTCTATCTCCTCTGGCCCTGGTCTCTCTCCTCTGGCCCTGGTCTCTCTCCTCTGGCCCTGGTCTCTCCTCTGGCCTGGGTGTCCCTCCTCTGGCCCCGCTCTCTCTCCTCTCTCCTCTGGCCCTGGTCTCTCTCCTCTCTCCTCTGGCCCTGGTCTCTCTCCTCTGGCCCTGGTCTCTCTCCTCTGGCCCCGGTCTATCTCCTCTGGCCCTGGTCTCTCTCCTCTGGCCCTGGTCTCTCCCCTCTGGCCCTGGTCTCTACCCTCTGGCCCTGGTCTCTCTCCTCTGGCCCTGGTCTCTCTCCTTTGGCCCTGGTCTCTCTCCTCTGGCCCTGGTCTCTCTCCTCTGGCCCTGGTCTCTCTCCTCTGGCCCTGGTCTCTCTCTTCTGGCCCTGGTCTCTCTCCTCTGGCCCTGGTCTCTCTCCTCTGGCCCCGGTCTATCTCCTCTGGCCTGGGTGTCCCTCCTCTGGCCCCGGTCACCTCTCTGGACCCTCCTCTCCCCCCATGGCCTGCGCTCTGTCGTGACACGTGGCTGATGGACTATTTTTCAAATTGATTTCAAAAATGTACATAAGCAGGCGATCCCCTCGCCCAGATTACCTATTGATTTTAATATGAAAAGCTCATTATATAAGCAGGAACGGCAACACAAAAAGCTAGCCAACCTTTGCATAAATCCTTTAATTGAATTTCCAAGAGCCCGTGGTTCTACATTTTTAATTAAATCCATTTCTTTTTTTTTTAAGGCGCGGCGTGTAATTTGCATGCTGCGAAGTGGGTGCTGTCCCAGATAAAGTGCCATTGATCCTTATTAAGGCTCACCTCTGGGCGCGCTGAAAACCAACCGCACAAATGAAATGTGCTCACGGTGCATACACTTATTGCCCGCATGATAGGATTAGGAGGCAGGAGGAGAACGAGGGCAGGCTGGAGATATAGACGGAGGAGGAGGGGGGTCCTGATTATTAATAGTTGTTCATATTAATGTAGTAATTCACCTCTCCTCCTCTCGGGTGACACTGTTTATATTTACACTCGTGTCCAGAGTTCTCATCAAGCCCTCCGCTGCTCGCTTCGGCTCTGCGGGTATTTCCCAGTTGTGAATGTTTTTGAAGGAAGAGTTGACTCCTCAGGGTTTAACTCGTTATTTGATTTTTCCTTTTTTGTGTGTCCCGCGCAGGCATGGTGCAATTACCGTAATGTTTCTAATAAGATAAGACCAAGAGCACGCATTTATTAAAGCACTCTATTTAGCTACACTTAGAGAAGGGACTTCTATTATAACTCCTCAAAAACAGACCCGGAGTATCAGTATTTTGCCTCACTTAGTTTGCACTATCCCGGTTTGCTGTGGTTGCTTCTTCTTCTACTGATCAAGTGCTGTGATCGGCACTTTGTGGATTATATTCCGTCGCAGATTCAACTATAAAACGGTTCTCCGCATTTTTAAATCTCGCGATCCAACTTCGGTTGGTTCCGAGCACTTATGTATGATAGGATTAGGCTTCAGGACGTCCTGATTATGAATAGTTTCATATAATATTTAACCTGTCCGTCCATCCTGGAGTGAGATTGTAATGAGTGTGTTTCTGCACCCCTTTGTCTGGATTTCTCATCAAGCCCTAACCCAATTTGAAATGTTTTTGAAAGAAGAGTTGAGTCCTCAGAAAATATCTCGTTATTTATTTATTTATTTTTTAATTTTCTAGATGTCCCGCTGTGGCATGGGGCATTTACCAAAGACCATGGATCTCCAACCAGCAGCTCGCCAAACATATTCTACATCTCTATACGCTTGATACCTCACATTTTTAGTTTGTTCTGAACACGCTAAAAACAATGTGAATAGCTGGGTCAATATTGTAAAGTATAAGGACTAAAGTGGCAGTTTCTCACCACTATAAAGGAAAACGTGAAAGTATTTGTCTTATCAAAAGTGTAAGTTTAATTTAACACAAGTGCGGAGGGCCAACACACAGGAGTACAGGTAAACTCATGGTTAGCTCTGAGGAGCCCAGGTCTGTGGTCCCTGCTATATAGCCAACCATGCGAGAGGCAGTCCCAGCACCAAGATGGGAGGGGCCACCAGTTTCAGATGTAAAGGCAGACGTCTGCAGTGGGGGCGCCTCGGATGAGAGCAAACGTCTCCTTTTGTGATGATAGAGGTAGCAACACACAGGAACGCCTTTGAGCCAGGACACGTCTTTGGCCATTGTCTTAGGTGTGAAGCAGAGACTCAGCATGTGCTTTGGCCGGGATAAAGCACAGGAGACGGGTTGATTAAGCGGGCCAGACGATACTTCACAATTAGTGTATTACTGACTTCAATTTAATTAACTCTAAAACTGCCATTACAGGACTAAAGTGGTTTTCTTTGAAATACCATCTCAAGTGTCTTTGTAGCATAGGTAGCTCCCCGACATTCTTGTTGTGTAAAAGTAGCTCCTCGGGTTAAAAAGGTTGGAGACCCCTGCTGTAGACGAGGAAGACCTGTTTATAAAGTCTTCTTTCTGTTCGGTTTGGGTCACCTGAGCATGGGTCAGTTTTACTTTGTGTTTGCCATGGAAAGACACTGCTGTAATAGCCCTAAACTGCACCTTACCACGCCCATGGAAAGAAGACTTAAGTGTCCTTTAGGTGTAGTAGTTAAAGACCATATAGCGGAATTATATTTCAGAACTTGCAGGGTCACTGTCACAGAAATGTTAGAAAACTCACTTGAGTGATACAAATGCTTTATAGTGTTTTTCCCCCCACAAATGTCTAGGTGTCTATATTTTGTCCCACAACTAGAAAAAAAAATCAGGTGTAAGGCCTTTAATAAACTTTGAAAATGATCACTTATTTAGACAATATACTGTTTACCCTATCAAATAAATAAAGGGTGTGTGACGTCAAACAGCGCACATTTTTTTATTTTTTTATTTTTAAAATCCTGGGTGCCCATAGTTTGTAATTTCCTGTAATAAAGTTGTGCATGTGTGGTTATCACTCATCAGACATGCTTCTGGTCATGTCTGCTCTACATCATCTCCAATCAAGACGATTAAGTCTCATCCTCTGGCCGTTAAACAGCACAGAGCACATGTGGACTCGGTCAGAGCCGACCCCCTCTCCTCTGTGTGGTTACATGCACACGCTGGAGTGGATCAATAGAGATTACCCCCTGACCCCGAGCACATACTTATAGGCTGCTCCGTGGTGCTCACCCATATCTCATCAGTTTCACTTAAACACCACACCTCACTCAATAAGGCAGCGCACGCTAATTCATTTCAGACAAACAGGAGAGGGCCTTTGTAGCATGTCTGCTGTTAGCACACAGACATATGGACTTCAGAACGTACAGCGTCGTGGGAGTGGGCTCTTGTTTAGAAGAGGCACAGAGAGCAGGACTAAACTATGGACAAATGTGCAAATGGGAGGGGAATGAGCGAGGGACAATAAGCTCTGGTGCTTTGGCTCCGGCAGGTGGAGACGTCCACAATCAGTGTTCATGATCTGCAACAAACATAACTGACTTTCAAATCTTCAATCAACGTTTCTTTCTGAATCTACGGCCCAGGTCCAGTCGACTTAAAAACAGTTTCGTACACAAGGCTATCTCCCCCACGCCCCCTCCACAATCAAGGATGAGAGAAATCTAAATTCAAATCATTCACATGGTTGACAAATACAAATCTTGGATTGTGTATAACTGTTTTAAATATGGTGATAAGGATATTAAACAACAAGACTTGAAAAATACTAAATCAGGACCCAAACAAGGCTGAAATAGAACTAAATGAGACAGTCATGACTAAAGCTGAACTCCTGTTTTTAGGCAAATAAATGGGTGAGTCAGTCAGATGGAAGACCTCAGCTCCTCAGCGATGTATTACGGCTTCTTGTGTCCCCTACCGTGGCGGCACGGTAGCGCAGCGGTTAGTGCTCTCATTTCACAGCTTAGAAGGTCCCGGGTTCGATTCCCACCAGGATGGGACCTTTCTGTGTGGAGTTTGCATGTTCTCCCTGTGTCTGCGTAGGTTTCCTCCGGGTACTCCAGTTTCCCCTACCACTAAAAACATGTACAATAGGCCAGGATGAATGATGTGTGTGAATGCATGGAGGTGATCAGAGGGACCATTGACGCAGATGTGTGCAGTTGCGACAGCGCTTCTGTCAGTCTCCCCCAGGGGAAACATACCACTCAGTATGGAGTGAATGTAAAATGCTCTCATGTAAAGCACTTTGTGACCATGTATGTGGAAGGCGCTATATAAATAAAGATCTTCTTCTTCTAATAATAATAGCACAGCTAATATATTAACCCTGCCTCATTCTGTAAAATGCTTTATACTTGTGAATAAATCACAATTGTTATTATAAAAAAAAATAGCCGCACAGCGGTGATATCGGCCCTAGCCAACCACTCCACCCAGACCAAAGAGGAGCTATTAGTCTTAGTCTACCGTAATAGGAGTACTATATGTACAAAATGAAATCATACTGAAGTTATCAGCTGTGCTGCACAAAAACCATAAAGGTTTTCAAAAAAAGTTTGGACAACTATTGAAAGCCTTGGGATGTTTGTAAGATAAGATAGGACTTTACTGATCTCACAATGGACACATTCACTTGTTCCATTAGCTCTCAAGAAACTCTCAGGGGCAAAATAGACAGGAAAATGTGCCCTGCGTATTGGGCCAGAACCTGAAATGTCTGTGCTGCTGATGGAGCTACAGTTAGCTTGATTCAAACGTTATGCACAGAGTCAGTTGTGGAATGAAATGGCTACATTTGTGGAAATAACTTACTATGCTATCAACAAATTTAAACTGACATAATATTTCCAAAGCGTTTGTGTGTTAGATATGGCTGCTCTGCTGCCGTGTGAGTGTTGGAGCTCTCGTGCTTTGTGACTCTAGTGTCTGCTCTGCGGCGGCTGCACCGTCAGCACAATGCAGCGGGAGTATTGACCCACGCCTGTCCTCTGCTCTGCCTGCTCCGTCCTCCGCCTGTCATCCCTCCATCTCTCTCACTCTCTCTTCTCTTCTCTTGGCTTTGACCTTTCCAAGACATCAGAAAGATTTGACAAACTCCATAATTGTTGGGTGGAATAGTTGAGTTTTTGTCACTGGAGCCTTTTGTGACAGTGAGGACCGAGAGCAGCTGCGGTGATGGACATGGACCAAAACTATGGTTATTTCATTGTTTTGTGTTTCGGCCCGTCACTCACTCTGAGCATGAGCAGGGGGGCGTGTGTGGGGCGGCACGCTGCATTTGTCTGTGAGCGATGAGGGTGGACTTTATTGGGTGGCCCGGTGGCCCAGAGGTTAGTGCATTCAATGTATTGTGAACAAATCAAGGCTTTAAATGTCATTAAAAAATTCAATTGGATTCAAACTGGCATTGATTCTAAATAATAAAAAATACAAAAAATGACATTACATTGCTCGACAATTTTTACTGTATAAGTTCTTTGAAAATACCAAAATGATGGTCTAAAAACATGTTCGATTGTAGTTTTGGCTGAAATTTACCATATTTGTGTTAAAACATTTCCTGTTTTGTCCAAATCTCTTTCCTCTGATTGATTAAATGTTTCCAAATCTTAAGAAATGAAATATAGTAAAATATAGTATCTGGGCATTATAAAGTTTTGATGTGTATAGTATGACCTTCTCCTCTCTGCTGACTCCGGTTCACTCTCCATCCTCCTCCTGCTTGATCTCAGCGCAGCCTTTGACACGATCTCCCACTCCATCCATCTGGATAGACTCTCCTCCATTGGCATCACAAACACTCCCCTCTCCTGGTTCCGCTCCTGCCTTTCTGACCGCACCCAGTTAATCCAGCTCAAATCTTTTACTTCCCTTCCCTGTCACTTCAGGGGTTCCCCAGGGTTCTGTCCTCGGCCCCTGACTGTTCCTAATCTACCTTCTCCCTCTTGGTTACATCTTCAGAAAACACCACATTCACTTTCACTGCTACGCGGACGACACCCAGCTCTACATCTCCAGTAAACCAAATTCCACACTCCCACCGTCCTCTCTCACCAACTGCCTCCATGAAATAAAGTCCTGGTTCACTTCAAACTTTCTCAAACTCAACAGCAATAAAACTGAACTCCTCCTCATTGGCACCAAATCCACCCTCAATAAAATCAGCAATTTCTCCATTCCCATTGACGGCTCCTCCATTTCCCCCTCCCCTCAGAGCCTGGGTGTCATCCTCGATAGCACCCTCTCCTTCACCGCACACATCAATAGCATCACCCGCATCGCCTACTTCCACCTCAGAAACATCCGCCGGCTCCGCCCTTCTCTCTCCCCTCACACCACTGCCATACTCGTACACAGCCTCGTCACCTCCCGTCTCGACTACTGTAATTCCCTGCTGTTGGTCTCCCTCAAAAAACTCTCCATAAACTCCAACTGGTCCAAAATGCAGCCGCCCACATCATCACACACACCCCCTCCATAAACCACATGACTCCTGTCCTTCAACAGCTCCACTGGCTCCACCCACCGCATCCAATACAAAATCCTGCTTCTCACATTCAAAGCAATCCACAACCTCGCCCCTCCATACCTGACTGACCTCCTCCATTCTCCCCTCCGCTCCTCCGCTCCTCCTCCTCTCTCCGGCTCACTGTCCCGGGGGTATATATACTACAACAGGCCCGGTTAGAACCATGAGGCCGTCCTTCTGTGGACCCACCACTTGCAGCTCCAACAGCTGCCCCCACGACCCGGCAACGGACAAGTGGAAGAAAATGGATGGATGAATATACTATCCATACTATAATAATAATAATAATGCATTTTATTTCTTAGGCGCCTTTCTAGACACTCAAGGTCGCCTCACATCTACAAGTAAATTAACATCAACAATTAAAACAGTTAAAATACAATGTTAAAACAGCATGAATAAAAACGGACGATGCAGTTGTGGTCACAGTGAGTAGGCTTGTCTAAACAGATGAGTTTTGAGGATGGATTTGAAGTGTGGGAGTGAGTCGGTGTTACGGAGGTCAGGAGGGAGAGTGTTCCAGAGCTGGGGAGCAGAGCGACTGAAGGCTCTACTCCCCGTGGTGACGAGATGGGCGGGAGGGGTAGGGTGACCAGATGAGTTGCCCTGAAATTCGGGACCGGGCCTGTTGTAGTATATAACAAATGTAATATGGTGGTTCCCACTGAGATCAGGACCTTGTGCCGCAAACTTGATCTGAACTTTTTGCTTCAAGTTCAGGCTGCTTTGTTGTTTGTTTGTTGACAAAGCACCGTATTTACAGTAGTTAACCCTGGGTTCCTCTGAGGATTTGTGAGGAATCAGCGACAAGCGGCCAATCACAGGAGGGAGTTCATCTGAATATGAGAATCACGAAACTCATGGCAAATAATGTTCTACAGACAATGTTCACATTCGTTAACAATCCTTATGACAACTTTAATGCAACACACGTACTATTATGTGGACGAGAAAAAAAGTATTTTTCATGTTGCCATCTAAAAGTCAGACACATGTGCAGGAAAAGTTACAACCCTGTCGTTACTTTATCAAATCCATGTGCGCTTTGATATCAAGGACTTCTGGCGCCGCTGCTCAACGTCCTTTCTCCTCTTCCCTTTCTGCGCCGCATTTCCTCCTCTGATTGGTCAAAGAGCCGCCGTCTTATCTAAACTGGAACTGAACTTGGTCCAGAGCAGGTTTTGAGCTAAGGGCATGTTTCCATGGAGATCTACCCTGATAGAAAGTGATCCAGCTTTGTAGTGCAACAAAAGCAGGGTTAACGCTAAACTTCCCGCTAACCCTCTAAACTCAGTGGGACTTTAATTACATGATAACAACAAAAAGCACTGAAGACAGTATAGATATAATGCTCTCTGCAGTTTGGGAGATCACAATTCAGTTTTGTGTCACTTCACCCGCCTCAAACTGGAGGGTAACTTTGGTCAATAGCGGAAACCGAAGAGGCCATAGAGAAAACAAGTCAACTCCACACACGAGTAGGAATCAAACCTGGGACCTTCCTTTGCCGCTGTGCCAGCTTTATAGCGTGCACTTGACCTTCTCCCCTCTCCTCAGCGCTGCAGCTCCACTCCTGAAGGCGTGTTTCTCAACCCGTCTCCGAACGGCAGCCTTTGATTTCCCTCATTTCATTTCATAATCCAATCAATCAGGCTAAAACGGCGCACGTGTGTCCTCGGCTAACCACTCGGGCATACATATTTACACAGCCCGCCACCCCGGCCGCCTCCTGGGGCTCGGACCACTCGGCGTGTTATTGATCGCGCCGCTGTTGCATGTTGTGCTCAATCATGTGTTCCATGCGTCTGCCGCTGTCCTCTCCCACCTGGCCCATTAGATTAGGCTAATGCATTCCACCCATTGATTAGTCATTACGCATCAGCCAATGGCGCGCCTGCCCCCGACTCGGCTCGCCCCTTGACCTTTGGGGCGGAGTTGTCACATGGGGTGCCCAGAACATGTTTAAGACAGATAGGAGTTTGTGTGTGTGTGTGTGTGTGTGTGTGTGTGTGAGGTCACGACGGATATCAAAGTGAGATGTGGTGCATTTTCTGAGGATATACATGACGATATAGATTTAAACGATGGGGCAAACACTTACTCTAGGGCCGTTCCTAACCGCAGCTTCCACGGCCTATTGTTGGATCAGAGGCACCATGACCAGAGTAGGCTTTTTCAACTCTTCATTTCATTTAATAGTGACGTTAAAATATATTCAACAAAACTGCTTTTGAATGAAGAGCAGCAGAGAGAAGAGCGTCTGATGATATCTGCCACTCTGTTTACCATCACTTTACATCAATTATGTTATTTATTTAAATGTTGTTTTCTTTTTTTTCTTTTTTTTTTTTTACAATATTTGCAACCACCATCAAGCGATTTCAAGAATTATTTTAGTGCATTTTGCAATGGGAGAAAGTCAAGCAGAGTTAAATCAAGTCTTTGGTGCTGTCCTCTAACTATTCAGGTTATTGGCCCCTTGTAAGATTGTATAGCCCACCCCTGACCTATAGCTCAAGATCAAGTCCTGACTAAACCAGGCCTAAAATGGATCCAAGATTTACTAAAACACATGGAAAACCATGCCTTGCATCACTAAAGACTTTGAAAGGATTTCTAATTGAAATAAATCATTTAATGATTCTGAGTACCTCCTGTAGAAGCCCAAGTGGGACCTGGACCACAGTTTGAGAACCACTGCCATCGATGATCTGCAGATACAAACTTTATCAGCAACGTTACCAACTTGATCCACAATGTTAACTATTTAGAGTGATAATCTGTAACACAAAATGCAAAATGAGGAACGAAAGAGAGATGGAGACATTTCAAGAGTAAACGATCAAGGCCCCTCCCCCTCCCGGCTGATTGGACCTGACAGGCCGGTTCATAGGAAAAGCTCATTGGCCAAAGCTATGGCTCCTGTGACTCTGATTAGTGTCTGAGGTCAGAGAAGGGAGAGGCTTTAGAAACATATGCACAATCTATTACATTTGTAAAACATTTCAACTTACAGACTATCACTTGAACCACTTTGTTGGACTAACCATGAACCAAGCTGAAGGTCTGGGGTCCTGGGGGCTGCACTGTGCTCATGTTTGTAATATGATACTGTATTTCACTGAAGCGACAATCACATGTGTTCTGATCTAATGCATTAGTTTGTCCTCAATTGATCAGACACTGGGGTTCATTTATCAAGACAAACGCTAAATAGCGAGTGCTAGCTGGAGAATTGGATAGAGATATTTGTGGACATGTTGCACCAAATGTATTATTTGAAATTGCATGTGTGACAGTACTGAGACCCCAAATCTGATATGTAAATGAGAGAGAATGCTGCGAGTGAAAAATGCATAAATGACTCAGCTGCTGATTCACTTTGCACGTGCTACACATTAGCAAACACTTGGTAAATGATCTCCACTGTTCCTGAAACATGGCGCACATTTTTTTCCTTTAGGATTCAATAGGGCTGGAAAGCGGAAGTGCGAGAATTTGTGAGATTTCCGTCCACGGATACAAACAAACAACACACGCTGGTTGTCCTGTACTGATATCGCGGACTTCATACGCTCTGATGGCTTTTTCAGTGTTATTTTGGACACATTTCGTCACTGGGACGAAAAACTTCGTATACGGCCATGCTAGTCGCTGAGTGGATCGGCAAATGCCACGCTCAGGTTTGTGGCATGGTCCCATTTAGTGATAATATTCGAGTAAGTTATACTCGTAGTGACATGCGCCTTTTTATATCTGTAGACACCTTGGTCAAGGAGGGTCGACACGCCCGCCTGCCTTTTCCTCTGCCTTTGATTTGCTTTTTTTAATTATTCCCTGTCACTGGACATGTGGAGCTCCGTGTGTGAGGGCAACACCTCTACTGTGAAACAAACCACAACTAAATATGGTCATAACCTCTTAACCCCCACTTTAACCAAGTACATTTTCATCACTTTGGCTTTTGTTGATTTTTTTGTCATATTTTTATAACTTTTTTGTCGCTTTTTATCATGTTTTTATAACTTTTTTTGTCACGTTTTTGTCGCTTTTTTGTTGTGTGTTATGCTTGTTGCTGAACTGGTGAAAATGTGCTCGGTTAAGGTGGGGGTTAAGAGGTTTTAACTAAAAGAAAAAGTAAAATAAACTCGAGTCTTTGGTATAAATTGCCTCTGTAAACTATTTTATCAACAACGGACCTACGTGCCTTAATGTGCTGGTGTTGGTCGTCTCCAGCTGCGTTGATTGGCATTTTGTGTTGAACTGCTAAGGCTAATCACTCGCTATGTCATGAAAGCATTTTGCACTATTCAATTCAGCCGCCTCCTCCAACAGCTGGTTGTTTGTTTGTATCCGAGCGAAGAACCGGAAGTGCTTCTGGTACGAGACTTTCCAGCCCTATTCTCAAAACACTGCACTCGTGGGTCAAAAGCACATTTTTTATCAACATGTGAACTCCCCTGTCCAAACTGTGATACCACCCCCTAGTGGCTATGGACGACCCCAGGAGATTCAATAAGAGTGTGTTTCCTCTGGCAGGCCCTACAGCCCAGTGCCTGGTCTACCTGGTGAGGCGAGCGATCCCCTGCCCAGGCCAGGACCATAGATATAATATAATAAAGATGAGCGGGTCTCCTTCAGCCCCATTCATCGTAAAGGTTCCCGAGTCCTGTGTGAACCTTAATGGCCGCTCTGTCTCCTCCTACGCAGCCTGTTCCTTAAAAGGGCAAGACAGGGTGTCTTGCCCTGCACTCGCGGGGCGGGCGGAGCCTCCACAGAGCTCCAGAGCTTGATTGACAGGCGCTGGAGCCAGTCAATGCACTGAAAATGCTTCCAATGTTCGGGCTTTTAAAGAAAAACCAGCGTGGTTAAAAATATTTCATCTACCCCAGCATTGTCACATGAGTCATAGTGATTTTTAGAAAAAGAAAAACTCTTTGGAGCCAGGCTTTTAAGCCGTTCTTAGGACGTTTGAAGTCCCATTAGAATCAGTGCTCCCAAGTGTCTCTTGGAGTCGCCCCTGGCCACCAGGGGGTGGTATTACAGCAATGTCAGCTCTCCGCCATGAGGACCATAGAGAAGCACTTTCCTCGCCCATTGGCCAGGATTAATGTGGGCTGATCAGACTCAAGTTTTGGGACCGACCTCGGGCTGTGGCCAAAGTGATGAACTGATATTAATGTGATGCGAGCAGACTTCTGGCCTCTGATTGGCCAGAGGAGAGAGGACCGCCCACTAAAACAGGCAGGTCATACGGGTTTAATCACACGCAGTTGAAAAAAGAGATTTTGCTGATAGCGTTCAGCCCCTTTAGCTGTTGTTAGCATAACATTAGCATGCTTAGCTTCATAGTTTTAGCTTCTTCTTTCTTATAGTATTTGCCTTAGCACCTCTGAATGATCCCATAAACCCCTAGCCTGGCTAACGCCAGACTAAAATCACAAGTGATATTTAGTCTGGGGACCACCAATTCATTTTCTCGTAGGAGAGGTGTGGTTTACGATTGTCCATAGCCGTTTATTGGGCGTTACGAATGTCTCTCATGCGTCTGCACGTAGCCATAGCCAATCGTATCATGGTATCAGATGACGTATGACGTACCCGCTGTAAACTTTTGAGCTAAACTATTTAGAACACGTTCTAAAGCTTGATGAAAGATGGCATCGCGTCTGCTGCTGTCATGTTGGATCCGTAAATATTTTTTATTTTTTTTATCCCTAAACAAACTACAAGCTTCCGTATGTCAAATAGCGCGTCATCGTCTTACCGTCCCTCCTCGTTCTGTGATTGGTCCCAAATCCATGGAAAAATGTCGGCCATGGTCCCCAGGCTGTTGTGAAGTTCGAAAAGATTCGAGCACACACAGGAGTCTGGCGTTAGCCAGGCTAATAAACCCCACCAAAAGGAAGTATTTGTCCACATTGTTCTCTTCGCAACTTGCAAACCTTTTCAGACCGTTCTGTTGTTCCTTCAGTATTGTGTATTCCAGTGTGCGTATCTGTGGGAGCACAACAACTGCAGTCCATTACTAAGTGGAAACCCTCGCAGAGGGTAGTATGAAATGTATGAAATGTCTCCATCCTGTTTATTGGATTCATTTTGAGACTTACATTGTGAGGCTCTTAACCCCCAACTTGACACATTTTCATCACTTTTTTATTGTTTTATTGTTCCCTTTCCCGCCTGTTTTTGTCTGATTTTTCATCACTTTTTGGGGTCGCATTTTCAGGTTTTGTGTTGCCTTTTTTTTGGTCCCCTTTGTGTCGTGTTTTCTCTGCTTTTTTTGTCGCATCATTTGAAAGCTAAGACCTTGTAGTTTCTGAAAATGATGTGTAAGATCTGCGTGAGGAAAACACAACTGGCAGGTGGTGGATGGCAGGTAACTGGTTTTAAATTGTGTGCCGCGAGTGAAAAGTGAGTTCAAATGAGCCAGATGAAGATGTCTAATTTGTTGGATAAAGTAGAGCCTGGTCACCACACACTCCTCGTCCTCCTGTCTGTGTGGCTCCCTCTCGTTAGGGCCCCACCCTCGCTGAATGATCTTTTATAGATATCCTCCGCTCACCCGTGCACCTGTGCTCGGTCTGTATGCGCTCGCAAACTAATGACGCCATAATTTCATGGATGTTTCTGGAATTGAACATAGGAGTAAAAGTGGAAAAAGTGGAAAAGGGGCCTATAAGAAAGAACCCGTCCACGGTGTCACTCTGAAACACACTTTAATTGTTTTATTCTCGTTCACAAATCTCCATCTCGGCCTGACAGATCTGACTTGTATTGCCGACACCGTCATCATTTGAATTTATCGAACACTTTCCGCGAACGCGTGGTGTTTTTCTCCCCCGCCCCCCCATGCACTGGCGTTTGTCAAAGAGTCGTGCTTTTTCTCTTTCTGTTTCTTGTCATTCCCCCCTCTCCCTCTGTGATGCAGTTTTGTGTGTGCTGTGCGATTCGGTTCTTCAAAAACTTTGCTGGAAATGTAGGCCCAGATCAAAGCAGCGAGAGAGAGAGACGGAGTTGTTTGATTAAAATCCGCCGCGTGAAGATGGACAGATGTTTTTTGATGAGACGTACATACTCACTCCTGCTCTTCCTCATTTCTCTCTCTTTACTTCCTCCCACTCTTTCACTGTTCTCTCTTGGCCTTCTCTTCTCTCTAAGTCGCAGTCGGTTGTGCAGTTCTAGTCGTCCTGGAGGTGTGTTAGGTTCAGAGTTATGATGTGACAAATAAAGCAGCTTTGCCCCTGTAATCACAGCCTTTTACGTAGCAGTTCAGGAAGTTACACTCACCAATAACACTGTGTAAAAATGTACACATTTTTTAGTGTAAATAAATATTTTTTTTTTGTGAGGCGTCTAAAACTGATTTAAAACATTTTTGCTTCATAGAATCTGAAAATGGTCAGGCTTTGTGCTAAGTGGATTCTTAGGGAACACTTTGACATTACAGCCCGCGAGTTGTAGGAACAGGGAATGAGTAATTACACATGTAAGTACAGGTAATTACAGTATGTAATAAAGTGCAAGGTTTATTAAGGGTGTAGTTGTGTTGGCCGTCACATACAGGTGCTCGTCATATAATTAGAATACATGAAAAAGTGCATTCACTTCTGTTCTTCAACTTAAACTGTGAAACTAATATATGATAGACTCATTACATGCAAAGTGACATATGTACAGCCTTTATTTGTTTTCATTTTGATGATTATGGCTCAGCTTGTAAAAACCCCAAATTAAAAATCTCACAAAATTAGAATATTTTGAAAATGGACTGTAAGACATAATCATCAAAATGATAACAAATAAAGGCTTGACATATGTCACTTTGCATGTAATGAGTCTATATCATATTAGTTTCACATGTTGAATTGTGGAATTACAGAAATAAATGAACTTTTTCATGATATTCTAATTATAGGACGAGCACCCGTAGATGCCAGCTTTGTATAGTTTTATAAATTGAGGGAAATGACCTCATAACACTGTACCTAATGTGTAAGTACATGAGCGCGGGCTGTAATCTAAAGTCAGACGCTTTGTACATCTTTATTAAATCTTGCACTTTGATGTGAAATTACCTGTATTTACATGTGTAAATACTTTCCACTAAATCAGATGCATTTTTTATATCGGAGTTGCTTTATTTTTTGAGTAGTTTTCATTAGAAATAAGATTTAACGGACAAATGCATTTCTATGAAACATATTTCATACAATAAATAATTGATAAGGTAAATGACATGTTATTATATTGACATGTCACTGTTCAGACTCTTGAACATTGGCTTCATCAGGACGCCTCTTAGGAAAGTTTGATCCTCACACTTGTGCGGGTCTGGGCTGTGACATCACTCAAATGCACGTTTTATGGTTCCAAAACTCATAGTTTTTCATTTTTTTCTAAATTCATAAAATTTCCGAGCTAAAGTGCCCATTGAAAGATTCTGGAAAATTTCCGGAAATTTATCAGGAATTTCCTGCCCCTTTGCATCCCTAATTTCATTTCATTTTATTTATTCTTTTTTCATGGTATGCAACATAAAATTGGTCCAATCCAGCAAACAAAACAATAATACATTCCATGAGAAATGGACTGGACTTTGTCACTGAAACATCTTCAGACATTTCATTTACAGTTGAAACATTCTTTTTTTTTTTTTTTTTACTGTTGACGTTCTTCGAAAATTTAGTCTAAACTCATTCAACAAGAGTTCTGGCTAAAATTGTTTGGTCAAAGTTGTATCCAAATTCCCCCTCATTCCTGTTTGATGGATTTTTTTTTTTGCAACAGAAGGAAAATAAGTTTATTAAAAATCCACTTTTTGAGCATTAAGCTGCTCCTTTTGGTACGGTTTATACTTACTGCATGTTCCTCTGACTCAGAGCTGAAGTCCTGCTCTACATCTGAGACGCTGCTTTCTCCTCTAGATCCTTTTCCTCAGTGTTCTCTCCTCCTCTTCCTCCTCCTCCCTCTCTCCCAGAAAAAGAATTACAGAACGCCTTTTGGGTCAGTGCTCTTTATGGAAGTACATTTATGAAATACTTTACTCCTGTCTGTCTGTCCAATTCCCTCCCTTTTTTCCTTCCACATCGTCTAATTGCAATAAAGCAGCGCGGGGTCAGTGCCTCTTCAAGGTGAGGGGAAACTGTGTATGTCTTTTTTTCTTTTTCTTTTTTCAATTGCACAATTTCTGCCCAGCTCACACAAAAAGAAAAGAAAAAAGCGTACGACTGCCACAATCGAGCCGAGCTCGCTCCGTTACTCCGCCCTCGCCTTGGCCTCCGTGTCCTTGTGTGAGAGCCAAAGGGTGCTCTGTGGGTGAGTGCCAACGCCCGCGCCCGGCGGGAGAGCCCTGCCGAGGGTGCCCAGCGCCAAGGCCTCACATCACGGAGGAGGCTGTGGAGATTAGACACTGACGCCGGTCAATAACACACGCTACAACAACATTAGTGTGACTGTTTTAACCATTTCAACACAGTTCATACATTACGTTTATCGATGTACTGCGATGTGTTTGTTTTTCTTCAGGGCTGTCGTTTGTCTCAGATGGAAGACCTCAGTGATTTAAGGGCAGGCAAAACCTTTTTTATTTTATTTTCAGGTTAAGCTTTCACCTGGAAAACAAAACAAAAACATAATCTTTATAATCACATGTTGAATTATCAATGTTTCTCCATCGATAGGCTGTTTTCTAAAAATGCATTTTTCTTACATTGGTGAGACAATATCTCCACTTCAGCACCTGCAGACTCTTGCACTTAACCATATTCTGAAGGTTTTTTTCAGAGGAATGTCTTAATGTGTAATCCCTCACATGATTTATTTAGTTTTGAATTTCATAAAACAAGGCAGAATTTTATGTTTACACATTTGTTTCCACTCATAAACTGCTCATTTTAAAACTAAACTAGATCTCCCAGATCCCCTCTGAAAGAGTCTTTTTTAACTAAATAAACCCACAAGTTTAAAGCTGGCTCCATCCATTATTCAGATTTGTCTCCAAACATATATGTGGATGTCTTTCTCATGTTTTCTACAGCACAAGTTTCAAATTGATATCTCCTATATTTAAAACGTTTCCCTATTCACCTGCAGCGTCTCGCTTTAATTAAGCTTCTTTCTATGGATTTTACATCATCTAATATTGCCATGATAATAATAAAGTGGCGATATTGAAAATAGTTTTTAATCGCGGAGGAAGAGGATCAGTTTTATTCTGAAAATCCCCCCGTAATAAAGGTTTTGTTCACACTTTGGTCGAATTATTGTTGAAACTCTCTAGCTTTGGAGTTCATAGCTCTGCAATGACATGAAACCAAAACGGGCACAAAGTTCACTGTCTCTGTCTGATGTTCCTGTCTGATGAAATGTTAAATGAAAACAGAGCTGTATTTGAAACGACGACGTCGAGTTCTATAAGTTGTGCACTTCCAGTACATTCTCTTCCTTCTAAACAGAACTCCTCAACCTTCTGCACTGAGTGTCAAAACCAGAACAACTCCTTCAGCTTCTGTTGCCGTACTGTGACATCATCTGCATGCCTTCCATTACATGAAACAACGCTGGTGCAAATGTCTTTTTTTTCTGGCATCGTCTTAACTTTGTGTAAATGGCAGCAAAAGGAAGTTGTCTATTGACGCCTGAGCCACGACATGAACATGGCAAACAATCATTCTGTGGAACACTTTGACCCTGAAGCAAAGGTAC
Organism: Neogobius melanostomus; assembly: GCA_007210695.1. Lineage (NCBI taxonomy): Eukaryota > Metazoa > Chordata > Actinopteri > Gobiiformes > Gobiidae > Neogobius > Neogobius melanostomus. The sequence continues at coordinate 350,632 of VHKM01000313.1, forward strand.
ACGTGTGTCATAGGGTTACAGGCTCTTTGTCTGCACGCAGCGCTCACTGTCAGTACCGTTTAGGGCCAGTTGGGGGCGTTGCAGTTCAACTGACAGAGCCCCGTGTTTCTGAACGGGACGGCAGACGGGACGGCAGGCATGACGGCGTGTCACGGCTGGGGCAGTGTCCACAATTACCATGGTCAGCGTGACAAGTGAGGGGAATAAGCAAAAGAAAAGACCCAGAGGAAAGGGACAGTTCCTGTTAAGCGGATGGATTCTTTTGTATATGGCAATATGGTTCCCTTTTCACATTTTCTCCACTTTAGCTTTACCCAAATCTAAAAGCTTCTTGAAAAAAGCGTCAAAATAGTGACAAAAACGAGCCGTAAATGAGGATGGAAACACAGCGACAGATATGACGAAAACGCAACAAAAGAACGTGATAAAAAAAGTGACCAAAAAAAAAGACACGACAAAAACATGACAAAAAGTGACAAAAATGTGAAGAAAAGGTGACCAAAAATGTGAGGAAAACACAAGAAAATTAAGATTAAAAAAAAGTCAAAGTGACAGCAACACGGCCACAACGTGAGCAAAAAGATCCGTTTAGATCAATTTTGCAGCTTTCAAATGAGGCTTTACACTGGCCTGTAGTCGAGAAGCTTTTAGATTTGGGAGAAAATGTGCTCGGTTAAGAGGTTAAGGAAGAAGCATGACTTTTAGCTTTTCTTCTCAACATTTTTGTCTGAAGAACATTTTAATCGTGGGTAATATATACGAGATAATTCAAGCTTTTAATTTCAAGTTTTTCCCCCCAACTCTTCTTTCAAATGAGACATTACTCTGGCTTATAGGCAGTAAACTCCAGTCCAGAAGCTTTTAGATTTGGGTAAAGCACCATCTCCGTGTTTTCCTGAACCGTGCAGTCACACACATCCCTCTGCACTCTTTTACCTGCTCATAATTGACTGGGCACTTTTGAGGACGGCGTGAACATCCGAGCGCTGCTATTGTTTGGACAGGCCTTTGTTGATGAAATAATTGTGGCTCATATAGACTGTAAAACGCTGAGCCCGACTGTCTGCGCCTCTCTCCTTTTGCATATTCATACACCTCTTCCCGGAGTCGAGGCGCTAATATGTGCGCTAACTGCTGAGCCAAATGACGAAACCAAAAAAAACACATGCATTTTTTAAAGCTTAAAAAGTAAAAAAAAACAATGTTAGGAGTTAGGTGAAAGTGTTGTCGCTCCTGCTGCTCCTGTGTGTGTGCGCTGCCTCGGCTCACATTGACCCCGGCTAGATGAATATTAGATGAAGCAGCAGCCAATATGTGAATAGCTGAGTTCAGGACGCCAACGATTTTAATGGCAGCGAGCAGCCATTAACAGTATATCTGAAAATAGACAGAGGATTTTCCATAGATCATTAATGACGGGAAATCCATCTGCCTCCCCCCCCCCGCCTCCCCCCTTCCTCCGACATAAATATCGCCTTTCTGCCCACTTTCTTATGCGCTACTTCAGATGTGTCATTTTTTATATGACGCTTTATAACCGGCTCTCACAGGTACGTCCGTGTCTGAAAAGGCCTCGGGGATGGGAACACGTTCTACCCTTAAACGATACCGGTCTGGTATCGGATAAAAAAAGGTTTAAGGACTACTGGAATCGAACAAATAAAAGTATCAAACGCAGATACAGAAAAAAATAAATAAAATACAGTTTTGATGCTGTTGGTCCAGGGACAGCTGTAAAGGAAGTGACTTGGTCGTTTCAGCTCAAGTATATACATTTTTTGTCTCCCAATGTTCTTGTCATTTTTGCCATATTTCTTTTACTAATATTTTTCCCAATATTTTTGCCCCATTCTTTATTTATATATATATATTAATATTAAAGTACTGGTATAGAAAACAATGTAACGGTACCCAGCCCTACCTCAAGAAGTCCAAAATGCTGAGCCAAGTTTGTAGAATTGTTGCTTCAAAACAATATAGAACGAAATATAAACTAAAAGTAAGGAAGGAAGGTCGTGTGGTTAAGACGGGTTAAGAGCTTCCTGTATTTTTGCAATCGTAAGGAAATGGGGGAAAAAGAAGGGAGAGGACTGGAGCAGTGATTCTCAGCTGGTGGGTCGCGAGCCTGAAACTGCATGGAAACACCACCGGAGTTTGATGAAATGAATGTTATTGGGTTGTTTTAATGTCAGTCTTAAAGGCGTATCTACGGCTTGTTCAATAAAAACTTGTGTTGAAAATACATGACATTTTTATTAGTGTCGTGGCATTAGTGCCATCCTAGGGTACAGTTGGGTCCTGAAGCTGCACCGTGTAAGAACCAAAGTACCCCTAAACTCTGAGTTACAGCCAATTACTTAAATGATCCGCTAAACTTCAATGTAGTTGTATGGGGTTAAAAATAAATCAAAATCACTCTGAAAGTAAAACGTTTGACTCCGAATGATCATGGATATACTCTGCTCTAGAGGATAGCAGAGGTGAGTGCGTGTGACCCAGCCGTTCAGCTAAAAGGCACAACTAAATCATGTTCAAATCATTCTATAAAACATTTGTATCATATTAAAGTAAGAAGCTCATAATCCCCATAGTACAGCTAACTTTGTGTGCTGTTTAGAAATGTCTCTACACTGCAAAAAGTTAATAACTAGATTATTTTAAAGATCTCAATTTGAGCGTAATACATTTGAGTTGTTTGGACTAGTTCAGATGGAGTTGGGCTTTTTCACGAGATTATTTCACTTGTTCTGAGATGTTTTTGACTCAATAAGTTTTGACTTTATTTGAGATTCATTTCTTTGCCAGTGGGGTGAGAAAATTGCTCTTGTCTCAATGGCCGTTTTACTTTCCTATTTACTTTTCCTATGTGACATGTACATTAGAACATACAGGTAAAGTAAACTTGGTCTGATCAGGAAAAAACGTCTGAATGAGTGAAAAACACTCAAAACGAGATAAATATGGTCAATTCAAGTCATTTAAACCCATGCTTGATATTTACTTAGTGTACATGAGTGTTAACGTCTGGAGGAGCACTAGCACTATGAGACCTGACCCTCAGTCTCTCTGCTCATGAGATTATGCACAATCAAAAATCACTGAAGAAATCAACATAATCCAACATTGTGGTGATACAGTGAAGTCATACCTTAACCTCTTAACCCCCGCCTGAACCGAGCACATTTGGTCCAGTTTGGCTTTACCCAAATCTAAAAGCCTCTTGAAAGAAAGCTTCAAAATAGTGACAAAAACGAGAAGAAAATGAGGATGAAAACGCAACAAAAAAGCGTGAAAAAGTGACAAGAAAAACTCAAAATAAATGTTTTTTCTCGGTTTTGTAGGTCTTAGCTTTCAAATGAGGTGTTACTCTGGCCGATAAGCTGTAGGCTCCAGTGGAGAAGCTTTTAGATTTGAGTAAAGCTGAACTGAAGAAACTGCACTGGGTTAATTCAGTAAATGAATGTTGTAGTATTGTGTATGCCGGCCCTCAGCTCGGCGCTCTAAAAACAGCCCTGATATTAGAATAGAGATTGCTAATGTCTGTTTAGTATATAGCGCACGTCCCTCCTCCCATATTCCTTGTTATTCTACTTTAGTGCTGTAATCAAGCTGGCCTTGCCAATAAAGTTTATTGTACGGAGCTAAGTGTCAATAGCGCGCGTGCAGCCGGGGCAGAGAGGTCTCTTTAATTAGAATAGGGCCGGGCGTGCGCAGCTGCACCTCGACATGACTCTAACCATCTGAGACCTCCGGTGCCACTCTCCATTCCACACAGGCCCCGCTCCCTGTGAAGTGTATGAATCGGAAAATCATAAATGCGACATCAAAAGTGTTTTTTTATGAGCAAATCAATTGTAGCTTTACATGACTGCCGAGCCTTGATGTTGGAATCTCGTCCCGGCAAACAATAATCCCCTCTATATGAAATATTGATTAGAGCGGCTCCCTCTCCATGGGATTGTATTAAGGTACAGTTGTAAAGGCTTTATGATGGGGCCCGCTGTTGACAGGGGAGAACTTAAAACATAATGGTGTTTTAGGCACTTATCAGTGAAACATTGGACGGAGATTTGTGGGCTGTTGAGGCTGCTATTGGACGTGTTGTAACTATTTTCTCTTTTGATTTTAGAGGCCTGAGCTGAAAAGCCGCTTGAATAAGAAACAATCGTTTGTTTGTACGCTCAAAAGGGTAAAAATGACTCACAAGATGATTCTACTCTAGCTTTTTTCAAGGGCAAATATAAACCTGTTTTTATAATGTTGACCACTTCGGTTTCTTCCTCTCTAGGGCTTCAGGATAGATGAACAACTGATCACAATATCCAAATAGGAAGAAGCCACAATATCAAAGGTGTGCTGGGTAATCGTGAGAGTTAGAAATACTGCTTTTTACAAATGTTTACAGATATTACACACTATTGTTCATGTAAATCTACCATTTAATGACAAACAAAACAAACAGATTTGATACTGAGCAGTAGTTGTTGGTTGATTCTAGTCTGGGCTGCTCTCTGAAGAGTGTGTGAGTGAGAAAGACGAGGTGCTTCTAAAAAGTTAGGTTAAGGAAAAGAAAGGCATAAGTGATAATGTGTCAAATAAGATGCTTGTATGTCATGGTCTGCTGAAGCTGGAGGAGCCAGCCCTGATGATGTGGAAAGAAAATGATCCCACACACTGAAAGTTAGTTCTGCTGATGATCAGATGAGCCGAGCCGCCGCTCACAGATCGGAGGGTCTGTCGGCGCAGGTGTGAGCAGCTGTGCTTCTGTTGGTGTGCCCCAGGGGCAGCTGTGGCTACAATAGTAGCTACCCCCACGGAGTATAGTTAGTATAAATATTAGCTGAATATGAGCTGGTCTCATCACAGCACAGCGGTACATTCTACTATTACTACATCAGGTCTTCCATCAGAAAGAGATTTATACAACTGCACATGGAAACTTAACGTGCAGAACTGCAGTTTTACTTCATTTTCCTTACTGATCCAAAATGGTTTAACTTTTAGTTCAAATAATGAGATCAAATGGTGATAATATTCATAGTGCAATGTTCAAGACACTTATCAAACATCGACATTTTTACTCTCTTTATCCTCGTTATGGTCCATAACACATCTGCATCTCACATGCCCATTCAAGTGTTTTTATGATCACAAAAGACAATATCGTTCGTCTTAAAGCCTTTAACTGTAGAGCTAGTGAAGGCATTTCAGTTTCCCCATATTCCCCAATTCATCAAAAAGTCCTGAAAATTAACAATTGCTTTAATACTGTAGTTCCGGATCCTATTTTCGTTACGAGCGGTAGAACTGATCCGCTCCATGTTCTTATGACAGTAAAAAAAAAAAAAAAATCCCTATTAATCAGTTATCATTGCCTTCAGGTGCTCGTACATTTCCCCCGCTGCTATCCACTCCGTTTTATCTTTCCCCTCACAGGCCCGTTCCAAAACTCCCCCACCAATATGCAAAACCGCCTCTTCCCCGATATGAATTCCCTGATAAAGGGGCAATTTGGACGAAAGGGGGTACAAAATTGCGCGCGGCACCTCCCACTCGCGAACAACAAACTGCGGCGGCGAGGGGGGCGTGCTCGCCACTTCAATCAAGCACTTAAAACACAAAAAAGGCATTTCCCATTACAATGCGGCTGAGATTAAAGACAGATAAAGTGGCGGGGGAAGCGGGGCAGCCTTGACCGAGCGCCCGCCTGATAGTGTGAGCTCGCCTGTGGACGACAGGAGGGCAGCCCTGGGATAAACTCCGGCAGAGGCAGAGCAGATGGAGCAGTAATTTGCGTGGGATGTGGTAGATGGGGAAAACATGGGCGCGTGTCAGTGCTGAGCGATGCCTCCCCGTTCTGAAAGGAATCAATTTGGGGCGGGACGGCGTGCATACAATAATTGAATATTACTGCTTACTATCTCCTCCGCTCTGCTCCGCTAGTGCTCTCTCTCGGCATCGGGGGGAGACGCACGTATGCAAGAGCGAGATGGAGGTTAGGGCCAAACGCCGGAGTGCTTCAAGTGCTGTTCAGATAAAAACCGCAAATCATCTCCCGACTTGTAAATGTGAATGTGGGGGAACGAGCCTATATCTTTCTAGTGAGCGACGCAAACCCGTCCCCGCTGTCACTCGTGTCTGGCACGCTCAATAATCACAACTGTTAATCAATGGGCCTTTGAATAAACATGGGCCAATCTTACCGGGTTAGCTGTTTATGGGTTTACATTAGGCTTAAGTAACTCAATGAAACGCATGTGCCCCCAAACCTTTAACCAAACAAACGACGTATCCTCGTATTCAGGTTTTTAAAACTTTCAATAATTAACCTCTTAACCAAGTGCATATTCTACAGTTAGGCTTTACCCAAATCTAAAAGCTTCTCGACTGGAGCTTACAACCTCATTTGAAAGCTAAGACCTACAAAACGTCCTTTTTATGATGTGTTTTCATCATGTTTTTGCTGCCTATGTGACACGTTTTGATCACTTTTTTGTGGCTTGATCACAGTTACATTACACTATAAAAAAACGTCCAAAACACGACAAAAACACAATGAAAACGTGACAAAAATGTGTCCACAAAAAAAAAAAAGAATGGAAATGTGACAAAAACGTGACAAGGAAACATGATTAAGAGCGCAACAAAAAACACTGAAATGTGATGACAAAAACAAGGAAGAAGCTGAGAAGAGTTTTGCAGGCCTTAGCTTTCAAATGAGGCGTTAAATTGGCCTCACCAGTCGAGAACCTTTTCAGATTTGGATGAAGCTGGAGAAAATGTGCTCGGTTAAGGTGGGGGTTAAGAGACTTGTCCTGTACAGGTGAAGAGAGGAGTAAAGCATGAGGAAACAGTGCTACAAATAACAGCTGAAACAGAACACAACTCCAGGTGTGTTTGTAACAAGGGAATTGTATTGTGGGAAAAAGCCTGATGGAGGTTTGAAACGTTCATATTGCGCCTTTTTAAAATGTGACGGATTGAGACTACGCCGTGACAAATGACAATATACTCTTCCCTTTGACACACACTGATCATCTCGCTTTTACTTTGCCATGAAAAGTCTGAAAAAGAACTCCTTAGAGAAGTGTTTTGTCAGAGTGATCGATTGCCATCTTGTTTTGGTCGGGCCTAATCTTTCAGTCATGAGTTCTGATCCGTGCTTTAAGTGCAGTGAAAGAGCTCCTGATTGATACTGGATCAAATGTACAGTACTAAACAGCTCTGGAACTACAGTATTATTGTTACTTACACAGACTGTAACTTCCAAAGGTACACAAATTCAGTTTCATATACCATTATCGCCAGGCTTATAGTGCTCAGTTTCTCGTTTCAGTATTTGTTATGGTCATTTTGGTCATTTGCTTCATCTTCTCTCCTGCTCCGTCGCTTCTTTTAAGCGACAGGGAAGTTTTCTATTACGGCGGCTCGTAATTGGTCGTTAATCGATGAAATCAACTCTAATTCGCTGGTTAATTTGCTCATAATTCCTGTGTGCAGATGTTCATTAACTCTTTGAGATGATATCGCCCTTGTCTCCATCAGTTAATCACCTCTGAATGGAATAATCAGGCCGCGCGGTCGGGACGCCTTTCATTCCAGTAACCCGCTCCTTAATCTGCGGCCCACTTCTTCTTCTTCTCCTCCTCCTTCTTCCCCACCGCTCACGTAGTTTGGAGAAATGCATGTGCTTCTTTGCATGTGTGTTTTGTTTGCCAGCGCCTCCACTTTGGGCAATATTCATCACTGTCTGATTTAGCGGCGGGCGCTGGAGCTCCTCCGTACGGCCCGGGCTCCGCCGATCCGCTGCATTTGTCTCTATTTCTTAATGGTATTTCAACAGCTCCTACAGCATCAGCCATTTCTCATTTTAATGACTGCAGAAATGAGTGTGTGATTGTGCGCGTGCATGTGTGGGTACATGTGCCCGTTCTCCGTGTGCGCCCCCCCCCCCCGGGATACAAAGATAGAACGTCCGTTTGTTCAAAAAAATGCCGTCAACAATATTTCTTTGCCCGAGTAGGAGTTCTGATTGATGCGGCTGCGACTTGTGGCCATTGAAGTGACTACTGTTGGGCTGTGATTGAAATTGGAGTCTTTTTTTCCTTCCCCAACACAGATGACCCCCCCCCCCTCTTCTTCCTCCTCTTTCCCACTTCACACTCTCCCGAACGCTTCCTACCAGATCTGACAATTACAAGAGGGGCTTTTAATCAATGTGGAGCGCCGCTCGCAGTGATGGCAGGGAGGAGGAAGGACGACTGATTACGCCTCTCAATCTTTAGCTCGAGATGTATCTTTGCTTATTTTATTTTTTATTTTTTTTGCAGCGACTCTTTAAACAGCCCCCCCCTCCCTCCCCTCCTCCTCCTGCGCTTTCTCTCCCTCTCTCTTTCTCTCACAGCGCTTCATGTTTTGACTATTAGCTGACATGCACACAGGGAGCATTGCTCATCTTCCCAATTTCTGCCCCTCCCTCCCCGCTCCTTCCTCCTTCTCCGGGCCCATGTATAACTATTAGGCGACACGCTCTTGGGGAGGGGGGTGATGAATATTTTAGCAGCCGCAGGGAGGGGCTGTGTGGAGTCCGCCTCCTCGGCTTCTCACAACACGGCTAATGGAGCGGAGTGAGTGTTTTCGCTGGCGGGACTTGGCACTCCGCTCAGGGGTTAGTGCTCGGGGGTTAGTCAGCGCTACAGGCCTGGCTCTGGTGGCTCTTAGCCGGTTCACTTGGTCAGAGAACACAAGGACTCAACCCAAGCTAACTGTTGGACTACGCTTATGTTTTTGGTGTTGGGTTAAGTATCCTACAGCCCCAAAAAACTGTTCTCTCCGAGTCCTACTCTTTCAGACTAACTAACTTTAGCTGTCAAAAGATTTGTATGACAACAATCACATTTTTCTGCCAGTAAAATGTTTAATGTTTAATGTAACATCAGACCCAATCATATTATTGAATTATTTTTCTCATCATCTCAGGATTTTTTGTACCAGATTCAATAACTGTCATAAAGCATGTGTGTCACAGCCTTTCAAATGAAGCATATCAGGGAAAAATGAGGTTTTTAGATTTGAATCCTGGGACCAATGGGGCAAGTTCAAACACATATGATTTGTTATGAGCCGAGGTAAACTTTAAGAAAAGAAGCACTGCCCTATTTACAGTCTGGGTATCAATGGGAACCCTCGTGGAACATGGCGCCTATGTTGAATTAATCTGAAACACAAGGTCCAAGGCCACATTTAGGCCAAAGTTGTTTTTTGTGTCACAAAGTGAAGGATTTGACCAGAAAAAAAGGCCTTCATTGACCCCAGTGTAATATTAACTTACTGTAAAAAATATTACATTTACTTTTAACTTTGAAAGGCAACAATGAGCCAGTGGGCCACTAAGAAATTGCTCTGAGGACCGCATTTGAGTCCTGGGCCGCACTTTGGCTACCCCTGATCTAAACTAATTTGAGCAAGTATCCTTTCTACTTATGGCCAGACTCGCCTAATTTAATGTAGTGCATACTTTTAGATTGGTCTTAATGAATATTACCACAAGGAAAGTTTTATTTTGTGAAAATCAGTTCCATACACTGCAATAAGTCATTAAACTAGATTAGTTTAAAGGCCTCAATTTGAGCGTAATGATCCAAATTTGAGCTGTTTTAATGAGTGAAGATGTAACTGGGCATAATCAAGATTATTTCACTTGTTCTGACATGTTTCTGACTCTTTCAAATACATTGAGTCTTATTTCAAGCACGATTACCTTAGAACTAGTCTGAAAAGTCACCAAACTAGTTTGATCAGATCAGGAAAAAACAAGATACATTTCCTCAATTCAAGTCATTTAAGCCAATGCTTGATATATTTACTTTTTGTAGTGTATTCAATTAGGTAAAAATATTATGTATTTAAAAAATGTTGTGTTGCATTGTGGTAAAGTGCATATGACAGGTTTGAATGATTTTGAAAATGTGACTTATTTGCGACTTATAATGGATAACATCTGCTGTAAGTAATAATTGTTTTATTTCAGTGATGCAGCAATTTTATTGAAGAAATGTTGGGCAGAAAAGTTATTTTATTTGAATTTTTAAGCGACTGACAGGAAGTGACATAAAGGTAAAGTTCCAGAGCAGTTTGACTCATTTCCCATTGACATAACATGGTTGGCACGGCAACAGATAGGTTTGCTTCAATGGCCGCTGGCTGCTCTGCTTTGCGACGACACTGGAGCCGCCATTGCTCCGCCATTGCTGTAGTACCACCATATAGCTGCTAGGCCCCCATTGGAATGCATTGCACTTTAGACACGTTAAAAACAACTTTAATGGCCGGTGCCTAATTTTTTTGAACTGTCTACAGCTCGATATTCCTCCTGTGATTACGCTGGGTTAGACACAATCAGAGGCACCGGGCTGGTTATCGTAGGATACATTTAAGAAATCTCCTACTTAACGGGGTCTGACTGTTAGCATTGGAGCTGCGCGAGCTACACGTCATACAAGGGCGGAGTCTACAGTGAAGATCCCGCCCTTATGCCCTTATTAGGAACATGCTTTGTCAGAGCAGGGGAGGAGGAGTCTGTAAATCCGCCATGATTTCCCCCTCGAACGTGGTCATTGTGGTAAACGGGGAGGAGTGAGTATTGACGGTCTATTAATAATATGTCTATGGTCGGCCTCTATCTATGTCACTTCCTGTCGGTGTCCAATAAGGAAGTGACACTATAAATATAAAAAAATGTAAAATAAAATGAAGAAAGCTGGGTAACATTTTTAGCAAAATCTTAAATATAAAATGATGTTAACTCCATTTGAGCAAAAATGGAGTCTAATTTGTCATGTGCACTTTAAGTCATTTTGTAGCATTCTGACAACACTAGTGAGTAAATACCCTTCGTAAACAGCATCCTGCCGCCCCTCTAAAGCGGCAGACTCTGCCCCGGTGCCACTCCTCGCCTCCCGCTTGCCCCCCCACCTGTCACCCGTCTCCCCGGTGTCACTCTCCCCCCTCTCTCTAAAAGCCTGTGCTCATTAGTCTAACACTTGTCTCTCCTGCTCCTTCGCTCGTCTCTGCCCCGTACAGTAAGAACCTCTCCCCCCTCCCTCTCTCGACCCGGTGTGTGTTCGCGTGCACGGGGAATCTTTACGTGGCGGTTTAAATCATGATGCATAGTCCGGGCTGCGCTCTGGCCACTGTCATTAATCAGTACAGAGGATGGGGGGGTTGGGGTGTATCTGCTTTTTATCCATCCCTTAAATCAGTCACCGCAGCTATCGGCAGGCCCTTCCTTTACCCCTCCAACCCAAGACGAACCCTCCCTCCCCCTCCCTCCCTCTGTCGGCCGCCCCTCCTCTCTACCCCCACGGGCAGCTGATTGAAGTGGCATTGTTTGGGAGACAAGCGGCGCTCAATCAATAGGCAGTCTCGCTAAATTACCGTTTGCATGAAAAATGAACGGGGCTCCAGCGGGCGACCCTGCCGTGAGCAGAGGAGTTCAGACCGGGATGCACGGCGGTGGAGGTGGAGAAACGGGGACTACAGATAGCAGGGACGACGTGTATAGACTCGGGAGGGGTGTAGGGGTTGTCAGGGGACGGGGGGGGGAGACAAAGTGGGCAGGTAATAGAGGAGAGGGATGTCGCGTAGGCTGTGCAAAGAAGAGACCACCTACAGTTGTGTTGGGAGAATAGGGCGGAGCGTGGTATTGATCAGAGCTTGTTAAGGATTTCATCGCTGTGGGCTGAGTACGACCCCGATATGATGCCCCCCGACCCTCAACTCTGACCTTCCACTTTCACCCTCGCCTGTGACGGCTGTCTGCGCTAATTGTTTGTTTGGATTTTTTGTAGTTTCAACGTGGAAATTCCCGTTTGAAATACTGAAGGTCAAGGTGTAAGATAAACCAATATGCACATGCTTAACTTCAGATAAAATGTCCTCCACTGTAGGGGTTCCCCAACCTTTCAGGTCACAAACCCCCATAACAACTGCAGACCCCCTGCTTTGACAAGTTCATTAAAAGGAGTTGTTTTTGTATTGCCCAATCAATCAGACAGATGTTGTGTCACAGGGCTGGACGGATATCGCTGACGTGACCAAACAGAAGAATGGTTTGGAAGTCACAGACCTCAAACAGTGAAACAGAAGAATAGTCCGAATGAACAGTCAGTGAAGCAGCAAACCGATTGTTGCTCTGGCCGTCCTCCCGTTCTCAGTGAGGAAAAAGTCAAAAACCCAGCGGGAGAAACAAGAGAAGACAAACCTGGAGGAGAACCACACTGAAGAAGAGATCACTTGGACAGCAAGGCTATTAAGACTCAGGGCTGATCTATATTGTTATTAAATAAGACTCTTTTTAACTCACAAAATGCTTTATTGATTTATTTATATCTCGACATGAACCCACAGCTCACTGCCTCGCCACTAGGGCTGGGTACCATTCGTTTTTCCCCCCGATATCACGACTTTAACGATACCTGCTTTTCGGTACCGATGCCTTAACGGTACTTTTTTTATGCCTATGTTATTTTAATTCAGTTAAGCGTGTGGGTCAGCGTGTGGGTCAGGGTTATTGGTTAGTGTATATTTCCCGAGCGGTGCTGGTGAAATTTTAATTCAATTAAAATAACATATTTTTAATTGAATTAATATAACGTGTATTAAACATGTATCGTTCAGGACGTCCTAAAACAGCGCAACAGAAAGCAACACAAGCGGCACCTGTAACTTTATGTTTTGAGCAGAATTTCCACTTTAGCAGCGATAAAAAGAGAGAAAGAACTACCTACCTCCTGAGCTGAAGGGACAGACCAGATCCACATCAGGACGCCCTTTCTTTCCGCTCACTCTGTCACTAAGAATTTACCAAAACTGTACCAAAAATGTCTAATACAGAGTGAGCGCTCACTTTCCACAAACAATCTTTGATTTTGTCCTCCAGTGCAGCTGGAGTTTAGCAGAGTAAACAACATGCAGCCTCCATGGTAAAGGTAAAGAATCCATTATGTTATGCTTTTCAATTTGTCTAAAAACTCACTGGGACAAGGATGAGCAAAGCAGCTTAAACAAGTCTTTTTTAAACAGACTTCAAAATAAGGGCAATTTGAGTGCTGAATTACTGAGAACAAGTCCGATGCTGTCTGGGTTATTGGTTTACGCATATGACCTTACAACATGCAGAGCGCTTGTGGGTCAGGGTTATTGGTCAGTGTATATTTCCTGAGCGGTTCCGGCACTTTCCACACTAAACAAATCATCGGACAGAACAAACTTTGGTTATTACACATACAAATGGTGTGTGTTTGTGATCCACAAGGACCCAGTATAAATCAAAGGGAGTCCAAGGCCAGACCAAGACCCTTAAAAAGAGCTGGTCAAAGTCCACCTCTGGCTCTCTCCTCCCCAGGTCCACCTCCAGCCTGAGTGTCCGGCGGCTGGCCCCCGCGCTTTGCCCTGACCCCTGGCTATTAATCATGTGTGGATCTGTGTTTACCCTCACTTCAGCTCTCCAGCACACAGGCACCTAGAGGGGCAATTAGAGAGGAACCATCACCCCCTCACACCACCACCACCTTCACCACCAGCCGCCGAACCCTGGACCCCAGCGCCTCCCCCTCCTCCGCACACACACACTCTGGACACACATGCTTACTTTTGGTTTCCGTATAATCACGAAAGGATAACGGCGGTAAAAGTAGAGCTGCAGGATCATCTCAATCAAAGTAAAATTGCATCCCACCAGACCAAAGACGTTTAAGACCCTGAGCGGACCCAAGCGATGCTCATACTTGCAAGTTGTTTCCCCCCATCCAATTAACAAGCCAAAACAGCTGCTTCAAAGCCATCAAAACCAGAATCACAAGCTTTCATTACTCGTTATGACCAAGGATGATGATCCATGAGTCAACAAGACGCTAGATTTAAATCCAGACGCTCATACTCAGACGGAACCATCCCACATACTGATCTAAAGCTTTGCTTAATACGTAACGTACTTTAAAACTTTTTCTTCCAGTAGTAAATACCTTTATGCTTTTTGTTGTCGATCTGTAATAGTTTGGCTTACATTCAAGTCAAAAGAGATTCCAAGAGTCTGAAAGTAAAAATCAAATCCGCACAGTGAAACAAGTTGTTTTGCTCAGTTCATTTTGACGCTGCCCCTTTAAGAGCATGAGGAAGTTTAACATTAAGTGCTCTCAGAGCAGTCTAGCTGGAAAAAAAAGAGAAAAGATCGCTGCTGTAAGTATTTCAAGTTACACCTAGTTTGATTTGCATTAATATAAAGTTTACCTTGTTCTTAGTACTTTTTAGTCCAAGTTTTATTATTTCACACTATTAAAACCACAAAATCTAACACTGTATTGTGAGACAGAGCTGGTTTTATGGTTCCAAGCCTAAATAAAGGTGTTGGGCACGGTTTAAACCTCTCTTAAATGCACTTGGGTGAATGTGTCACTGCACTGACCACTGATCTTTGGTCTTCCACACTGCAGACACTTCGATATGCAGCCCTCGATGACAAACAGAGGTGTTTGGACACCCCTGGTCTAAACCTACCCTGGCGTCAGTGACTTTGTGTGGAGAGCAGAAAGGTTCTGTGAGGCCAGTATACGAGTTGTTTGATCAAACTCAGATTTTAGCAAATAAAAAAGGAGGATTATGTTGGTGACCCATGCACTCTCCAGCCCGCTCTGCCGACCCGTCTCCTCCTGGTGTGAGAGAACAGAGCGTGCCATAATGTTTTTATTTACTTTGACCACTATATTGCCATTATATTGCCTAATGCCTACCTGCTCGCCCTCCCAGACACCACGCCGGTGGTCAGTACAAGTGGCATCTCATCGCACGGCTCTCTGCATCTCTATGGGCCCCTTCCGGAGTTCAAGTGTTGTATAATGTTATGTTGTGATGGTGCGTGTCTCCGCGCCCACAGGGGATAGCCGCACATGCATTAGTGTAAGTCGCGCGGCCCGGGTCTCTCCCACTGTACATATTCTAATGGATGGTGTGTGTAGCATGTCAGCCACCTCATCATGTAAAAGCCTTCCACGTACACGAGGGAGGTGTCTGGAGGGTGACAGGTAGGCATTAGGCAATATAATGGTCCCTGTTTTTACGCGGCGGAATACAGTTGAAGAGGCGACGCTTAGGAGGCTTTCAGAAGAGCAGACGCGCAGGTGGAGGGGGAGGCTGAAGTGGGTAAGCGAGAGAATCAAGCCGATTGGACTCGATTGGACTGTTGTGCTGTCTGGGAGAGAGTATGAGATGTTTCTTCACTTTTTTAGACAATCTATTTAAACTGTTAAACCTCATCAGATCAGACTCAGAATGGGTTTTATTCCCATTGTCAGTGAAGGTACATTCACAAACCAGGGATCTTTAATGGTGCAATTGTGCAACATGAAACATAAACTATATTACAATAAATATAAGTCCATAAGAACATGAGAGGGCAAAATGAAATAAAGTAGGATTAAATAAAAACATAAAGTCAAAACATTTAGGGCCTGATGTTTCTAAACGCATACTAATTACATTTTACAGCAGGGGGTCCCGAGTTGTTGGTTTATTTATTTATTCTTTAGTTTTTATTCATTTATTTGACAGGGACAGTGCAATTCAACATAGTACAAACAAGCTTGTAAATGATGCTATGCAAAAAGAGTTTATAACTACTAGTGCTAATTTAAAACCCCAGTCCCTGGTTGGGCCTTTCTACACTTCATTAAAATTCTGTGATTTTGGGGGTCAACTGCTACTGAGGCAGTGTGTGATTTATAATGACAAAAATGTGTAACAGGGCTGTAACAGTTGTTTACGTTTAGTGTTTGGGTTACCAAGACAATCATCCAATCAGAAAGCGGAATGAACCCTAAATGTTAGGCTCCTATGACTAAACCAGTTTGAAAGTGAACATAACTCTCTCCAGCTTCCCCAACCCCAGCACCTGTCCATAAACAAGTCCTGATCAGAGCTGATGCAGCCTCCAGTCGCTAAAGCTCAGACTGAAATCTGTAGGTTCTTAGCTTTCAAATGGTAAAATGCATGTTCACATATCGGTGATAATTGGAGGGTTGCCATTTTGTGCTGTGTCCTGGTATTGCGGCGACTGGATACAACCAGGAAGTGGTGCTTCACTGGGCATTAAAAAGCATGAAGTCATTCAATGAAATGTGCCAAAATAAGGCCATGAATGTCATTAAAAAGCTCAACATTTTCTTTTAACACAAGAAAATCAAATGTGTTAAATCAAATGTTTCTTGGAGATGAATGCCATTGTTCAACTATTTTCATTGTGTAAGTTCATCAAAAAATGGTCCAAAACACATTAAGCTGCAATTTTGGTTGAAATTGTATACAATGTTTTGCTCCAAAGTTGCCTTCAATTTTTCAATGTACAGTTGTGCTTTTACATACCCCGGCAGAATGTCATAGGCCATCATTGTTGACAACAAAAAAGTGCCCCATACCTACTGTGAAATATGGAGGTGTTTCGCTGATGCCAGTGGCTACACAGAATAAAGTTAAGGTCCCGCTAGTGTCCATCTCAGTCTCCTGACCTCCTTGAAACGTTTAAACTTATCTAGATATTCATTTTTTGGAGTGTAAATAGCACATACAGACATTTCTTACCTTAAAGCAGTACTAAGTAACGTGTTTACCTTAATAAATCCTTTCCGTAGTCCCTCTGGGGTAATACAAGTGTTAATGGGATGATTTGGGGGTCTTTCATCTCCCCTGGTGTCTCTGGCCAGAAAACCACACTTGCAATTTTTCTGCCTCCAGGTCGGAGCACCAATACACACTAATGGAATCACGAAGAAGAAGCTAACAGGCTAACAGCAAAGTGCGGGCTAGCGCCACTTTAAACAGTATTTACAGCCAAGTTTGAGTGAAACAATGTCCATTGTGTAATTGTACAATATCCCTCTGTCCCTTTGTCTTTTCTGTCAGCGTAGTATTTACTCTCACGGACAATTAATGAGTCAAACTTAGTTACTTAGTTCCGCTTTAAAGCATAGTGTCATACAGACGTACAGTATGTGCCCTGGCACAATGATCAACGTGGTTTCCAACCTTTTTTTTGTCTTGTGTACCCCTTGAGTCCTTCATTTCTACTCAAAGTACCCCCATCAATTCTAAGATGCAGCCATATAATTAGATGATCTGCTACACTCAGATTGATATTTAGTTGTGTTGTAAAAAAGCAAAACACTACGAAATTTACTGAACATAATTATTAAGAATAATATTAAAAATGTGCCTTTTTAGATCTGAATTATTTCCAAGCACCCCCTGCTAAGTGCTCGCGTACCCCCTGGGTTCACCGTGCCCCTGGTTGTCAAACACTGGTAGGGGATCAAAAAGTGTCCTCCACAAACGGCCCAGTCATGCTGTCTGTGGTCGGTCTGCTTGTGCTGGTGTGGAGCGCAGCAGCAGCAGTGGCCAGCCCTGGGCCCTGGGAGGTACTTAATCCTGCCCTGTATGACATGTGTGAGCTCAGGGTATTGTACTATATGTTTGCCTCTCACTCAGCTGTACTTAATGTAGCCCATAAAGGCAACACAACAATAAGCTCCGCCTGGCACTCAGGCCACCATTCCGCACTAGACTAGGCCGCTGAGCAGGATAAATGACGCCTATAAAGCTGTCACACACACGCGCACACACACACACACACACACACACACACACACACACACAGTAGAGTGTGCACTGACTAGAGAAAGTCCTCTTTGGCGAGCGGGCGGCCGTCCACTGTGTGCATGGAGAAGTTTGTGTGAGGTAATAAGCAGCGCGCCACTCGTAAAAATCTGAACAAGAAATATGGACGGACGGACTTGTTATCCGCGGACACTGGGAGGATATTAATGCCGGCGAGGTGTTGATGTGATGCGCCGTTATGCATCTGCGTGTCACTTCCATCCGACACAATCCTTCTTTACTGTGCTGCCCAGTGTTTAATCAGTGGCCCGAGACAAGTCCCTAATGTCCTGCGCCTCCCTCCAACAAGACGGACGAGCGCGGCAAGTGAAGGGAGGCGATCAGGTACGGAGAGAGAACGCTCACTTTGACGATTAAAAATGGAGTACACAGTCAGAGAGAGCGTTTGTTCACCGCCACTATGACCGTCATGCAACAACAAAGACCGAAACGTGACAACCCCACAGCCACTCACAATTCAGGGATAGGTAAAGATCTGACTTCAACAGCAGGGCCCTGGAGAAGTTTCAATCATCGACTGGACTGAGTGAATGGAGTCTTCGCTCTTGTGGTCAAAAGTGTGACCGGTCATGTAAAGACTGATGAGGCGCTCATCCACTTGATCTCAATACACCGTTATACCTAAAGCAAAATCTTTAGTCTTAATTCAAACGATCTTTTCTCTAGAATTATAACCTCCCTATCCTCCAAACTTTGGTTAGTGGCTTTATCAGGAGTTGCAGACCTACTTCAGTAAAATGTAGGCGGCTGGATTTGATGGTTGGCTGGGCGCAGATCGGCAGCCTCCCTTCTGTCAGTCTACCCCATGGCAGCCGTGAATACAACAGTAGCTTACCACCAGGGAGCATGGAATGAATGACGCAATGTGAGTGTCGCTATAGAAAACCAGTGCACTGTTGTTATTAAATAAAATAAAAACTTTGTGTGTATTTGACCTTTTAGTGACCCAGTCGTTAGCATGGCATCTTTATTTTCCATCGCAGAAGCCACTTTGATGCTTCAGGGTCCAGTTTTTGGTTGGTTTTTCACTGCTGAAACCAGAAAACCTACAAAACAATTGATCCTGGAGAGTTATGAGGCCATATCTTCCGCTTGGCGCGATGACAGTCTTGGTTGAAGCAAAGTTTTCTATCTGCGCATATTACAACTTTGCACTAGTGCTTTCACCGGTAGCCTGCACTGTCCCTACCAAATAAACCAATAAACTTAAAGAGTAACTAAACGGGCGTGCCAAAGCCTTTCCCCACCCACAAACAAAAGTCAAAAAGTGCTGTGAAAGAGGCGTCTCTGAAGTTTGGGGGTGACATGCGGGGGGTGAGTGTGTGGGCCTTTGCATTGGCACAATCACAGCAGACAGATTACGTGGGAGGGACTTGGTTATAAACCACAGGTACAGGGGCAGGACAATGGGCAGCACCTGATGACGATGTGTGGAGCTGGTGCGGCTTATGACGTTCTGTGGAGGCCGTGGACACGTCTTCAGCCAATCAGGAAATTCTAATTTAGTAGCAGAGTTTACCCTGAAGGGGGCGCAACCCATTCGTTTTCAGGCCAAAGTTAGGATTTAACACATGTTTGCGCTATAATGTCAGAATAATGTCAGGGACCAGTGGACAACACTATGAGACACCCATTGAGACAGTTTATCAGTAAAAAAAACTTGATTAGTTGCTCTTTAAACGGCGCTGACTTCATCTCCTTTAAGGGCGCTCTTACACTTTCATATCCATCCAAATGGTATGGGCAGCTGCATTTGTTATGCTAAAGTGAGAAAAGGTTGTATTGACACTGTGTGTCAGTGCTACTGCGCTGCGTTTACCTCCTGGTGAATGAAGAGAACATCAGCCGTGGTCGTCGTAGCCTCGTGTTTCCTTTTTGCATTGCTGCTCCTCGTGAACAGCTCCAAGGAGCGCATTTCACAAACTTTAATTCATTCAGCCCCTCCAAGAATCCTGCAACTGTAGCGCAACTGTTCCAATAAGCTACAATGTCTTTGCAACTTCTCCGCAGCCAATGTGACAATCTGATCAATTACAGTAAATCCTTTTCATTTGGTAAATTTGCACATTCGAGTGGTGTCCAACGCCGATGGCTGCTGCCTCTCTCTCTCCACCCGCCTCACACTCATCTCACATCTGACTTTGCAGTGATTGAGCGGAGGGACAGCTTTATTTCTTTCAGCTTTATAAACATCACGCATGTTATTAAGCTTTTGCGGGACAAACTACACCCAATGAACCCCCGCAACGCACCGCCTTCCGCAGTAGTGCTCTAGGGAAAGCATGGGGAGGCGGCGCTAGAACATTCCCATCCGAGTCTGTCCACCCCCTGTCCTGCCAACTTTCTGCACCAGGTATGACACTGAAGATGGAGCGCCACCTGTCTGAGGTCAATTACGTACAAATGTCAAGTTTGTTTTTCTTGCATAAAAAGTTGCATAATGCACCTTTAACCCGGATTCCCGGCACCACACGAGGACCTACTGTATTGTACATGGTTTAAGTGGTAGGAGGAAAAATACACAGACATGGGTAGAAGGTGCAGACACTGAAAGGTTCCGAGAGTGTGTGTGAGCCACGTGACTGAGCGCACTGTCGTGTCTTAAACGCAGCCCTCCTCGTGGCGTTGATCTGTCAGAGCCGACGTGGCCCTGACAGCATCATTTCGCCTCCGTGTTGCCTTTAATGATTGTCCTCTTAAACATGTCATGTCGCCTGTTATTTTCCTCCAGCAGCGCTGTATATAAAAGGAAATAATGCTGCGTGCAGGTTGGGGCGGGAGACGCAAAGTTGATTCTGATCAAAATGTAAATGCGATGTAAATCCCAATATTTATTCTCGCTCTTAAAAAAAGCTGAAATTGAAAAGGCTAAAGACATTATCTCTGTATTTTTATATATATATATTTTTTACATCGCCCTTATTTGGTGCCAGCCGCGCTCTCTCTCCATAAATAAAGCGGATAGATAATAGGCGTCAACCGGAAAGCCATTTTCATTCTTGATATTTATTCAAACACTTTGCGGCGTGTTTATACAATCCGCGGTATTAAAAGATTGATTCAGTTTGATGTTTGGGAATAAAATGCAAACAAAAAGCAGATGCCGGCGTCTTCCCCTCCCTTTGCCCTCCTCTGCTGCGAGAAGCTATTGTGGTTCGGAGTTCTATTCTCGGTGGTGGAGCTTCCCGGAATCACTCACCGTAGGTAGACCGCTGCGCCGTGTATAGCGCTAATACTGTGTGGGTGAGAGCGCGCGGCTTAAAGCAGGCGCCTCTGTACATTTGCACCATATGTCCTCATTTTACTCCGCCTAATGGCTTTGTAGAGCTGCTGCCTACCACTGAACCTGCAGACTCCACTGTGTATGCGGTGTATTATAAAACAGTGAGGGAGCCAGCGCCGCGAGGAGGAGACTTCTGTACGCTGATTTTTACTGCGTATACTGCGGCTTTGGAAAGTATTCGGTTCATTTTAATTGACATTTTTTTATTTGGAATTCTTGAACTAAAATTGTTTAAATTCTCTTCCACGTATTATGTGCACGGAGAAATAGTTTATGAGGATAAAACATTTTACAGACCCAAAATAACTGTCACAGTCCCATGTCATTGCTGTCCATAATGGCTATTCTGTCTTTGAAAGTTGTATCATTCGTTGCTGCTGGAACCAACCGGTCAGTGACACACCTCCCCCATCTCAGCTATTCTGACCATATTCATGGTCATGGTCAGAATCTCTGAGGTTTAACCTGTTGTGCATGTTGTGGTTTGAGAGAGAAATCGCTGACGAGGGGAACATGCAAACTCCACAAAGAAAGAAAGAGTGCAGGGGGCTGTGAGAACATTGTTGACTAAAGCGGCTCGCAGTGCAGTGATCAAATCTTTCATTGCAGATGAACTGCACGTCTCCAGTGGTGATTCATGAATATTTTGGAGCCACTGGAGTCTTCTGATGGGTGTCAGAGCATTGGGGTTAGACTCAGGTCCTGTTCCAGGCTGATTCACTTCATATTCATGGAAGAAATGGCTGTTTTCATGGTTTTAGCATTTTCGTACACTGAGGCTCAGTTAAATTCGCTTTACTGTCGAATCAGCTTGAGAATTACAATTTAGTTTCTCTCAATCCATTTATGCAGAACAACAATGTCAAATATGGTCATACCGCCTTTGCTCTGCCCAATCCGTCAGACCTTGGAAGCTAAGCAGGAAGGGCCTGGTCGGTACTTGGATGGGAGACCGTTTAGTAACACCAGGAAGCCTAGCAGATGTAGTGAGTGGTTGGTGGTGGTCGGAGGGGCCGATGGCGCAGACTGGCTCCCTCGCAGGCTACCCCAGGGCAGCTGTGGCTACAATAGTAGCTTACCACCCCAAGTATGGAGTGAATGAATAATGCAATGTAAAGCGTCTTTGAGTGTCCAGAAAACCGCTATATAAAACCGATACATTATTATTATTATTATTAAATACATATGTACACAACAGGGACATCAGAGGGAGGGAAGGGCCTGGTGGAGGAAGTCAGTTGGCACAGATGGACAGTCACCTCCCTAAGGCAGGACTGAAGGCTGTGACGTGGCGAGGTGTCTCTCTGACATAACTCTGTCCACTCTGCTGCAGGACAGTCGGTCCAACGGGCCCTGTCCAGATCATTGTTGATCTAAAACACAACAGTCACATAGTGTACAGAGAAGAGCTTCAGCCACTTTAGATGCGTGGTTGTTGTAGTTATTGACATCTGGGTCAGATCACATCCCCATAACTTTTCATCAAGCACTTTGCTTACATTTAAAATGTGCTTTTGCTAACTCAAGTCTGGCCAAAACTGTGGCTTTCAGTCCACACAAAGATGCTATGAAACCACAAGATCATCAGAAAAAGGATTTTGGGTTGATTAGCATGCAGGAACTTGTATGGATACACAAACACATAAATCATAAACCCAAAATAGGAAAAAAATAATAAAAAATCCCCGGCAGTTGCTTAATGTGAAACTGACTTTGATTGGCCGTAACAGCCCCACAGCCCAGCCCTCTGTAGAAAATACTGAAGTTCATTACTTATAGTGCAACAATAAAAATACCACCTCCGCTGAAATAATTGGCCTTATTTGCTAACTACTTTCATTTACCTTATTCTGTCTCCCACTTAACGAAACATATCGCTATATTAAGTCGTTCTACTTATTAGCGCGTCGGACACAGACACTTAGCAATTACCGTGCGCTAATTAAAGGAAGGCATATCTCCTCTGCCCTTAATGGCTGTTTGCTCATTTGTAGGACAGATATGAAGTCTCAGTGCGGGGGGAGAGGGGTCTAAGAAGGAGCAAAATTGCAAGGGGGGAGTGGCAGACAAGTAACAGACTGGTACAAGCGTCCTTCGTGTGATTGAAATGAAATTATGCATTCCCTCCATCACCCCCAGTCTATTGTGCTGGTGATGTGAAGGGGGAGGTTATCATGTGCTGCCCCGGGTACAAGGGTTTATCGCTATAATGCAAAGGGGTAAAGAGCAATTTGAATATTGCCTCTTCAGTGTAATGTTTGTGGTAAATTGTGTCTAAAAATAGTTCAACCATGAGAGACTGAAGCTTGGTATATGACTAAAAGCAACTGGCCTCCCCTGATTTGTATCGCATCCCACTTTGGACGGTGGTTTCAACCGCAACCACCATACTTTTCATGATCAGAGTCATTGTTCAGCCCCAAGAATATAATTTGCAAAAATAAAAAGTTCCCCAAGACCCCTAAATAACTTATCCTAGAACTTCATCTGTAAAATGAAGTTAGAGTTCATTATAATTTTATGTACAAAACATTTAACATCTGGTTTATTTGGCATAATTTCTCCAATAGTACATGTAGTACAATGTTGTAATAATCGTCCGTGGCCCCCGTGTGTTAATTGCATTCTGCATAAACGCTGCCTTCTGACCCAGGGTTTCCGCGGGACAAGAATTAAAAGTCATTAAATTAAATCAATTATGCCAAATTAAGACCTTAAAAGCCGTGAAAAAGCATAAAATCAGATTGAAACTGGCATTAATCTAAATTTATTTGGAAATATAATTTTTCCTTAGATAGATGCAGTATCCACACGATGACATTGTGTAAGTATTTTACCGCATACATTCGTCAAAAACACACACACACAAAAATGGTCTAAAACTAATTCAGCTGCAGTTCTGACTGAAATTTGACACAATATTTTCCTCAAAAGTTTCCCGTTATGTCCAATTTAGTTTTGAAAATCAAGATTTGCCTCAAAATACCTGTTTGATCTTATGAATGGAACATGCCAAGATTGTTTGCATTTGTGGTTTTAAAATATAGCATTTAGGCATTCAAATTGCAGAAACCCACTACCACACCTTAGCTGTTGCTTCTCCACTGCTTCACTGTCACAAGGGATCCCCCAAGATGTGGTGCTTGGGCTGCTACTATTCACACTCTATCCTCCTCTTGCCAACAATAACTTTCTGAATGGCAAAATGTGACCGTACTCCAACAGAACACTCTCTCATCCACACGTGTAAACAGAAGTAGTGTGTGATCCAGGCCTTTCTGAATCTTTGAATGTGCTAGTGTTTCTATCAGGCCGTCTCCTCCTCTCCTCACCCCGCCCTCCTGCCCATGATGAGACATTATCCGGAGCTAAGAGAGCGGGGAACTTAATAGCACACCTGAATGGAAGGTGTCATATAATCAATGCATACAGCCTGCATTACGCACTGTCAATGAGCCTCCATCACACTCCAGCCCAGAGAGGGGGACGGGAATATTAACTGAGTGAAAGAAGGCTTGTTATCAGCTGAAATTAAACCACCCGCCCTCCAGAGGTGCCCTTTAACAGTTTCACTGTGATGGTTTTCTTTACAAAAAGGCTCAGAAAGGCAATTAACATGTGTAAAGTTACATGGGTAATAGTACCTTTGTACCTTAACATATTTACCATAGTAAATATGTTAAAGTACAAAGGTATGATCATCCATTAGAAAGTACTATTGAATACTTCAATACATTTTTTCCTTCTTACATTTCTTCTTTAATCGTAGGTAGGTACAGATAGGTAGGTTAGGTACAGATACAGTAAGGTACAGATACAGTATACAGTAGCATCACTACTTGAGTCTGTTGTTAAGTTTGTTGTTTCACCTTTTCAACAACAATATTTGAGGAAAATAATATAGTTTACATTATATTTTACAAGTCTAAGTGGTGTTTGGGTTGCAGCTTGTCATCCCAGGGGGACTGTGGGTCCTGATGCCAAACCAGTTGAGAACCACTGATCTAAAGAACATGCACAATCTATTCATTTTTATTTATATTGTATTTGACCTTTATTAACCAAGTAGGGCCATCACTTACGTAAAAGAGAGTTTTCTGTGTTGTGTGCTGTGATTTGCCACTGCTTCTGGCAGGTTTCCCCGATGGCACAGAAACATGGGTCAAATGTAGAGAAATACACTATCTAACCAAAACAAAAGTCTTCACAAAAAAAAGATCACACGCTCTAACATTTTGTTGAGGCGCCTTTAGCTTTGATTAACTGTGACGTCGTTTCAGTCAGCTTCTGCAATGTCAAGATTGATTTCCATCCAGTGTGCCATTCATTTTTCACCAAGATCTCGTATTGATGATGGGAGAGTGTGACCACCGCAAAAAGCAAGTCACAAACATAGGGCTAAGATTTGGACTCTGTGGAGGCCGATCCATCTCATGCTCCCTGAACCACTCTTTCACATTGTGAGCCTGATGAATCCTGGCATTGTCATCTTGGAATATGCATGTGATGGAATAACTTGGTTCTTCAGATGTTCAGGTCGTCGGCTGAACTGATTCTTTGGCCACATAGTGTTGCTGAACCTAGACCAGACCAACTGCAGCAGAACCCTGGATGAGAACAGTCAGTTACATCCAGGTAGTGACTTTTATTTTGGTCAAGTGTTTGATAAGCAAATGTGCAGTTTGCCGTCTCTTATGTGTCAGTTTGTCCCTCTATCCTTGTTAGTTATACAGCATGAACATGGCCAGTCTTCTGAGAACTCGGTGAAACCAAACTTACTCCAAAGTAGTGTTTTTCTGCTGCGCGTGCCGTCGTCAGCACACTCTAATCCCTGTGGCCTGTTGTGTTGTGAGCTTCTCGGTCTAAAATGCCGGACTGCATGCTGATGCGTGCTCCCGAGATGTTTGCGCCGAACGCCCTTTGATACACACAGACTTTAGCTATGCAATTTCCCCCCCTTTCTGTGTGCGCGTGTATTCATGTAGGGTTTATTAGAATATGAAAGTGTTGGTCCGCCGCGCCGGGGTTAGCCTCTCCGAGCGCCCCTCTCTCCCTCTCTTGGCCTCATGCATTAGACATGAGGGGCTGGAGAGGAGACCAGTGCCAGGGGAGGCCAGCGGCTTGCACCAGGAAGCTCCGTTTAAAACAGGACTTTCATGTCTGTTTGGGAGCGGCTGGTGGTGGATGCAGAACAGATGACGCTGTGTTTTCAAAGTTTTTATTTGGCTCTTTAAACTTAATTTGTGTTTTTGCATCAAATGAGGAAAAGTCCTCAAGTTTGTAGCTCTTACTTCATGTGGAGTTTGCAACTTAAATGTTTCTTATAAACTTGTGAAGTTTATTTAGGTAAATATATAGCATCACTGTGGCCCAAACAGTTTCAACCTGTTGCAGCATATTGGGAAGTTAGGGAGCACTCCAGCCTCACAGCAAACCCAGTGCAGGTTTGATTCCAAGACCGTACAGCCAATGAGGAGTTTGAATTTTAGACTATTGTCCCCAGGGGGAAATTCTTTCACGTACACTGTGCATGTTTGACAACAGGACAGACAGAACAACAAAGAACATACAGTAGATGGGGTACACTCATGCGGGGCCTGTCGTTAAGACACACGATGGCTGAGGGGACCAGGCTGCTGATCAGGAAAGGTGAACATGCAGGGGGGGTGGAATCCTGTTCTTATGGAGAGTGTTCAGATCTTTGAGGTTTGGTGTGGGGAGTTCGATGATTTTTGCTGCAGTGTTTGTTACTGTGGAGAGTTTGGTTTAAAAAAGCCAGTGGAACAGTACAATGTGACAGGTTGAATAATGGATTGAGATAACCGTAACAACAGTGATGGGGCCACATTAAGACCTTTTCGTTTTCTCTTTCGTGTCTAGATGCATTTTCACAACGTGTTCTAAATTCCTTGTTCAACCTAAAACATGCACAATTGTCCTCCAGTTTGGTATTGAAGAATTGCCCACTTTTCCCTTTGACCAACCACACTTGACTTTAGCACACCCAATTTAGTTCTTTTTAAAATATGAATTGATGTGTAAGTCTCTAAATTCCAGAGTGTAAAAGGTGCATATGTGAACAATTAACTGCATGTATGAGCTGATTCCCTCTTGTTATTGTTGTCATATATTTATTTATGTTTTGTGCTGCTTACTTTCCTTTTCAGCAGACATTTGTATTGCCTTTTTGATTAAAAATTTAAAAAACAAAACCTTGACATCAGCACTAGGCAACTAAGAATACTTGGATCATATTTTAGAAATGGTAAAAAGATTTTACCTGGTGCACCTTTTCAATTGAAATGTGGTTAGTAAAACGATGAAGGGACAAAGGTTCACATCATTAGAAATAAACAGAGAAGTGGGTGTTCATGACCTTTTCATGTGGAGATGGTCTGGTCCCTTTTACGGTGAATTGTACTGACTCAGAGGTGGTTCTGCGGCCTCTCAGTCCTCCTCACTCCATTGAGTAGTATGAGTGGGCCCTCACACTCATATGGTCCAATCAGCAGCATCTCAGAGGGACAGGCCGGTGGCTCCGATCTCCTTCTTAAAGGCTGTGTTCAAACTGCAGCAACCCACATGTCATGTTTTGCCCCTATGCCCACGACCTCCATCTGATCTCTTCGTAACGCATCCACAGATCTGGAGTTCTCCCTGTGCCTATGAAGGTGTCCTCCAGGTCCTCCGCTTTCCCCTTCCACTAAAACCACGTGCAATAGGCCAGGATGAATCAGCGTGTGTCTGTGAGTGTGGGCCATGGATGGAAGTCTGCCCATGGCCACAATCCAATGTGGATGAGTCCCATGTTTGTTCTTCTTACAAACTCTGAAGATAAAGGTTGAAGACGATATCTGTGATGAAAAAAATCAGGATGACAGAGAGCCAAGCCTTTGTTTGGGCTTGGGTGTTTTATTTAGATCCACGTCACCTGGCTCATGGGCCTGAGTTTGCCCAACTTTGTTTTACAGCTTTCTACCACATTGTTTTCCCTCATCAGAAGCATACTCTAAGTAGAGTTTTGAATCACTGGCTAATCTTCCCGCTCGTACGTTGCTTCTCTCGTGGCCCAACATAAGAAGCACCAAACCCTTACAATAAGATAATCCTTTATTGATCTCACAACGGAGAAATTCACTTGTTACATTTGGCACTCGGTAAGATTTATTTATTTATTTATTTTATTTATTTATTTGTTTGAGCAGTTAACCTGCTCAAAGGGAGTGGGCTGAAGCCAAAGGCTTATAAGCGCCCACCCCAAAATAAAATAGTAACATTACATTTAATATTTACAAGGTAGCAAATCATAAACAAAGGAACATAGGGCAAAGTAACAATAAATGATGAAGAATAAGACAAAAACAACAGCAAAATAAAGAACAAAAGAATGTGCTACTTTTATGTTATAAAGGTGCATTCATACATATTATACTCTGAGATCTTGCTACTTCCCAGTTGTCATTACTATCCTCAATATAATTTAATTTGGGTTTAATTATCATTAATTATCATTATTAAAGGTGCATTAATACATATTATATTCTGAGATCTTGCTACTTCCCAGTTGTCAATACCATCCTTAATATAATTTAATTTAATTCGGGTTTATTTATCATTATTATTATATTTGTTTAATTGAGTTATATGTGAAGTATGATGTAAGCCCTGCATAATGAGGTGCATTAAGATCACTCAGGGTGTGCAAAATAAACAGGAAAAGTGCAGACAGTTAAATAGTAAAAAAGAGGTATCTTATGTACAATAATTACCTCTCTTTTACAGAGCAGCAACAGACAAAAATACTACCAAAACTTTGCTATGGCAGCAAAACAACACACTCCACCTTCTGATTCCAACACCGATGTCCAACAGTTGCCACAACCACTGAGGCATCAGAGAGAATATAAGATAGTGAGATATGTTTGATGATCCAATTATAGAAACTTTTATTCTTTTTTTTCTTTACATATTCCATCCCATATATTAGCCCATTTACTTATACCGTCAGAGTACATAAAATAGGTATTTAAGAGTAATTTGACTGGTAATGTGGTCCCGCTGGTTCTTGGGAGTTGCTTGGTCCTTCATTTGACTTGCGAGCGGTGACAGGCTGCAGTCTCAAATTGAGTTTAGGATAATATGGAGGGCTCGTATGAACATTTATTGCTGATGGCATTATAACAAAGTGATATATATTCCTCGGTATGCCTCAACAGGGCCGGGCTAGGGTTACAGAAAATAGAATTTTTCACAAAACAGCATCGTTTATGCATCCAGTTAGTCCAAGTCAGACTGCTGAGGCATCATATTAACTTCAGGTAAACATGCAGCTCGCCTCAGCATCAGGGACGGATATAGATTTTGTCCTATATTCTCATGGTGCAGGCAGGACGTATAGAGTTTGTACAAGGGAAAGTCTGAGTATATTGTAATACGTTATGCAAAAAAGTAGTCCAACATTTTGTAATAAAGCGTGCCAGTGGGCCATACAGCCGCTGTCTTTTAGCCACAAAGTTGGTTCAATCCCAGCTCTGACCGGAGACGCGCAGTTTGGATGGGGCTGTGGCTGTGGTGTGAGTTTATACTCAGAGACATGTAGCAATAATGGTATATTTGGCAATAAAACAGACACCAGACAAAATACTTTAAACCACTGCCTTTGGCCGAGTGAGCGGATTCATTTAAAGCGATATGTTTTATTAACTTCAATCTGTGGATCTACACCTGGAAAATAATGTAAGATCAGATGAAATGCATTATTGTAAAATATTAGATTAGAATTAGAAAACCGCACTGCCTCCGCTGTCACTGATGGGATTTTTACTCACACCTATAAAGAATAGGCCAGGGTGAATGAAAGTGTGAACTAGAAGGTCCCGGGTTCGATTCCCACCTGGACGGGGCCTTTCTGTGGAGTTAGCATGTTCTCCCTGTGTCTGCGTGGGTTTCCTCCGGTTTCTCCTACCACTAAAAACATGTACAATAGGCCAGGATGACTGTGAGTGGTGGTCGAGGGGCCGATGGCACAGATTGGGAGCCTCGCTCCGTCAGTCTACCCCAGGGCAGCTGTGGCTACAATAGTAGCTTACTACCAGAAAGGAAATTGGGAGAAATTTTACCACGCAAAAAATCGTAGATTTTCTCAGAAAAAAAAAGTGTTACGATTTGATTACATTTTTTCGCCCAATTTTAAAACAAAATAACTGCTGACTGTGAATATATAAAAAAAATGAATCATTGTAAAAACTGAAAAGTCACTGTGCAGTTTGTAACAAAGATTTTAAATATCCAAATGATTAATACAAAAAAATCATTTAAAGAAATGATTTTCTGAAAATATTAATCAATTTAACTTTGACCAACACGATTTTTAAATCAAATCAATTATTTGCCCAGCGCTGTTTTACCACCACTGTATATGGTGTTGACCAACACAAGTGTAAGCCGTTATTATTTTTATTATTATGTTACTGACCAAAAAAGTTGAAATAGATTCTTCAAAATGTGGTTCTCCATGAGCTTCACGTCGTCACAGACATGGTTTGGACACAGACGGCTAAACTATTTCAGGGACAAGGACCTTATGAAGCTCATTGGGAAAATGCAGATATTAAAGGGAACTTAAAATATACAACAGATTTGAGTTATTTTACCCTTTTTTGTTTCTTACATTATCCCATGTGTTCATTCATATTTTAATTTCTTCAATGAGAATCACACAATGGAAATAGTATTGTAAATAAAGAAAAGCCGATACATAATGTTGGCCTTTCTTAGTTTCCCATCATTATGGAGCAGGCTGTTACACTGGTGGTACTTCAAGCCCCTGTTTCTCTGGTTTAACCATTTCAGTGAGTATTTAGGTCCTGAAGAGTTTGAGAACCACTGACATAGACAAATGTTTTAGGCCTCAATAATACGTGATATATCCACTGCATTTCCACAATAACCACTTCCTTAGCATTCACTGAGCTACTGTAAAACAGGACTTCACCAGGCGCCTTGCTCCCGCCCCTCGGCTCTCTCTGAAATCACTTTCCCCTCCTAATGGCTGACCTCTTGTAGCCGGTATAGGGTGGTCCCACACTGCCCCACCCCACTGGCCAGGGGCTAATGTTCAGCAGGCACCCATCCAGACAGGGGCACTCCGGTCACCCCTGACCTCGGCTCCCCTCGCCTCACCTGGGTCAGCCCGCAGAGGACGGCCCCGGACAAGATTAATGGAAGTCACTGCCGGAGCTGCTGTGTTTCACCGAGCAGGCGTGCTACACAGAGGGTAGTGCTACATCAATGCTCTTATGGTAAGGTTCAAGTTTATGCTGAGGAACGCTGTTCACTTTGAATCTGTAACTGGCTGTCGTAGCAAACAACGGGTTTACTGTGTGGAAATGTGCTGCCTATGGCCTGATGGTCGCGCTTCTTCATGCTGCTGCATCATTTTCATCACATAGTTCCAGCCTATAGTGTGTGCTGGGAGGTGAATAAAGCCATACAATCACGAGGCGACATCTAACCATGGCACAATGACGAAATAAAACATGTCAGTGATACATCCGCCCTATGAAAGTGCAATTGTAAGACTGAATTTATGAAAAAAAGTGCCTTTTAACCCAACCCACCTGCACCTGGAGGTAGTACTTTACTCCATTTGTGCAGTTTCAAGGTAGTGTCATCTTTGACGGCTCTAGTGCTCCGATCTGGACTTCCTGGATGTTGTTGCGTCATAGATGAGACATGAAACGGTCCTCATTTTTAAAGCCAGACAATCGAGCTCTGTGCTCAACATGTGCTCATATATAGCGATGTCATTAATCTGCTAGTTTTTCAACATGTTACTCCCACTGCTGCCTGCAAACATCCCCACCCGCCAAGTTTATTGCCATATATATATATATATATATATATGTGTATATATATATATATATATACGTATATATATATATATATATATATATATATATATATATATGTATATATATATATATATATATATATACACATATATATATATATATATATATACACATATATACATATATATATATATATGTATATATATATATATATATGCGTTTCAAGAAAAATTAAGACGGAAAGCACAATAGTAGATGGAAGCGAACAGGATCATTCTCCAAATGCTCAAACCAACATTTTTTTTTTCAAGCTGGGATACAAATGTATTTATTTTGCATAAAGTTTGTGCCACTAATTACACCTCACTATAAATCTTCCTGGAGTTTTCCTCAGGTAAAGCGCGGCAGGGCTTATTTAGCAGCTGATTATGTCGCTCCACATGGTGCCTGCTCCCTCCCTCCCTCTTCCCCCTCTGTCTCCCTCTATCCCCCTCTCTTTCCTCCCTACAGTATCTCTCTTTCCCTCTCTCCCTCTCTCTCTGTCTCTCTGTCTCTGTCTCTCTCCTCGTCCCTCTCTCTCCCCCTCTCTCCCCCGGTGTTCGAGGAGTTGCTAATTCAGCAAGGTCCTGTGTTCATTCTCAAGGTGTCCTCTGCCGCCTCTTTTCTGAAGGCCCTTTTAATGGATTGGCCTGATATACCTTCCAAATGGAGCACTTTGAGCCGCGTTAATTCGCTTTCTGATAAAGATCCCCTCTTTTTTTTTTTTACCTTTGCCTTTCTATCAGTCTTTTCCTCCCGATATGAAGTACACAAGGAAGGGCAGATGAGCGCCAAATCCCCCCTCTGTGTTGGGAAAATGCGCCGGTTTGTGCGACGGAATCAATTGGGATTCTCCATTGAGGTTGGGATGAGGGGAGAGCATTGTGGACTCCCTCCCCTGACCCGGCTGGTGTCTGGGGGGGAAATTGGAGCCAGTCGTTCCCGGGGGTTATCGGTGGGATCTGGTTTAGCTGTCAAAGCTGTCAGGCCCTGTGAACTCGGAGGCAGGCACACACACATGGTACAGTGCAGTAAATCAGCAGCAGTAGCTCGCACATGCATACAGTTATCGTGGGCATTTCTCTCCCTGTGCAGTTTGTGTCTGTGAGAAAGATCAGTTTCTCTCCTTTTATGCCCATAGCAGCCCATGATGCAGAGGTATTCTTACAGCATGACGGTGCGTTGTCATGCATGAAGATGATTTTGTTAGGGAAAGCACGGCTCTTCTTTTTGTACCATAGAAGAAAGTGGTCAGTCAGAAATGCCACATATTTTTCAGAGGTCATTTTCACACCTTCAGGGAGCCTAAAGGGCCCGACCAGCTCTCTCCCATGATTCCAGGCCAAAACATGACTCCGCCCCCTCCTTGCTGACGTCACAGGCTTGTGAGCATCCAGGGTTACACGGCACTCATCAGTGAACAAGACTGTTGAAAATGAGTCTTCATGTATTTCTGAGCCACTGCAGCCGTTTCTGCTCGTCAGCTTCAATGAACAGTTTAGGGGGGCCGGATAGAAGGTTTATGCACAACTGCAGCCTCTGGAGGGTCCTACACCTTGATGTTCAGGAGACTCCAGAGGCACCAGCAGCTTCAAATACCTGTTTGCTGTTTGTAGCAGCTGTTCTCTTGATCTGATGTGTTTGTCTGGCAGAAACCGTCCTCATTGTGCCTTTATCTGCACAAACCTGTGTGTGCTCTGAATCAGCCACAAATCTCTTAACAGTACGATGATTACGCTTTATCTTTCATGAAATATCGAAGGTTTTCAAACCTAGACCAAGGCATTCAACTATTTCACTCTTGTCATCAGCAGAGAGATCCTTTTTCTTTCCCATAGCTATTGCTTGAAAATGGTGGTCTGCTTAATAATGTGGAACGTCCTTTTTCAGTAATTTTTTTCCTTAACTGGGCTTAACTGACAGGCCTATCGTTAAAGATGATTTAGTTTTTGCTATTTCAAGTTGGAAGTGGAATTGAAACTTGACTCCCAAACCTCCTGCCAGCTCTTAGAGTAGACTTCTTCAAGTGGTGGTACAGGAGTCACTCTGATCTCATCGGTCCATTAAACCTTTGAAAACTCTGAGCCCAATTTTCCGCCTGGCACAACAACAGTGTTGCTCAAGACGAACATGGAATCTTGTGAAAAACCAACGTGTGCCAGTGCTTTCGAAGGTCGCCTGAGGGCGTTGCTCAAAGATAAAAATGATTGGCTGAGGTGCGGTGCGTTACAAACAATGCAGACTATGAGCGCTTTGCTCTCCCCTTCTTCACATTAACATCACATGCAGTCTCTTACATCTTATTAAACGCTCACAGGACAAACTGCAAACTATTTCTCCCACTGTGAGTTAAGCACTGTCCAGCTCCGGAATATATCGTCCCGCTCTAGCGCCAGGATTAAAGAGTGCAGGGCAAACATGAGCAGCTCGTGCACTCAGTAGCGGATAATATTTCATTATTCAAGCTTCGGGAGGCCACTTACTGCAGCAGGCATGAAGCTGAAGATATAATAGCGCCACCCAACGCAAGATTGGCCCCTCTGTCTTTAGATCGTTCCTGAGCCAGTCTAAACATTTGAGCTGATGGGTCTTGATCAATAGTGGTTGTGTTTACAGTTTTCTCACATTGGCGATGTCTGTCAGCGCTGAACACCCTGTACTTCTGGACACTTCAGGTCGGTTACAGCTGTTGATAATGGCAGCACTGATAGATCATGGATTCCTTTTGGATTCCTTTTGTCTCCACACTTCAGTCTTTGACCGTTACTTTGTATCTTCTTTTCGGTCATCTCACTTCTGACGACAAGGTTTGATGGTCCAAATATTTGCTGCATCTGTCTGACCAGCTTTTAACAATTTGTGACTTTCCGAGCATTTCTCAAGTGTTTTTCATCATCTCTGAAATCCTTGAGCACGCAGTGTATATGCACTTTATCAGCAGTTTGGTGTTTATTTTCTGTTCTAAAGCTCAAAGTGATATTCACCTTTAAGAACAATAGCCGACATCTTCAGTTAACACGTGGTCCGTATGTTTAACGTGATATAAAATGTTCTGCTCTGTTGATTTAAATGTACGTAGAACCAGGTTGAGCGGCATGAAGACATTTTTTGTGGAAAATCTATCTCACCAAGTCCACTTTACTGCACACACACACACACACACCAGTTATAATTACAGCGAGGCAATAACTCCGACCTCTTCCACAGCACCTGCACGTGCCGTACCCGTCCAGGCCTGCCCAAATCCTGCGCCACGCAAACAAACACCGCACACATGCAGACTCCTTCCAAATTACGGAGGTATGCGCTGTAAGATAAGCGGTACATTTTTGGACAGCCTATTACCGGGCGCGCGGCTCATTCAGCCCGTTAACCCCCGTGACGCCGGGGAGCCGTGCAGCCTTCACAATAGAGCCGCCGTGACCTGCTTGCCCACTCGAGTGTGACAGCATTGTGCCGTATTCGCCGCCGGACTTGAAAACTTCTCTTTTTTTTTGCCACGGCCCCGAGTACAAATTAAACATCATGTCTCTACACAAGTGCTTACATGGACAGATTTTATGAATAACTTCTTCTCCCCCATTTCCCCGCGCCGTAGCTGGAGGGAGAGCGCTCTGTATCTCGCGGCGTTCTGATGCAACAGATGAACCCTCCCAAAAAAACGTCTCTTTTCCTTTTCAAACACTCTCTCTGTCTCTTCGGGCTGTGCCTT
Source organism: Neogobius melanostomus (assembly GCA_007210695.1). NCBI lineage: Eukaryota > Metazoa > Chordata > Actinopteri > Gobiiformes > Gobiidae > Neogobius > Neogobius melanostomus. The sequence continues at coordinate 386,243 of VHKM01000313.1, forward strand.
TCTTCTTCCCCGTCCTCCTCTGTCTCTCCCTCCCCCTCTCCCTCCTCGTTCGTTGACTGGGCAACAGTGGGACATGCGGAGGTTCATGTTCTTTGTCCCGTGGTGGACATTGAGAGACAGAGTGAACCTCTTGTCTGTTTGGTGAAGACGTGATTGTCCCGTCAGCGCCTTGTGCTGCTGTGGGGGTGTTGCCACAGTGCAGTGCTCCTTCTGAAAGACCGAATGAAAGACCTGTGGGTGTTTAAGTAAATGTAGTTCTCGTACTGTAAGTAGTAAGGAGCTGCGCAGGAGGAAGAGGAAGGAGGAGCTGACCAGTGCAGGACACCACGCTCTGAAACAGGGACAAACCCAGGAGTAGGGCTGGGTACTGTTAAACTGTACCTACTTGGTACCGACCGAAAAGGGGGGCGGTATCGAAATACTGTTTTTTTCGTTGCTACATTTTTTTACTTTTTCTCTCCAGATGTCAATAAATGATCCGCTGTGAGTCTAAAAAAGCATCCTGAACTCATGAGCAGATAATGAGCCGCTTCAGCGCAAATGCAGACGTTTTCTTAAAGTGAAGCAAAGCTATAGAAATAATGGCAGAGCCGCGGACTGAGCCAGAACTAAACCACTAAACTGGTTAAAAAACAGGACTAAACCAGGACTGAATAAGAAACTAGAGTTAAGAAACACATGGGCCATTTACCTTTAGAGAAAGACCCGCAGAGCCTGAAGTTACTGCTGTTGTTACTAAACTCCATTCTGCACCAAATGGCTGCACCGGAGGAGAGATCAAAGATTGTTTGTGGAAAAAGTGAGCGCTCACTCTGCATTAACCATTTTTGGAACAGTTTTGGTAAATTATTAGTAACACAGTGAGCGCTCTCACTATGTAACAGATCTTTGACGTGTGGAGTGCTTTCACTTTGTCCAACAGCGCAGTGTGTTTAGAAAAGTGTAGCTGAAAGAAAATGTGTCCTGATGTGGATCTGGTTTGTCCCTGCAGCTCAGGAGGTAATAATGTCCTTTCTCTCTTTTTATCACTGCTTAAGTGGGAATTCTGCTCAAAAACTGAAGTTACATGTGACACTGCTGCAGCCTGTGTTCTTTCTGTTGTGCCGTTTAGGATTTTCTCCTGAACAATACTTTTTTATACACATTATTTAATGGAATTAAAATAACATAGGTATCGAAACAAGTACCGTTAAGGCACCGGTACCGAAAAGCAGGTATCGTTAAAGTAGTGGTATCTAAAAAAACGAACAGTACCCAGCCCTACCCAGGAGGTGGTGCACTGTTTCAGAGGAGCACTGAAGGCAGTACTCCGGTTTCCCCGACCTCCTAAAACATGCTCCTCTGGTTGGCCCACAATGGCGGCGCACTCAGTCGCAGCAGCTCAGGACAGACCCAACACATGCACGCAATTTACAATTGTACAATGACAAATAAAGCACTTACTTACTTAGTTGTTATGTTTGTTTGTTTTACGCAAAGCATGTTGTTGTAAAGTGTTTGAGAAATTAACTTTGACAGGTAGAAAGTGCAAAATGAATAGAGCAATTTGTTACTTGCGAGTTGGGGAAAATAAACAAGTTATTTTAAAATGTCTCCAGCAGTGGCCGATATCATTTATTATTTTAGATGACCCATTCATAGTTTCTGTCTTAGCCTTGAATAGTCGACGTTAGCATTAGCATGCTGCTGCCAGCGGCATTTTGCGCATCACTCAAAAATATGTTTGCAAAGGTTAAAACTAACTTAGAGACTGAATTCTCTGGGTTCTGAGCTTCAAATGAAGAACAGCTGCAATACATACAGACGGCCACACAGCGAAGGGGTAGGAAGTCAATCAATCAAACTTTATTTATAAAGCGCTTTTCATACCGAAGGCATCACAAAGTGCAGGAAGTGTGTTTTTTGTCTGAATGTCAAAACATTCACAAGAACCCAGTGTTGACTTTATTTGTGCGTTTATATTCTGCTAGAAAACGTCTAAAAAGAGTGCTAGGCCATGCCCCCTAATATAACACAATACCGTTTGTATCTGTATACCTTCCTGCCTCCAGCTAGGCCCCGCCCACCACCTACAGTATTTACAAACAATTAAAGGCTTGGTTGCAGGTCGATTTGCGATTCATGTTTTGAGAATGCAAGGATTGCAAATAATCTCAGACCATTTTACAGCAATCAGTATACACAGTCACCTGAACAGTTTATTCAGGCGACAAATGTCACCACCTGATTGTGAATCAGTGTGGTGTGAATGTTTATGAGGCGAACTGCGGTTCAGTCCGACTAACACGTGAAATGAGATTGTGACTGCTGCATCTATTTGTGCGAGATGTTAAGAAAAATAATGTGATATGAGACCGCTGGCCGTCGGAAAGTCCAGTCGGGAGTCAGTCTTCTGCGTGTGTAGCCCGTTAGATATTTTCCCCATATCATTCAGTCGTCTCGTCCATTATTAAACATGTTTGACTTCTCCATCCGAGTATTAGCTTTGTCATGTGACCCTTGGCCTCTCCCCGATTGGCCACCCTGTCTGCTCCCCCCTCTCGCCCCCCACACTTATCCAACTCCAACACCGTGTTTGATGCATTTTTAAACAGCTTTGGACGCTATTTTTTTTTTCATCCCGAGTTTCCAGTCGCCAGTAGATCTAATTTAATCAGCGCGCATACTTAAGCAACATTAACCATCGTCTCCGCTCCCTCTCCGGCCACTTAACCGCCGCGAAGAAGAAAGATTGGGTTTTATTTCCGCACATTTCCCCCCCGTTTAGACTCTTTCATCTGGCACTTTAAAGAGACGGTCATTTGTCATGTAATTACCAGGCTCTTTTTTGAACATTCCAGAGCTGTTAGCGGGGCAGCGTGTTAGCAGAAACATATACGATCATAATGTGGATCTGCACTTCTTTATTCTCCGTTCAAAGATCCGAGGGGTGAATGGTGCTGTTTATCCAGGGGTTAGGTGTGTGTTTGTTGGACTTACATATTTTCCCGTCTCAGCCTTCTTGTGTAGCATCTAAAGTTTCAGATTGTCACTGGTGGATAGCTGATGGAGTCAAAAGAGCAAGGCCAGTGGGATTTGATTTAATCATTTACATTCATATCATTTGCCTGGACGGGAAAGGCTGCAGTGTCCTGTCCCCCAATGGCCTCGCACCCTCGTCCCACGGTGGTGTGGTAGGGTAGCCGTGAGAGACTCCAGTATCCATGTGGCAGTGTCTGAGTGGTTTGGGTAAAGCGAACAATGTCAGTGTTGTTGGAGCATAAAACTGTGGTTGTATAGAGCAGTCCCACCCACTTCCAGACACATTAGTAAATATTGAGAGTTTAAAAGCATGACGCCGGCTAATCAGCTGGTCGATAGTTAGCACAGCTTATCTGTGCTAACTATCGACAATTGTGCGGATATTTTACAAGGAAGAAAACTTCAATACTTGAAAATAAGGCAAAATTATTTATAACTTTTCAGTTTATTGGTAAAACTTGAATTTAACCTTGCATGTTTCATGTCCATGAGTTAGCACATAGCGGATTAGTCGGCGTCGTGCTTTTAAACTCTTAATATTAGAATTTTTTGAAAAATCAATGCTAAGAATAAATAGTCCATTCATTCATTTTCTTCCACTTGTCCGTTGCCAGGTCGTGGGGGCAGCTGTTGGAGCTGCACCAGCCCCTATAGCGCCCCCTGCAGGTGGTGGGTCCACAGAAGGACGGCCTCATGGTTCTAACCGGGCCTGTTGGTCTCTCATAAGGGGCTTCTGAACCGCTCTTTGTCTGACCCGTCACCTAGGACCTGTTTGCCATGGGAGACCCTACCAGGGGCACCAAGCCCCTGACAAATAATAAATAGGATATTTTAAATTTTTACGCAGCTTGGAGTTTGAAAATGTGAAGAAATAGTGCTTCTAAACTTATCCATGTGCATATTTGGAAAGTTAGAATTGTGTTCACAAAGTTAGGAGTAAGTTTGGACCACAACAATTCACTTTCCCAGAAAACATTTCTTTTGATATTTATGGACACATCATATTTTCAGCTTTTCTTATTTCATGTTTATTCAACAACATTATTTGAGGGCAAAACAATAGTTGACATTATATTTGTTGTTTGCTTGTTATCAAGGGGATTATGGGTCCCGATTCCATAACAGTATAGAACCTTATAGAACCTTTCTCTTTATGCGTTATCAAGTACATTAACTGTTGTTGCACAGCGCATTCAGTTTTTTCACTGCTGTGGACTGGGGTCCCAAATGCACCGTTAGGCAGGTACAGTATGTAACTGACCCTCTGACAGTTTTGAGACAACCTGCCTTGACAAACCAACAGCATTTTGCCGTTACTTGTAATATATTCGTAACGTCTCACCGTTTCCTCCTGGATGACTTGATCTCAAAGTTCTCCAGCTGCAGTGCGTCCGGTTTGACCCAAAAACGCTGTTTGCGTCCTCAGCGAACATGTCTTGGACGTGGGACGGTTATTTGGCGGAAAAGAGTCGACCCGAAAGTGCTCCTTCTCCTACGTGATTTGACGTCAAGCAGAACTTGAAAAACAAGCAAAAAGTGCCTGAAACTCAAAAGCATAACCATATTCCTAAATCTTCATTTTGGCCGGAGGTTTAAGAAACCTTCGTTTTTAGGGACAGACATTTGTGGTTTGGTGTGGACGACAGGCCAAACAATAGGAAAAGATCTTATACCCTGTTACGAGTGTCGTCAGCATAAATCTGGTAAGAAATATTTCAAAAAGTGAGTATTTTGTATTAGGGCTGAAGTGGATGTCTAAGTCATATATCTCTCATATGTTGTCTGTATTTAAGCCATCCGCACCAACACTGTAAACTGTAACCTCTCCTTCCTCCTGGCCCCTGTCCCCCCATTCTGATGACATCGCCCCCGCAGCCGAGCCCTGTCAATATTTAGACAGTACTTGAGTCTTGTAAAATGAACCAATCCACGACGGGTGCGTGCGGGGAGGCTGCTGACTGGAGTAATGATGCCTGACTGTCTGCTGCCACCGCTGGGGAAGGAGGCCCGCTTCACCCCCTTCCAATGCCCGTCCTGCTGCTGGAGCAGCTCGCCTCTTCCTCCGGTCGATAAGTCTATGTTCAGTTAAAGAGACATCTGATTCCAATAGAATAACACCAGGCTTTGTTCACTTTGCATGTGTGTCTGTGAACACGACAGTAAGAGCCGTGTAGCTTTAGGCCTGAGGAGGAAGAGGAAATGTCCCTATTGATCCTGCACTGTCTTCCAATCAAATCTTTGTGGATTTGCTTTGTTCAATCTCGTACTACTCCGTCTGGGATCCTGGAAGCTGAGGTGAGCTAAAATATATACTCAAGTAAGAGTAACATTTCCTTTACTTGAGTAGAAATGAAAAGTAGTGACCCAAATAAGTCAATTCATTAAAAAGTACTTGGGGAAAATACTATATGTACGTAAAAGCATGATGTAATAGGGCCGATAAAACATGAAGCTCCACCAGGAGACTGTTGTTGTATTAATGTTTTACAAAAATAAATTGATCGATTGATAATCCATCCATCCATCTTCTTCCACTTTATCCGGCCGGGTTGTGGAGGCAGCAGTCTGAGCAGAGATGCCCAGCCTTCCTCCATCTGTTCTGGGGGGACCCCGAGGCGACACCAGGCCAGCTCAGAGACATAGCCCCACCAGCGTGTCCTGGGCCTTCCACGAGGCCTCCTCCCAATACGACATGCCTGGAGCACCTCCCGAGGGAGGCGGTCAGGAGGCATCCGGAACAGATGCCCTAGCCACCTCAGCTGGCTCCTTTAAACATGGAGCAGCAACTCTACTCCGAGCTCCTCTCGGGTAACTGAGCTCCTCACCCGATCTCGAAGGGTGGCCCCAGCCACCCTGCGAAGGAAACTCATTTCAGCCGCTTGTATTCGCGATCTTACCCATATTACCCAGTATAGGTGGATAAATTAGTATAAAAATTAAATCTTCTAACATTAAAACAAAATCACTTAATTGAAGTTATTTTGTTTTAATGTAGAATATTGAATTAACCAACTGGATGACCCAGAATCTTTATAGTTTTGGTAAAAATAAAAAATAAATCGTACAAAATTGGATTCACAAAAATGAGATGAGATACAAGAAAATGAATTAGAGCTTTAATTTTCATTGTCACAGTAAGGTTTAACAGATTTACTCACTGTGGAAAGAGCAACCGAATGTTTTATTCCAGTAAGAGTACTGTAAAATAATAACACTCAGGTAGGTGCGATAAAATGAGTACAGTTACTCGACACAGTGACTTGTACTGTACATGTACTTAAAGGCCTTGCCTGATTATATATTATTTTTATGACAAACAATAAAAGACGGAAAAAAGAAAAGTCAGTTGTGGACCAAACTCATTCCTAACATGTTTGTAGCGTCCCAACTCCTCACAGGGACGAGTTTATCGGCACCTTTCACAACTGGCAGGGTCACTTATCAGGGTCACTGTCACAAAAATGTGAGGAAACTAGCCTGAAACTTAATGTTCAATGTATTTGTCACAAATATCTGACTTTAGCATATACCTAAGGAAGACAAAACAAATGTTCTTCCACTACTAGAAAAAAACATCGGGTATAGTGCAAGTAGTTTTTTTCATACAGTACTTTTTACTTCTACTCTTACATGAGTAAAACACGTTTGTGCTTCTGTTAATAAATCTTTAAGTGAAAAATCTTCATTTTGATGCATAAAATAGATGTATTTTGTGTTTTGTTAATCCTACATAATGATTTCTTGTTATGTTTTTGTGGTTTTGTCTTTGAAAATATTACAATGTTCAATTTTTTCATCTTTTGTGTCACTGTTCAAACTGAATCAAACTTTTATACTCCAAATACTTATTTACTTATACATAATTGGCCCCTACTTTTTACTTCTACTAGAGTAAAATGATATTAAAGTAACGTTCCTTTTACTTGAGTAAATATTTCAGCTCCTCTCCCTGCTCTGTGTCTGAGAATGAGTCCGTGTCTACCTGAAACACAGTGAGTCCGCTGATACTGTACGTCGGCTCAAAGTCACTCTGGTTTTGTATCCCCCACGTTGCCGCGGCGACGCACCGGCGGCCCCTCTGTGACTCTTCCCCAAATGGGCCTTAGCCACATTAGCATCAGTATAGCGCTACCATCCGCTGTAATGGAATGGGCCGATTAGCGCGGCACAATGAGGAGCGACTGAGCGAGGGCCCCAGAAGGAGAGACGCAAATGTCAACCCCCCTCTGCCGCAGACTGTGGAGGAAGTGAGAACATCACAGTAAAATATGGCCTTCGGGGACGTGTATCGGCACAAATATATGGAGCGGGATCACTCAGCGGGGAAAGGTTATGGAGAAGACAATGGAGGGGGAAGTGTGTCCGATTAGAGTTTTGGTGGCTCTCTCAGGCCTCTCTGAAGGTGAGCACAGAAGTAGCAGCAGCAGGATTTGGTCTTAGAGGGCAAATGCACTTCTGCTCTCAGGTGAGGAGTTATTTAGCCACTTTGGGGGCAGTGGCGCAGAGAGTAGAGCGGGTCGTCTTGTGTTCAAATCCCGCAGGTGCACACTGTGGTTGTGTCCTTGGGCAAGACACTCCACCCTCTTTGTCTCCAGTGTCTGCCTACACCGGTATGTTAATGGATCAGTGGTTCCTTAATGTAAAGCGCTTTGAGTGCCTAAAGCAGGTAGAAAGAAATGTGAGCAAAATTTATTTTAAAATAAAAAACAATTCTGAATGTTTGTTTGCCCCATTTCCCCCAAATCTTTCCCCCCACATTTTGTCCTTATTTTGCCACGTTGTTTTCCTCATTTTGCCTTTTTTTTTAAAATAATAATATTTTTCATATTTTCTCCCCATTTTTACCCAATCCCTCACCCAGAATTTTTTTGACACAATTTCTCCCAATTTTCACCCATTTTTTCCCAAGTGATTCCCCATTTTTCACACATTTCTTGACATTGGAGATGAACCTCATACTGTAAATGTGTAGATCTTCCACACATTGTCGTTCTGTTTTCTGCTTCTACACGACATTAGTATAAGTATCAAAAAACGTATTGTTCAGGTTTCGGTATCGTTAAAGTACCGGTATCGGAAAAAGTGTATTTAAGTAAGGTGGCTTTCTGATTTAAAAATGATTTAAAACCAGTTTAAACGTTTGCCGTTTACAAATAGTGCACAGGGCTTTTCTGTGGCTTTTGTAAACCGCTGATCTCCAGTTTATGTCGTACACACGTGTCAACAAAAGCCTGTGGTATTTAAGCATTTTGCATTTGAACAAACGAGAGTTAGTTTTAGTCTAATAAACAACTTTTGATTCTGCTTTAGTCTAATTTTAATCAGCAATAAAAACACTTTGACGAAAATTATGACGAAATTTACACCGGCCCTGACTTGATCTCGTGGTATTTGAAAGGTCACATATGTGCCGTTTTCTCACCTTTGAGCTATTTAGAGTTCCTACATTCAAATGGTTACAACTTCTCCAAATATGATCAGATTTCCATGTGTTACACGTTGTTGGAAAGTTTGGAGACTACACTTTCTGAATCTGCGAATAACTCAAAATGTACCAGAACCGACATGTGACCTCACTTTCCGTGTCCAGTCACATATTTTCCTCTGTACATTATGCTGGGTTTACACATAGGCAGGATGTGTTACGAATGTCACGAATGGCGTTTTCCCGTCATTCGTGACGTCACTTATTGCATCTTACTAGGGTTCTTAAAGAGAGGGTATTATGCTTTTTTCAATCACATAGCACCAGTCTATAGCATACTACAATGATGACGTAACCTTCTGTTGGTCTGTATATGCAGTAAATTAAAATAACTGCCTTGAATAAAATTGCTCTCTCAAAATGGCTGTACTGAACGTCTTGAAATAGGCCTCTGTCTCTTTAAGAAGCTTTCCGACACGCCCCCTTCAGCACACTGCTGTGGCATCTAAACAACACTACTGTGCGGGGAGGGGCTCTGCTGAGCTGAGGAGCAGTGGTTGGTGGCTTGGCTGGTGACAAAAGGTCCAGAGGCGTCTCCAGGAGGTGGGGGCGTTCCTAGGAGGACTGAGGCATAGCTACACCTAAAATGGCTGCCGTCTAAGTTTTTACTGATTACTCAGAAATATGTGAATGAGCCAAGGCAACACTCCAGGCATGTGTTTAATGAGGGAATGACATAACAACATGATATAAAGCTTGAAAAAGTCGATTTTACATAATACCCCCCCTTTAACAGAGTGCATTGCTCCGTGACATTGGTGAAGTCCGTGGAGAATGTTTTTGCTCCAAAAAATCTTTCACGAATGTTACGATTCACCCTCAATTCGTGGAGTTTGCAACACAGCGTGCCCTTTGGTAATGATTAGTGGGGATTCATAATTCAGCGCATCTTTACTCGCTGTCCTCTCAATTTCTCAATGTTCAAATATTATTGTAACAATATGGCCTAAACGAAGGAAGCTTTGCGTAGTTTTGTTTTTGCTTGTAAATGAAATTGCAAGTCCACATGGCTAATTTCCATGAACTCCGACAATTTATACTTTTCTATACTCATAGGTTGCACATTCACCCGAACAGATTCCTGACAGAACGTGACGGTTCCCAATGGCCCGCAGCGGCCCGTAACAGTGCGGGACAATATTCGTGGCCGTGCGTAATAATACGTGCCATTAATCGTAACACGTGGAAACAGTTTGCAGCAGTTTGTGACGGCGTGTAAAGCCTCTGCCCTGAATCATCAAATTCCATTCTTGGCGTTTGTGAATTATCGTCGTTATGTGTAAACCTACTATTACCAAACAAAGCTAACGTCTCCTTACTGACCTGTTCGGATTAGAAAATCAAATGTAATCAATAACTTCACAAATACTTCAGACATGAAACACTAAAGCCGTTCTCGACTGGCACCCAGCACGACTTGGCTTTATATTCCACCTGCAGCTTAACGTGACCCAAATTCAGTTGAAGTTGTGCCTTTTTAAAACTCTAAGAGGACATTTAAACAAGCGTTACCTTTCAGTCTAAAGTCCCCTAATACCCCACGGTCCCTCACTTGTCCACTTGTTCTGGCTGCCGTCCGACTGCGCTGCTTAGGCCTTATACCAACTCTTCACGCCACCGGCAACTTCAGCGGAGCAGATTAAATGAACACAATGATTTTTTAATCAGATAACCTCCGCTCCGAATAGATTAACCTTCCAAACAGCGGGCCGGCTCCCTCCGTCTTCCTCCGCCCTCTCAGCCGCAGACACCGCCGCCGCTCCAACAAACCTTCATCTTCATTACCTGCTTTGATTTCGGCGCTAAAGGAAGAAAGAAATGCATAATTCAGGTGCTTTGAAGTAGCTGCACTATTACTGACAACATGTTAGCTTTAATCTTACGGGCCCCGCAACATTAAATATTTAGCCATTCTCCGAACAAAGGGTGGACCTCGGCGATGCCTTCTGTACACCTCTTTGACTTTCACTGTCATCTGCACTCACCGTCCCCAGTAAGAAGCAATTAATTTTGGGGGCTAGAAACGGCTCCGACTGCTGAAGTGCAGGGAACTTTGACTTGTTTTCACACTTTTTTTCACTTTGTTATTCCGTCCCGCTGCGAGAGGCTTTAAAGTAAAGTGCTACCGTTTGCAGAAGTGGGTATGGGTGACCGGAAGGCTAACAAGTGCGTCTGTCTGTCTGTCTCTAGGCTTTTTGTAGCACTTCTTCATCGGCAGTGTTGGGCAAGTTACTTTCAAATTGTAATATATTCTATATAAGTAATTACAGGTTTAAACATGTAATATGTTTGTACATCTTACTGTTTCAACAATGTAGCTGAGTTACACTGCTTTGAGTTACTTTTTAGGTACTTTTGGCAAAATATAAACTGAAAATACTAATAATGTCACAGAGCAAAAGGGCAATCAAAGATTTCCTTTTCCTTCACTTTGTTTTTACGACATTAGCTACAGGCAACAGCAGATCTTATTCACCAGTGTCCAACTTGATTTGGTGCTGCATTTTATTTGGGGAGTTAGCATTTTTCATTTTTTACATCAATACAAGCCATTTAAATGCTCTTGTAACCCGAGTTACTTAAATTGTACTGACTAATATATTTCAGTATTTTGTTTAAGTAATATGTTATATTCCTTACTGAATAAATACTCGCTACTTTTGTAATACGTAACCCCCAGCACTGTTCATCGGTTATACGCTGGTGCCATTTGATTTTTGGAAGATTCTTCTTAAACATTCTCATTGGAAGCTTTTCAGGCGCTTTTCCACTCGTGATCTTCCATATTTCTGCATAACATTGGTCTTGAGGAACATTAGCCCAGTTTTATCAATGAGGATTCTTGATTTGCATGTGTTTCCATACTACTATATGTGTAGGATAATCAAACATTTTTATTTACATATAAAAGGGGCAGCAGAGGGAGGGAAGGGGAGAGTTCATCTTCCTTGACAGCCTGGGGCCCTTGAGTCAGTCGGACATGTCACAGGGTACAGGGTCTGACTCTGAGATAACCCTGTCCTCTGCCATGGGAAAGTCTGTCCAGGTCACTACAGTGACTTTAAACCCTGTTAAAGTGATAGTCTATAAGTTTAAATGTTTACATGTACATTTCATTTACATGCATTAGAGTGCATTAATCGCATGGGCCTGCAATTTTACGTAACATACGTAATACAGTATATTTAGATTTTTGTCTGAAGTCCCTCCCTTTGCTGATCTCAGACACTATTTAGAATCCCCGGTGAGATCACTTTGACCAATGAGACGAGCTTTCATGTGAACCGGCCTGTTCGGGGGTTTGAGGGAAAGAGCTTGATTGTTTACTTTGAAATACTCTCTCTCTCTCCTTATTTTGCATGCTAGGGCAGGTCCAAATAGGAGGGGAGGGGGCAGTACTTGATTGTTTAATTTTGAAAATTGCTCCTCTCTGTCTCCTCATTTTGCAATCTTACAAACTTTAACAGATCAGCACAGTAAAGTCAGGCTTTTATTATCTCTTTTCTCCAAAAAAACCTTTTAATCTTTTAAACATTTTGAACAAGTCATGCACTCATGCCTGGACTAACGCCCTTCACAGTAGGTTATTTTATTTAGTAGTAATCGTTCCCAGCTTGTCCAGAACATTTTGTTTGCTTTTTTGTTTTATGCGGAAAAACTTTGTAAACGACCTGTTTAAAAAAGAAAAATATGATTTTGTCCTTTTTGTAAATTTTCATTACAAAAAGGAAATTTTACAAAAATGTCCTTTTTCAACAAAGAAATTCAAGTAAAATTTCTTTGTTTGATTATTTGATTGATTATTTGATTAAGTGAGAGACCAACAGCCCTTTGTTTCAGTCCACATTTGCCCGCGGTCCGGAATTGTCCTGGGTTTGCCCTTTGAGCTGGGGATTTGTTGATGGTCTTAATCATTTCTGGACTGCATCAGGCCAAGCGCTTTCGCAGTTTGTTTTTCAATTCCTGGTTGGGCTCTCTGAAGGAAAATGAGACAATTACCCAGTCTCATAATGTTGTTCCACCCCCCTCTCCCCTCCACCTCCGCCTTTATGATTAATTACTGTGTGAACATCATGTGCCGGCTGAACACAAACACATCAGAGTGCGTCAGTGTTAAAGAGTGTAGCTACATGGGAGCACACATGCTCACTTGCACTGTTCTGGCCTGGGGAACAGATCGCTGCGGTAATAGGTGCGGAGTATTAAACCTGTGACTGATGCTTCTGTATAAAACAGCTCGGTGTGCCACTTGGTCAGAAGAATTAATATCCACTCCTGAGTAAGCCGGGTCCTGAGCCACACAGAGGAATTGTAAGGAGTAGCCCCGGGCCAGGATCTGCCTCAGTTCCCTGAGAGCCCTGAGTGCTGCAGCGCTGCGACTAAAGTCATTAAGATATAAGCTGCTCCTCTCATTGTCTGTGCTCTGCCTCACTGCCTTGTTCACTCCTTCAAACATGTGGCGGCCGCAGGGAGGGACTGCTCTATTGATCAGAATAAAGAGCGGGACAGTCCTCGGTAATCAGCTCGGGCCTGGCTTTATTAACAATTGATGTGGTTGGAGTGGAGATCAGGAGCTCTGTGTGTTTACTTGGATGACCGGCGCGAACAAGATGGAGCAGGGCTCGGTGCCGACAACTCACTCACTCTGTCCGTCCGCAGCCATGGCCGGTGTCTGTGCGCATGCATTATTAAAGACTGCTCTGTCCGCCACCTTTGAAATAAATGTGCTCCAATTCTCCCAGGAACTGCTCATGGATTGTCTCTTGTACCCGTATCTGACCATAACATCCACATGACTTTATTTCTGACCATAACATCCACATGACTTTATTTCTGACCATAACATCCACATGACTTTAAATCTGACCAGAACATGCATGACGATCTCTGACCATAACATCCACATGACGATCTCTGACAATAACACCCACATGACGATCTCTGACCATAACATCCACATGACGATCTCTGACCATAACATCCACATGACGATCTCTGACCATAACATCCACATGACGATCTCTGACCATAACATCCACATGACGATCTCTGACCATAACATCCACATGACGGTCTCTGACCATAACATCCACATGACTTTATTTCTGACCATAACATCCACATGACTTTAAATCTGACCAGAACATGCATGACGATCTCTGACCATAACATCCACATGACGATCTCTGACAATAACACCCACATGACGATCTCTGACCATAACATCCACATGACGATCTCTGACCATAACATCCACATGATGGTCTCTGACAATAACATCCACATGACGGTCTCTGACAATAACATCCACATAACGATCTCTGACTATAACATCCACATGACAATCTCTGACCATAACATCCACATGACGATCTCTGACCATAACATCCACATGACGATCTCTGACAATAACATCCACATGACGATCTCTGACCATAACATCCACATGACGATCTCTGACAATAACATCTACATGACGATCTCTGACCATAACATCCACATAACGATCTCTGACCATAACATCCACATAACGATCTCTGACCATAACACCCAGATGACGATCTCTGACCATAACACCCACATGACGATCTCTGACCATAACACCCACATAACGATCTCTGACCATAACACCCAGATGACGATCTCTGACCATAACATCCACATAACGATCTCTGACCATAACACCCACATGATGATCTCTGACAATAACATCCACATAACGATCTCTGACCATAACATCTACATAACGATCTCTGACCATAACATCCCATGACGATCTCTGACCATAACATCCACATGACGGTCTCTGACAATAACATCCACATAACGATCTCTGACTATAACATCCACATGACGATCTCTGACATAACATCCACATGACGGTCTCTGACAATAACATCCACATAACGATCTCTGACCATAACATCCACATGACGATCTCTGACCATAACATCCACATGACGATCTCTGACAATAACATCCACATGACGATCTCTGACATAACATCCACATGACGATCTCTGACAATAACATCCACATGACGGTCTCTGACAATAACATCCACATGACATCTCTGACCATAACATCCACATGACGATCTCTGACCATAACATCCACATGACGATCTCTGACAATAACATCCACATGACGATCTCTGACCATAACATCCACATGACGATCTCTGACCATAACATCCACATGACGATCTCTGACCATAACATCCACATGACGATCTCTGACCATAACATCCCACATGACGATCTCTGACCATAACATCCACATGACGATCTCTGACCATAACATCACATGACGATCTCTGACCATAACATCCACATACGATCTCTGACCATAACATCCACATAACGATCTCTGACCATAACACCCACATGACGATCTCTGACCATAACATCCCCATGACGATCTCTGACCATAACACCCACATGACGATCTCTGACCATAACATCCACATAACGATCTCTGACCATAACATCCACATAACGATCTCTGACCATAACATCCCCATGACGATCTCTGACCATAACATCCCCATGACGATCTCTGACCATAACATCCCATGACGATCTCTGACCATAACATCCCCATGACGATCTCTGACCATAACATCCCCATGACGATCTCTGACCATAACATCCACATACGATCTCTGACCATAACATCCCCATGACGATCTCTGACCATAACATCCACATAACGATCTCTGACCATAACATCCCATACGATCTCTGACCATAACATCCCCATGACGATCTCTGACCATAACATCCACATGACGATCTCTGACCATAACATCCCCATGACGATCTCTGACCATAACATCCACATGACGATCTCTGACCATAACATCTACATGACGATCTCTGACCATAACATCCACATAACGATCTCTGACCATAACATCCCCATGACGATCTCTGACCATAACATCCACATAACGATCTCTGACCATAACATCCCATGACGATCTCTGACCATAACATCCACATAACGATCTCTGACCATAACATCACATGACGATCTCTGACCATAACATCCACATAACGATCTCTGACCATAACATCCCATGACGATCTCTGACCATAACATCCCCATGACGATCTCTGACCATAACATCCCATACGATCTCTGACCATAACATCCCCATGACGATCTCTGACCATAACATCCACAACACATAACGATCTCTGACCATAACATCCACATGACGATCTCTGACAATAACATCCACATAATGATATAATGTATTCAATAATTATCTTAAACATTGCAATAACTATAATTTGGTGACATTTTGTGCAGCCCCAGTTCTAATCCAATAATTTCTTTTTCTTAATACTGTGTGAAACATCCAGCCCTGAGATCCCATTGACGTTCTTCTCCCACTTGAACTCGGTGTCAGCCCCTTCTCCACGTCCCGCCCCTCTGCTCTCTCTCCCCTGCGCTGGAGTCATTGTCGGGTGCGTCCGTGTTTGTGTGCAGCCACCCTTGGGCAGGGCATTTTTCTCCTTTCAATAGCACATTGATTTCCTGTATGACTTCATCAGACTAATACCCGCTTTGCCTCCCCTCTCTCTCAATGCCCAGAATGCCAGTGTTTCCTCCCAGCCATCAGTCAAAAAACAGCTTTCCCTCACAATCAATGCCTCCTTTGAATCCAACCTGACTTCCGACAAAACCCGTGGAAATACCCCATACAACTTAATAACCATCACCACATGAGATTTTATGAAGGAAATCTTGACATATCTTGCTTTTCCATTTGCGTTGTTTGTCTTCTGGGACATCGCTTTGGTTTAGGCCTAATCTCTTCCTTTTGATATTGCCAAAGCCCACATAATCTCGGTAGATATTTCAATGCAAAGACCCTAACAAGATGGATTCCCCCCAAAATAACATATGACAACGAGCGTGTTATAAAGCAGGGCCAAGGAAACTCGCAGGGAACGAATGTGCATCTTTGGAAGTACAAGAGTTCAGTGTATCCCGTCACTTATTAGCTTTAGATTACTGCACAAAAACATGCCAATGCAGACTTGCATTGGGTGGACCAGTGAAGCATAAATGATAATGCACTCGCCGATCCTTATCAGAGGGGTTCATGAAGTGTCAGAATGAAGCGAGATTGGACGCACAGAAAGAGGGAGAAAAAGCTAGTTATCCTTAACGCTAACATGCAGATTAGAGTCATGCTGGGTGTAATTGAAGCGCAGCGCTTATCTGAACAGTCAGAGGCCAATGGAACTTCCCCCAGTGTTATGAATAGGACTGTGTTGGAGAAATGAGGATAAATCTATGCAGGAGTCTACGGGGAAATGCTAGGAACGGGAGAGCTACAAAAATCTGAAACGCCGTGGCAATTAACCCATAGGAAAAATATATTGGGTATTATTTAGGTAATTTCAACGTTGTACTGAGACCTCTAACAAACAAGCTCTTAATTATATGTGATTTTTATACTGTTAGCAGTAGTAACATAGTATGATTATAGTATTAGCATATTTCATATATCAATGTTCCTGAACTAGAGTACACTGAATTAAGTCTTAATGGCTATAAAGAACCAAGTAAAAAGTCAAAGTTGACTTTTAATTTAATCGTATTTGCAATACTTGTCAATAAATAAAACATAAAAATGTAACTTGGATGCACCGATACCAACGATGGATTTAATATTTGTTTTGAACAATCGATTCCAAAACATCCAATACTGAATCTCTGAATCTCCAGATGTATTTTTGTTCAAGGTGAAGTTTATTTGTAAAGCCCATTTAAAACAACATTACTGCCCAAAGTGCTGTACACAAAAATGCATGTATATAAAAATGCTATATAAATTTAAAATTGAAAAAAATTCAAGATGCAAATATAAGTGCAAAACAAACATATACCAACAACAATGTCTGGCTCAGTTTTGATTAAAAGCTTTTGCAAGCAAGTTGGTTTTCAATAAAGACTTAAAATTGACTGAAGCTGAGCTGCCCTGATATTTAAGGGCAGACTGTTCCAAAGCGTATAGGAGACGCGATGGCTCGATCTCCGCTGGTTGACCTCGGGACATCTAACAAAAGATTGAACAGACTGAAGCTCAGAAAGGTACGGAGGAGCCGTCTCATTCAGGCATGTAAACACCAACATCAACATTTTTAAATGAATTATATGTTTCACAAGGAGCCAGTGTAAAGAGGCCAACACAGGGTTTTTGTGCTCAAACGTTTTGGTTCCAGTGAGCAAATGCGCTGCAGCGTTCAGTAACAATGGCAGGTGACAAATCGAGCTTTGGTCCATCCCACAATACAAGGAGTGACCATAATCTAAACAGCACGTTATAAGTAGTAAACCATAAGTGGCTAATCTAAAAATCTCTATGGATGCTTTGTTCTCATTGTTACTGGTGAAGTGACATGTAGTCTGAATGCATACTTGTATTGCTAATGGCACTCGCTTAAGCAGCGGCTTTTTCCACAACTCTCCTGTTCTTCCTTAGAAACCTCCACTCATGTGTCCGTGAGTGCAATCTGCAGATATAGGGGCCCTGCTCTTTATGACGCTGCGCCACTTCTCTCACTTTGGATTTGGGCTGTAAAAGTTTATTCCCTTTATGTTCCTTAACTGCCTTTAATATCAGCTCATAAACCAGCAGCAAACAGGCCATGGAGGCTCGTCTAAGGCTCACACAACGATAACTCTGCCAATTAAAAGAGACACATTGTTGGTATAATGTTCGCACTTTAAAGACATTGCCAAAGTCATTGTTTGTATGTTTCATTCACACATTTACAATTCCCTTTTGTTCTCAGATTCCAAACAAATGTAAATCCTAAATATGAACTCTCGACATGGGCAAATGAAACCGAAAAGTGCTCCCTCAATATGTCTCCTATATATATAATCCTGAGCTACACAGAATCTATGTACTTAGTGAACAGGTCCTAATCGCAGTGACGCTTAAATTGTCGACTGGTCTGGGTTTGGTCGAGTTGAGGACGTTTCGCTACTATTCACAGAAGCGTCTTCTTAGCTCTTGTTGTCAGAATGTGACACTGTACCCAAGCTAGAGCACTATACCATCACACAGTGTCTCATTCTGACCACATGAGCTAAGAAGAAGCTTCTGTGAACCGAAGCGAAATGTCCTCAACGCAACCAAACCTGGACAAACACTCTAAAATGCGTAGACGTAGGTTTCAAAATATTGTTATCGGAAATTCATATGAATAGAAAAGTTTCTATCAAGTCCTTGGTGTAGCGCGGTTTGGACTTCCTGGAGAACTTTTTGCACCATATTGTCTAAACATACAGCACTTGTCAATTTATGATTTTTTTTTATTCAAAGGGAAGGAATCCACCATCTTGGATCCACCGCTGGCTGATGGAATCTCCTATCGCCGCTGGAATAGTGGGAATAATTAGCCTCCCATGACTCATTTGCATAGACGTGGTTAATTAATCCTGCCCCTTCCCTCAGCCCTGTGAGCGGGGGCTGTGTGGAGTGCCGTACTGTAGCTTGGGCACATTTGAAACGGGAGACAGAACTTTCAACCCGACTTCACTCCTGGATGTGTCAGTGAGCATGGGCTAATGACGAGAGCGCACGATGGTTCTGAGGAGACTTCGAAACGATCATCCCTCTTCATGTGCAGATGGCTTGCAAATATTGAAGTTGTCGAGACAGAGATCTCAGTTGCATGGATAGTTTTTGGGGGGGTTTGCCAAATGTTTAGTGGGAGATGCAGCGCTTGAGATGATGGCTCCTTATGTAGATTGGACCGCAGAGTTTGTAACTGGTTTGAACATATTTGGTTCTAAACTGATCATTTTGCATCATCCGTTGGGTCTTTTCAATACAATTTTTTGACCAATCTGATACTGGTGTTTGGTCACTATAGTGGCCCACACTAAGTCTATATAAGCCATATGGACCCCCTTGAAAATGAGATGCTTCATCTCAAGGGGCATTCCAATAAAAAATAAAGACAAAGTGTGATACCACAGGATGAATAAAAACAACAGCTAGGTCTGTAAGAGGACGCTAAACTCTTTAAGCTCTTAACACAATTGTCCCATGTAAAGTGCTTTGTGACTATGTCTGTGAAGGGCGCTATAGAATTAAAGTCCATTCCATAAACAAAGTCTGTGCACTGTGCGCTTCTCGATTCTTCCAAGTTTTAATTAATAATAAAGTCCCAGCTCCAACAGTTTGGACGAACCACAGATTTAATAATTAGAGATCGCTGGTGTTCCATTTAGTCCCCTTTATTGTAATGGTCCCGAGTCGTCTGTGAAACTTACATGGCTGCCTACTCTAGTTAAAAGGGCAAAAAGGCGGGATGCCTTCTGGGGCGGATGGAGCCTCCACAGAGCTCCAGAGCCTGATTGATAGGCTATGGAGCCTGCACTGAAAATGCTTCCACTTTTTAGAGCTGCTGTACAAAAAACAGCGCGGTTAAAAATATGTCACCCGGCCCAGCGTTCTCACATGGGTCATAGTGATTTTTAGAAAAAATAAAACTCTTTGGAGCCCGGCTTTTAAGCCATTCTAGGGAGGTTTGAAGTCCCATTAAAATTCTGTTTACCAAGTGTATTTCGGAGTCGCCCCTGGTCACCAGGGGTGGTACTATAGCAATGTCAGCTCCCCGCCATGAGGACCAAAGAGAAGGACCTTGCCCATTGGGACGAACTCATAAAGTTACAGTTTGTAGCGTGTGATGGAAATGACGCTACATAATATTGTTTTTGACAAACAATGAATACATTTAAACAAAATAACTATTTATTGTGGTATAGAGTACGATAAAGATTATAGTCACATCCACATTCAATGCAAAATTACGGTGGATTGGCGGTCCAATATAAAACCACATTTCAAAGCCATATTTAATTAATACATTTTTTTTCCAGACCTCTTCTTTAAAGAGTACACATTTTGGGAAATTAAAGAAATATAAATAGTATTTCAGTCTTTTTTGTGCCCAGGACACACATCATAGTTGTAGAATCACTCTCCGATATAATCTGTGTTTTTTACCACTGATGTCAGAACAATTACTCAGACAAACTAATCCACTGACATGTCTTTACCTTTGACTGCACGAGCAGATTAGGACTTGTTGTCATTTGGCTTTTCTACCTACATGGGATATTGTAAATGAGTCTAAATATCAAAGAAGGTGCCCCTTTGGGGACAATATTATCTACGAGAAATGTGTTCTCTGCATTGGGCCAATCCTTCTGTGTCTATGGCAAGCTGATCATCGCAGCTCTGGGGCCTCCTGAGTTCTTGATCCGGTTATGGCCAGGAAGAAACGTACTCAAACACAAGGAAAACAAGAAAAGTCCACACAGACAGGCCCTACACAGTCCAGGCATCATTGGGAACTTGTTGCTGTGAGGCTAACCACTATGTTCCACACCTCCTTTCACTACTGTCCTTGCTCTAATGGAAGGCTGCTGTCGCTCCTACACTCTTTCTTGCCTCCATTAGCGCTCTGCTGCTGGGATGACCTCCTCCTCCTCTCGTGTCAGTCTGTATAACCCAGGACAGCAGCCTGAGCGAGGGGAGAGCGGAGGAGAACCCGCTGAGCCTGATTGGAACAAGCACCTAAATCTGCGGCAGTGCTCACTGTGATGAGAACCAGCGTTTGCATCAGCCACCGCTGCTCCGAAGAGATCTAAGAAGGCCCTTACATCATCTGCATATACAGACCTTAACTCTGTTTTCAAGGGCAGATTGAAACTCAAAACAGTCTTTGGGCACGTTTTATTAGGGATGCATCGATTCCAAAGCCAGTGTCGGTGACCGGCCCAATACCATGTGCTTGTACTTATATTCATACTCGTTAAAGAGTTATGGTTTCTAACTGAACTTATGGACATAATACATGATGGTGAGACATATTATGTTCTGCGGATGGAAGGAAACGTGAGGAAAATGTGTTGCCTGTTTTATTTCATTTCACATTTTCATATAAAAAAAGAAATGTTCCTTTTTTTCACTATGTAAATAATGGATAGAGATACATTTCTGTTTATATTTTGCAACAAGTTACTCACAAAGATTTTTTTCAGACAGAATGTACATTTCAATGAGTACTACCCATCCCTGGATGAAGTTTGTGATTCTAAATTATTATCAAAGGCCTGCTAAAAACAGGCTTAAAAAAAATATCCCTCTCCTGCTCTGGGGAGAACCTGTGCTTGCTCAAGACTTCATCAATTCCTTATGAAACACCAACATTTCCTCCCATTAACGGAGCGCAGTGCTGGAGTTTGCTCTCTCTGCGGCCCGCACCGGGGAGGTGGAGGAAAAAATTAGATTGGCAACACTTTCCTAGCTCAGAGCACATCCCTTTCCTCTCCTACTTTTTGTGTAAGTCGCATTTTATCAAGAAAAATGTAATGAGGCTGAAAAGCTTATATTTACTCATAAAGACACATTTCCTCACTGTCAATCAAGCACATAATGCTACCTTGACCTCTCAACTGCACTCTCTACCTCCTTAAACCTGCCATTTTCTCCTCCTTCTCCTCTTCGGTAGAAGCATCCTCCCCAGGTTCTTTATCTCTGTACCGCTACTATAATGTCTGGAGTCTGGACCCCAAAAAGGGATATGTGACCCGCCATGGTTTCCAGGGACACAAGTCTGCAGACTCACTTTCTCGCAAATGGAGAAACAAGCTAATTTTTTGAAAATTTGTGATTTTCCCTTTTTTGCAGAATCGTTCAGTTGAAGCCACGAAGAAGCCTCTACATGTTTAAGCTAGCAGTATTGGTATATTTAAAAGCGTAAACTTTTAGGTTCAAACCGGCTTGATTTGGGAGATTTCAGAGCATGCAGTAGGGGCGTGACTTTGTCTGTGTGTATTTACATACTGGGTTTGCGTTGTTGACAAATGCTTTAGCAAACAAATGCCACGCAAAAAAGGCAGTTTTATACATACGCCTATTGTCGATCCGTTTTTCAGGTTGAAAAAGTCTTGCTTTGTTGGAGAAATAGCGCACGCCGTCTGTGTGTGTGGCTCATGGTTATGCAACGCTTCCCCGTGTGTGTCTCACCACGGCTGAGGTACGTTTATCTTCGTGAAACCAGTGAACTTTTCCAGGCTGACTTTCCCAGTGCGACTGATGATGCCCTGGCTGTACAGTAAGCATGCACAGCGCCCCCTGCTGACCATTACGTTTCCCGAGCCAACTCCTTGCCTTCAGAGCATGATTTAAGACAAAAGGATGTAGCGCGGATTTGCCAAACTCTACAATGAAAATAACTGAGCGAGGGAAAATGGATTTACCACGAGTTTGCTGAGCAGAAGGCGCGCAAAGGTTACTTCAGACGGGTGAGTGAAAGTTTGTTTATTTTCGCTGGCGGGTTATTAGCTCGTGTATAAAGGCGGGTTATTAGCTCGGGTGTAAAGGCGTGTTATTAGCTCGAGTGTAAAGGCGTGTATTAGCTCGTGTATAAAGGCGGGTTATTAGCTCGGGTGTAAGGCGTGTTATTAGCTCGAGTGTAAGGCGTGTTATTAGCTCGTGTATAAGGCGTGTTATTAGCTCGTGTATAAGGTGTGTTATTAGCTCGAGTGTAAGGCGTGTTATTAGCTGTGTGTAAAGGCGTGTTATTAGCTCGAGTGTAAAGGCGTGTTATTAGCTCGAGTGTAAAGGCGTGTTATTAGCTCGTGTATAAAGGTGGGTTATTAGCTCGGGTGTAAAGGCGTGTTATTAGCTCGAGTGTAAAGGCGTGTTATTAGCTCGTGTGTAAAGGTGTGTTATTAGCTCGAGTGTAAAGGCGTGTTATTAGCTCGAGTGTAAAGGCGTGTTATTAGCTCGAGTGTAAAGGCGTGTTATTAGCTCGAGTGTAAAGGCGGGTTATTAGTTCGAGTGTAAAGGCGTGTTATTAGCTCGTGTATAAAGGCGGGTTATTAGCTCGGGTGTAAAGGCGTGTTATTAGCTCGTGTATAAAGGCGGGTTATTAGCTCGAGTGTAAAGGAGTGTTATTAGCTCGGGTGTAAAGGCGTGTTATTAGCTCGTGTGTAAAGGCGTGTTATTAGCTCGAGTGTAAAGGCGGTTATTAGCTCGTGTATAAAGGCGGGTAATTAGCTCGAGTGTAAAGGCGTGTTATTAGCTCGGGTGTAAAGGCGTGTTATTAGCTCGGGTGTAAAGGCGGGTTATTAGTTCGAGTGTAAAGGCGTGTTATTAGTTCGAGTGTAAAGGCGTGTTATTAGCTCGAGTGTAAAGGCGTGTTATTAGCTCGAGTGTAAAGGCGGGTTATTAGTTCGAGTGTAAAGGCGGGTTATTAGTTCGAGTGTAAAGGCGTGTTATTAGCTCGAGTGTAAAGGCGTGCTATTAGCTCGAGTGTAAAGACGTGCTATTAGCTCGAGTGTAAAGGCGTGCTATTAGCTCGAGTGTAAAGGCGTGTTATTAGCTCGAGTGTAAAGACGTGTTATTAGTTCGAGTGTAAAGGCGTGTTAGTAGCTCGGGTGTAAAGGCGTGTTATTAGCTCGTGTATAAAGGCGGGTTATTAGCTCGAGTGTAAAGGCGGGTTATTAGTTCGAGTGTAAAGGCGGGTTATTAGTTCGAGTGTAAAGGCGTGTTATTAGCTCGTGTATAAAGGCGGGTTATTAGCTCGAGTGTAAAGGCGGTTAGTTCGAGTGTAAAGGCGTGTTATTAGCTCGGGTGTAAAGGCGTGTTATTAGCTCGAGTGTAAAGGCGTGTTATTAGCTCGGGTGTAAAGGCGGGTTATTAGTTCGAGTGTAAAGGCGTGTTATTAGCTCGAGTGTAAAGGCGTGTTATTAGCTCGGGTGTAAAGGCGGGTTATTAGTTCGAGTGTAAAGGCGTGTTATTAGCTCGAGTGTAAAGGCGTGTTATTAGCTCGGGTGTAAAGGCGTGTTATTAGCTCGAGTGTAAAGGCGTGTTATTAGCTCGAGTGTAAAGGCGTGTTATTAGCTCGGGTGTAAAGGCGGGTTATTAGTTCGAGTGTAAAGGCGTGTTATTAGCTCGAGTGTGAAGGCGTGTTATTAGCTCGGGTGTAAAGGCGGGTTATTAGTTCGAGTGTAAAGGCGTGTTATTAGCTCGAGTGTGAAGGCGTGTTATTAGCTCGGGTGTAAAGGCGGGTTATTAGTTCGAGTGTAAAGGCGTGTTATTAGTTCGAGTGTAAAGGCGTGTTATTAGCTCGGGTGTAAAGGCGTGTTATTAGCTCGAGTGTAAAGGCGTGTTATTAGCTCGAGTGTAAAGGCGTGTTATTAGCTCGGGTGTAAAGGCGGGTTATTAGTTCGAGTGTAAAGGCGTGTTATTAGCTCGAGTGTGAAGGCGTGTTATTAGCTCGGGTGTAAAGGCGGGTTATTAGTTCGAGTGTAAAGGCGTGTTATTAGCTCGAGTGTAAAGGTGTGTTATTAGCTCGGGTGTAAAGGCGGGTTATTAGTTCGAGTGTAAAGGCGTGTTATTAGCTCGAGTGTAAAGGCGTGTTATTAGCTCGAGTGTAAAGACGGGTTATTAGTTCGAGTGTAAAGGCGTGTTATTAGCTCGAGTGTGAAGGCGTGTTATTAGCTCGAGTGTAAAGGCGTGTTATTAGCTTTAGTTTAGTTTATTTATTTGTTTGAGCAGTTAACCTGCTCAAAGGGAGTGGGCTGAAGCCAAAGGCTTATAAGCGCCCACCCCAAAATAAAAATAGTAACATTACATTTAATATTTACAAGGTAGCAAATCATAAACAAAGGAACATAGGGCAAAGTAACAATAAATGATGAAGAATAAGACAAAAACAACAGCAAAATAAAGAACAAAAGAATGTGCTACTTTTATGTTATAAAGGTGCATTCATACATATTATACTCTGAGATCTTGCTACTTCCCAGTTGTCATTACTATCCTCAATATAATTTAATTTGGGTTTAATTATCATTAATTATCATTATTAAAGGTGCATTAATACATATTATATTCTGAGATCTTGCTACTTCCCAGTTGTCAATACCATCCTTAATATAATTTAATTCGGGTTTATTTATCATTATTATTATATTTGTTTAATTGAGTTATATGTGAAGTGTGATGTAAGCCCTGCATAATGAGGTGCATTAAAAAGCCAGGGTGTAGAACGGGCCAGTTGAAGAGGGCAGTAACTCCCCCTCAACAAACCCCCACCCAGCTGCCCTAACAGCTGATTTTGTAGATGATGTTCCTATGCTGAGTGGTGCATTAAAAGACAAGGTTTTGAGCCCGTTGGGAGGGTCCCTCTCAACAGATTCATAACTCGCCTACCCTAATTCTCAATTTGTAAATTTGAGCAATAGAATGACAACCGTTCCAAGCAGCAACACTCTTCCTTGATTATAGATAATTGATCCTACTGCGCGTCCTAGTGGCAACACATTTCTTGTTCTCTGTATATTTCAAAAGTCTTTTGTTTGTATTTATATTTGAACAGGTTGATATTTGGACTTCGTTTCAACTCCATTTCCAGTTTATTCCACAATTGTACACCATTAACTGTTGGGCTAAAACTTTTCAAAGTTGAGCTATGTTTCTGAGTCCTAAAGTTTAATTCGTCACGTAATTCATAACAACCAGTACGTTCTTGGAACCTTCTTTGTATTTGGCCCGGTAACAGTTTGTACCTTGCTTTGTATAACATCTGTACAGTACAGTTTGGAACTCAACAATGTCACAGAACTTCATGATCTTTGATTTTAAAAATAATGAGTTTGTGTGGTCCAAAAACCCAACTTTATGAATTACTCGGATAGCTCTTTTTTGCAACAATACTATTGCTTGAGTGTAAAGGCGTGTTATTAGCTCGAGTGTAAAGGCTCAGGTGTAAAGGCAGGTTATTAGCTCGGGTGTAAAGGCGTGTTATTAGCTCGAGTGTAAAGGCGGGTTATTAGCTCGAGTGTAAAGACGGGTTATTAGTACGAGTGTAAAGGCGTGTTATTAGCTCGAGTGTGAAGGCGTGTTATTAGCTCGAGTGTAAAGGCGTGTTATTAGCTCGAGTGTAGAGGCGTGTTATTAGCTCGAGTGTAAAGGCGTGTTATTAGCTCGGGTGTAAAGGCGTGTTATTAGCTCGGGTGTAAAGGCGGGTTATTAGTTCGAGTGTAAAGGCGTGTTATTAGCTCGAGTGTAAAGGCGTGTTATTAGCTCGAGTGTAAAGACGGGTTATTAGTACGAGTGTAAAGGCGTGTTATTAGCTCGAGTGTGAAGGCGTGTTATTAGCTCGAGTGTAAAGGCGTGTTATTAGCTCGAGTGTAGAGGCGTGTTATTAGCTCGAGTGTAAAGGCGTGTTATTAGCTCGGGTGTAAAGGCGTGTTATTTGCTCGAGTATAAAGGCGGGTTATTAGCTCGAGTGTAAAGGCGTGTTATTAGCTCGGGTGTAAAGGCGTGTTATTAGCTCGAGTGTAAAGGCGTGTTATTAGCTTGAGTGTAAAGGCGTGTTATTAGCTCGAGTGTAAAGGCTCAGGTGTAAAGGCGGGTTATTAGCTCGGGTGTAAAGGCAGGTTATTAGCTCGAGTGTAAAGGCTCAGGTTTAAAGGCGGGTTATTAGCTCGGATATAAAGGCTCAGGTGTAAAGGCGGGTTATTATCTCGGGTGTAAAGGCTCAGGTGTAAAGGCGGGTTATTAGCTCGGGTGTAAAGGCGGGTTGTTAGCTTGAGTGTAAAGGCTCAGGTGTAAAGGCAGGTTATTAGCTCGGGTGTAAAGGCTCAGGTGTAAAGGCGGGTTATTAGCTCGGGTGTAAAGGCGGGTTATTAGCTTGAGTGTAAAGGCAGGTTATTAGCTCGAGTGTAAAGGCTCAGGTGTAAAGGCGGGTTATTAGCTCGGGTGTAAAGGCGGGTTATTAGCTCGGGTGTAAATGCTCAGGTGTAAAGGCAGGTTATTAGCTCGGGTGTAAAGGCTCAGGTGTAAAGGCAGGTTATTAGCTCAGGTGTAAAGGCGGGTTATTAGCTTGAGTGTAAAGGCAGGTAATTAGCTCGAGTGTAAAGGCTCAGGTGTAAAGGCGGGTTATTAGCTCGGGTGTAAAGGCTCAGGTGTAAAGGTGGGTTATTAGCTCGGGTATAACGTGGGGGAAGAAGGAGTGACTTCTCGCTGTTTGTTTAATATCTTTATCTTAATCTGTGCCCCACGGGCACAACGGCCCTTTCATCCGGAAAAGGGGATTATTTCACTCCGATGGCCGGGACACACACAGGGCTACACGCTGCATGGGTACACAGCCTTTTATTCCCACTTAATGTAGATTTGGAGCGTTTTTCCGCACATGACTTTTTAACTGCTAATGAGACTGGAGATGCTTCTGTAGATTGGCTTTTACCAGTCATGCAGCAATTACAGTACGTCCTCATTGAGAAACAGTGGAGTAAATCATGTCATGTCCCGTCTCCTAATCAGAGCGGCGTCTGTGAAGCAGCGCAGAGCAGTTTAGAGGGAGACGTGCCAAAGTGGGGAGCGTGTGTGTGAACTGTCATTTGAAAATAACTTTGTAGTGCGTGTAAAACTGCATCTACTACTCCCAGGTACTACATGTATGTATGTGAGAAGGTTTGTGAGCGTTGGACACTTTCCCACATGTAACATGTAATATAATGGGTTAGTAATATAGAATACAAGAAGCTTGGACTTGATTGTATTCAGAAGAAATAGTTCTTTAGAGCTTTATTAGTGTGAATAGTGTGAATTAGTGTGAGTAAGAGAATATATATATATATATATATATATATATATATCTTTATCCGCATTTGTTATGCAGATAAAGTTCATTTAATTTGAATTGTTCATTCAGTTGAACTGCTTATGTTCCTTTGTCAGGTAGAGTTCATAGTTTATAATCCCATAATAGGAAACAAAATAAAATCGGAGTTCCTACTAGCTTTCCACTCGTATTTACAAGACTTTGAATATATTCCTACACAATCATTACACTACAGTAATTCGATTACATTTAGTTTACAGTTAGAATATCCTGTACAACAACTAATTCATTACAAACAGCGCTGTAAAACAAGGGAGCGTGAAGATTTCTGATCAGAGGAAATGACATATGAAAATACAATTTCCACCACTATCCACATAGCTGAATCCTATTAGTGTGTTGCACACTAGCAATTTTCACAATATCTCTGTGTGTCCCTATATTTTGTGAAAAAGGCCAAGGGTTAATAGTTTACATGGTTTGCTTTGGGGAGTGTCTCCCGCTATGTTAGCAAAACAAACGTCAAATCAAATGTGGCGCAGCTATTTGTGCAGATGGTAACTATTCCGAAAACTCACCGCTGAGTCCAAACCCTACAAATCAAGGTTTGGAATCATAAAGCCTTGATTTATGCCGTTTCAAGCTTCGATTAAGTTGTTTTAAGACGCTCAGAGGTTTCACGTGCATTCAGCCACTGTAGGAGCAGAGCATCGCAAACATACATGGGATGTGGCCCAGCTATTTGTGAGGAAACCGTGAGAAACAATTTGAAACTCACCGTAAGATCCAGGGTTTGAAGGAGCAAGAATCAAAGATTTTAAACTGCATAAATATCTGGTATGCAGAGCAGCTACTGGTCACATCTGGTGATCATAGGACCAGTCATGTGACATGGGTTACACGCATATCTAGTTTTACTTCTACAGGTGCTCATCATATATTTAGAATATCATGAAAAAGTGCATTAACTTCTGTTATTCAACTTAAAGTGTGAAACTAATATATGATAGACTCAATACATGCAAAGTGAGATATGTATAGCTTTTATAATTTTGATGATTATGGCTCAGCTTGTAAAAACCCAAATTAAAAATCTCATAAAATTGCATGTAATAAGTCTATATCATATATTAGTTTCACATTTTAAGTTGAATTCCAGAAATAAATGAACTTTTTCATGATATTCTAATTATATGACGAGCACTTGTATAAATTAGTTTAGTTTGTTTATTTGAGCAGTGTACATTCTGCTCAAAAGGAGTGGGCTGAAGCAAGAAGCTTATGAGCGCCTACCCCAAAATTCATAAATAAGATAAGTCTTTATTGATCTCACAATGGAGAAATTCCCCTGTTACATCAGCTCTGAAGATAACACTCAGGGTGTGCAAACATTTAAATAGTAAGAGGTATCTTACGTACATACAATAAATACAAAACCTTCAAGGGGCAAACAGTATAAACAATACAAAATACAAAATTAAATTAAAACAGACTATAATATAAATAGACTAATCACAACACACTCACTAATGCTAATGCAGCTAGGGCTAACGTCAATAGCAGTTTTAGCAGGCTCTGTGCCTAGCGCGTGTTGCGATTTATTATTATGAAAACAAGGTCATGACTGTACTACAGAGAGCTATGGCCTTACAGCATGATCCAATATGATAAATGACGATGCTTTTAGACTGTGGTTTTCCTGTCACGCAAATGCGTATTTCTACAGTTTTGGCTCATTTACAATGATGTTTGGCTGCGTTTATCCCAACCTGTAGCCATTCTCACTTGTCTGTGCATGCACACTGGCAGCTTGCCTCAACTGTGACCTATAGCACGAGTGTGAGTTTGAGTCATATTTCTGAAATAGTCTTTAAAAGTGAAGTGTGAGTGAAGTGCATTCTAAACCGGCAGGCCTTTACTTGTAAGACTGAAACTACCCTTGAGTTTAGCGTTTTTGCCTTTTTTGGTTCTGTTTTCCCCTGGTGTAGTGTTGATGAGCTGGCCGACGGCGTGGACTGAGCGTGCCAAGTCTGTCATTCAGTCTGCGCCCTACATCGTACACTCACTAGTTTCCTTGTCGCTCGTCTAGAACACTCGGTTTTAAGCCCCTTCACACCTTCTCAGTCATTCTCCGCCGTGGCACTCTGAACTGCAGCAACTAATTACAAATCCGCTCTGTGACTAAAGGTACTCTCACTCTCTCTTTACGGATTATCTTTTAAGTCTGAACTGAACTCATTTCCCGTCATTCCTCCTTTTCCACTTTTAATTGTACAACTCCCGATATCACTCAGTGTAGGCTGCGCACTCCAAAGCCTTTTCCCCCGTACCAGTTTTAAGACCACTTTCATGTACGTCCTCCTCATCCTTTGGTTATTAGTTTCCATGTCCACGCTGACAAAAAACAAACAAAAAAAACAGTCCGACGCGTCTCCCTTAGGATTAGGCTAAGCTTGACATTACCGCTTCTATGTTTGTCCCGATGCGTGTTTAAGCGCTAAATCATTCATACTTCCCTTTGCTTTGCTTTTAATTGGCCCTCTTTCCGTATTTGCCAACATGCCACCCCCGTGCTTTTCATGGAAGTCTTCGCTAACGCCCGCTCCGTCTGCACCTCGCCACAGTCTCCGCCTTTGCTCTCAAATTTGAACCTAATTGATTGTAATGAGAGCCAGCTCCAAAGGCCGGCCGCGGTATCCAGTATACGGTTAGCGGCTTTGCTCCTTCATTTGTAGTGTTTTAACGGGAGAGAGTGTGTCTTTGTAAGTATTAAGCGTCTAATGTTTGGTTGGTTAAGGCCCTAAGAAATACTGTCGCTCCGCTTTTGAGAAGCCGTGTCAAAGAGAACGTGCCATGTGGACTTTGCATCAAAGGGTTTTTATTGTCAAGAATGATTTTTGAAGGGATTTGCGATGTGTCGTCATGCAAAAGGGGGTGGGGGGGGAGTCAGGAAGTTGGAATGCAGAGAGTGGGTTAGTTAGTGAAAACAAAAACTGCAAATCTAACAAAATCACTTCATAATAAGACAAAAAGCATTGAAAAACACAAGCAAATTATGGACTAACAATAAATATTAGTAAGCAAGAAGTGAATACTCCAAACGTTAAGTCTATTATTAGTCCATGATCAGCTTGTGTCTGTAAATGGTTTTTTTTAGGTATGACTTACCCAAATAGTTTAAATGTCAGAAAAATGTAAATTACGTATTTGTCCACAGTATGTTCAGCCATAATTCTTGGGTGAGAAGAGTGAATTTTGAATGTGATTGGCGCTCAGAAGGGCCAGTGGGGTTGAATACCAGACACACTTTTATTTGCACAGGGAAAGGTCATTAATTCACTAATTTTTACTGACTTTTGTCCGGAAATGATGTGGAGATATTGTTTGTGTGTGCTTTGCTTTAGTGTCAAAAGTGTTTTTTTGTTCCGTCGAATGTATCCGGGATGTTGCTCTTCCATTAAAACAGCAGTAGGCTTTCTCTTTTTACCCCTTAGCTCTGATCCAGCCTCCTTCGTCTAATTTTTTTTTTGGTAAATGGTCTCAACTTATATAGCGCTTTTCCACCTATATTAGGCACTCAAAGCGCTTTACAGCAAGGATCCACTCACCCATTCACACTTTCATTCATACACCAGTGTACGCAGACACTGGAGGCAAGTAGGGTGAAGTGTCTTGCCCAAGGACACAACAACAGTGTGCATTTGCAGGAGCTTGGATTCGAACCCATGACCTTCCGATCACGAGACGACCTGCTCTACCACCTGCGCCACCGTCGCCCCAATTAGGCATTGGTGAATTAGTGACATTAGGCACTCAAAGCGCTTAACAGCAAGGATCCACTCACCCATTCATACACCAATGTACGCAGACACTGCAGGCAAGGTGGGTGAAGTGTCTTGCCCAAGGACACAACGACAGCATGCACCTTCAGGAGGCGGGATTCAAACCCCTGACCTTCCGATCATGAGACGACCCGCTCTACCATCTGCGCCACCGTCACCCCACCTCACCGTCCAAACACATCCAGACTTTCACAAAAGGCCTCCATGTTGCTTGGTCTAATGTTTCCAATGTTTAATGTTTCTAATGTTTGTGGTCATACCGCCTTTGCTCTGCCTGAGCCCGTCAGATCTTGGAAGTTAAGCAGGGAAGGGCCTGGCTTGTACCTGGATGGAGACCGTTTGGGAAGACCAGAAGCCTGGGTGAATGTAGTGAGTGAGTGGCCAGAGGGGCTGATGACACAGACTGGTTGCCTCGCTTCTGTCAGTCTACCCCAGGGCACCTGTGGCTACAACAGTAGCTTACCACCACCGAGTCTGGAGTGAATGAATAATGATGACAGTGTAGCACTTTGAGAAACTTGGTATACAGGCTTGTAAAGCGCATTACAAGTGTAAACCATTATTATTATTATTATTCCACGACAGCGGGATGGCACGGTGACTCAGCGGTTAGCGCTCGTGCTTCACAGCTACAGTAGAAGGTTAGCATGTTCTCCCTGTGTCTGCGTAGGTTTCCTCCGGGTACTCCGGTTTCCCCAACCACTAAAAACATGTACAATCGGTCAATTGTCCAGCCAGGTGTTTCTGACCATTGGCCTGGCTTCACATCTGGAGATGGGTCCCCGAGCACCGGCCCACGCTGGCAGCTCACTGCTCCTATGTGTCGCCCCAGCGGCATTGAGAATGGGTCAAATGCAGATACTTTATACTATATGTGAATTAATAAAGTACAACTTAACAACAAGGTTGTGCTTCCTGGTCACGTCTGTAATACTGAACTTTGTTTCATTACATAGGTTAAAAACTCCTGACATGTTGATTCACTCGAGATGAGAATGACCTGAGGACCTTGGCGTTTGCCCTGTGTAAAAACCTTCCATACAGACAGAAACTCCCGCAACGTCAGTAAAGCTGACCTTTCACCTGAGTTCCCTCTGTAATTCTAATCCTGTGCGAGTAGGCCTCATGTATGAATGTGGTGGTG
This sequence comes from Neogobius melanostomus, assembly GCA_007210695.1. Lineage (NCBI taxonomy): Eukaryota > Metazoa > Chordata > Actinopteri > Gobiiformes > Gobiidae > Neogobius > Neogobius melanostomus. The sequence continues at coordinate 419,420 of VHKM01000313.1, forward strand.
ACGGGGCAGCTTGGCGCAGATTGGCAGAACATTTTACTGCCACTGAATGTAAATGCAAAGTGACTTTAAGCAAAAAGATTTTCCACCTTGATATTAAAAAGTGCGTCATGACTGACTGAAAACTATTCCCAAACTTTATAATATGTTGGAAATCAGAGTGACTTTTCCTTATATGTCCCTTCTCAGAAACTGTTTCATGTGACACATTTGTTGGTATGTTATTCATGCTGACCTCCGTCAACATACCCGCTGAACCGTTGCTAATGGACGACCTCTACATGATGTCACCATGCTAATTCATAACAAATGCCATTTTTCTTTGGCTATCGAGCGCCGATATGATTAAACACCGCAGTCAAAGCCAACTATCAATCTGCGCCTTCATAATCAGCGCTAAAGGCATGGGGCAGTATGTGGCATAATTAATGGGCATGTACACGCACATGTGGACTTATGAGGCTGTGGGAGCAAATGAGTTCTGATGGACTCACTGTAGTGGGCTGTTTACATGCATGACGGGTCGGCGCCTCTGCACATATACAAGATCAATGGTTTTGCGGAGTGGCATGCATTTAGCTTTCATGTAAATTGCAACATCCACCTCTGAACCTCGCAACTACAGGGTCAACATGCTAATCTGGCAAATGTAAAGGTCCCACATTATGCTACATTGACTTTTGGAGCTTTTAGCCGTGGTAATGCTGTTCCTTCATCGATACAAAGTGTTGTGTGTTGTTTCTTTTAGATGTTTCCCCTTCCAGAGCTGAGAAGACGTCATTAGATAGCAATCCAGGAAATGCTCCTCCATTTTCTTGAAGTCAGTACTCCACCACTCAATACTGTATGGTGGCTGAGTGAGTTAGCACTTTTGCCCCACACCAAGTGTTCTGGTTCAGTTTATGTAAATGTGTGCTCCTTTCTGTGTGGAGTTTGTAAGTCCTCATGGGGGTGGGTTTTACTCTGGGTTGCCTAGTTTTCTCCCATCAAACCAAAATATGCACAATAGGGTAAATTGTCCTGCGAGCTCACGAATCACAATGATGAGCCCAGCTGAAGAGCTGGTTTTTGTGCTTCTCAAGTTTATGACCACTTTTTTATTTGATGACTTTTGGCCTCATATTCACAGAAAAAGATGAGGAAATGAAAAAATATGAGCTTTAACAAAGCACATGATGTGAGGTGCAACAACGTAACCCTGAAATATGCAAAGTCATTGCCTTTTCTTTCACAGTCATTGTAAATGTTGTAGATGCAACATAAAGCTGAAGCTCAGACGTCTTTCCAAGTCTCTGAACTTTGTGCAGCCAGATGCCAAGTTCTTTCTCTGCACTAAACGAGCTGCAGGCCAGGGGCCAATCGGGTGAGGGGGCTCAGTGGGCAGGGCCCCAGTGATAAACATACATCCAGCATTAACTATAACAATAGAAATAAACAGTAAATGTGGCCATACTGCCTTTGCTCTGCCCGATCCCATCAGAGCTTGGAAGCTAAGCAGGGAAGGGCTAAGATGGGAGACCGTTTGGAAACACCTTGGAAGCCTGGCGAATGTAGTGAGTGAGTGGTGGTGGTCGGAGAGGCCGATGGCGCAGACTGCAGACTGGTTGCCCCACTTTCGTCAGTCTACCCCAGGGCAGCTGTGGCCACAATAGTAGCTTACTACCACCGAGTATGGAGTGACTGAATAATGCAATGTAAAGCGTCTTTGAGTGTAAGTCTAATATAATACTTGTTACTAGAGTGCAATGAACAGCTGGAAAAATACATCAAAAAATGCACGTAAATGCGTGTGCTTCAAAACATTTGTACATCACAGGCCCTTATTTTTATTCTTTTTGAAGGCCTGGCCTTAGGCCATAAAGCTTTAGTTTATTATGATTAAATATAATATAATGTGGCCCTTCACAGGCTCAAGGTTGAACATTTTGGCTCTTCATTATAGTTTTAAACACGGTTACGGACTGAGATATGGTTAAAGTGAAGGGATTTTAGGGGTGTGTGGTCATGGCAGAACTTGGTTGGAAGAAGGAAAGACATGCTCCTGACATGTGGCCCAGCCGCACTGACGAAGGATGGGTCACATTTGAAAGTTCTCCAGCTGGGGGCATGTGGACAACTGTGTTTTTTGTATGTATGGAACTGGAATTGGTGACATACTGTATATCCATCTTACAAGAAGTTAAGATATAGCATAAAATAGAAGTGACAAGTTGTCCAAAAATACTTTTAAAAAAATGAAACAATTCAGATTTTCGGATCTGTTGACTCATCTCAGATCTGAACTAAAGCATTTTTGACAGATAACTTTGATGGATGATGAGTTTTAAGTGGCACGTCGATGCGGCTGAGAGCTTTCAGACCTTGAGCTCGGGACCGCTATTGATCCATTGACTTATGGATTAATGGGCGCGCTGAAGATAGTCCTGAGAGGAGGCAGAGGGAGGACAAGTCGGAGACAGGATGGAGGGAGTGACCTCTGCAGGAGACATACACCGAGGAGACCGGGGGACAGGGACGGGACATCGACCTGTCTGTCAGGGTCTTAGACAGCTCATCACAGCCCTGGAGGAGTCAATGAGTTCAGTGGGCATTTGGATGGTCTCAAGCATGGGACTTCTTTACCAGTGAAGAAAGGGATCAATGGAACAGTCTGGCACAATGGCCCGACATGATTGTGGCTTATAAAGCGACTTTTGGGGGCCTCAGCGTTGACATTTACATTTGTTACTGAAAATAAGGTGTGAGTCATACCAGTCAATTTACTTTCAATCAGATACCAAGTAGTACAGGGCATGCAGGTGATGTCACAGCATGCCAAAAGAAGCCAAATGAATGTTCGATCCATGCGCTATTTGTTTTGACTTGTTTGAAATGTGCTGAAGGACCTTGCTCTGTGTTAAAGATACAGCTGGTTGAAAACACAGAAAGTATCAATACCTGCTTAAATGAATAGCTTTGATACCACTTTTAGTATCGATTTAGTATCGAAGAATACATTTTTCTTGCCAACCCTAGTAGGAGTTAAGGTCACGCGGCGGTTGCGTTGGCGGTGGGCAGATTGGTGTCATGTCACGGCTCTGCTCCCGTGCCCCGTGCGCTGACACTCTTACCTTTACTTTTATATACATGTTAACCGGGGGCCGTGGCGGGGACAGGGGGCCAGATCAATAAATCTGAGCTCGTCGCGTCTCCCATTACAGGACGCCCCACACACACACCAGTGGAGCCGGGCGCGACCCTTCCCCCTGTCTTACCTGTCTGCAGAAGTAAACACATGCATTTAAATCAGCCGCGCTAACCAAGACAAATGATGTTGTATTTAATATTTTGCTATTAACATAAAGTAATATAAAGTGAAGGGCAGCGGTGTGTGCGGAGGTACAGGCTAATGTCCCATATCAGGTGTGGACAATGTCACGGCTGCATACTGAGCAGTGTGCGTCCTTCTGCCCCGCTGTGCTCTCACAGACTCTTTTCAAGTGCTTTATTAACCCCTGTGCCCTCTGCACTGCCACTACCTCCTCAACACGCCAAATATGTACAGAAACAAATAAAAAATCACTAGCAAGAGTTGTAGAAGATTTACTTTCAGTCAATTGTTGAATTGGAAGCTACTGTCACCTCTGCCACATGAACAGCTTCTTCAGAGGGAACTCCCCCTCCAAAAAAGTCTCTTATGGTTCTGAAATGATAAGCAAAATCTGCAACATAAGATATATAAAATAGAATCAGAGTATCTAAGGTGGAGAAACTTGTGACCGATTTTCATTGCGATGTTTCTCCTAGCGCCTCATACCGGGTACATTATGTCCACAGCCCGTTTTACGCACGTCAAATCACGCATTCTAGCTTACACAGTGTCCCTTTGTCTTTAATCCGTCATATAATAATGTAGGCTTTTAATCACATGTAACATTTAACTTCATTTTTTAGGCAATGCTTGGTGTTTATGCATTTACCTGCGCCACAAGAAACATCACATGGAGCCGCCGTTGGTCTCTCTGTGTCCTTTCCTCCTCTCTCATTCACTTGTATATACTCCTCTGTCCTCTGTCCTCCTCTCCTTGTCTCTGTACACCGTGCGATGGGTCTCAGCGCAGACACAGTGGAGAGACCCATCTTTAGCGCACTCATTTTGGCATGCAGTAACGAATGCGGGTCGTGGACAAATATTCTGTTTGTTCTGAAGTGGCGTTACACTGTTTATGGTCCCACCGAAACACGGAAACGCAGTTCTGCCTTCATGTTAAAACTAGGTAATTATCCCGTGTGTTTCCCTTTTGTCGGGCAGGGGCACATAATGTCTCATTATGCAGGATAAACATCTGCGCTGTAGATAAAAAGTCATTGATGACGCTCCGGCAAGCCAAAGACGAGACGGACACATGACGGACAACTTTATTTAATTCCTATTGTTACGGCAGACTTACGTAAAATGGGCCGTGGACATAACGAACTCGGCGTAAATGAGGCGTAAGAAGTTGTGGGACAACTCTTTTTAAGGTTCTGACTAAGCTTGCAGCGCCACTGCAAAATGAGAAGTATCTATCACTTTCAGTTCCGGATATATTAACCTTTTATCGCCATAATATCAGCCAATAGCCCAGATTACACACTATTATTTTGATAATAGATAGTGTCTCTTGTCCACCATGCCTGGATGCACCAGCCTAACGCGAGCTACATCATGGCAACAGTGACTTACCTTACCTTATGACTTACCTGACATAAGAAAATGGGCTCACATTTTTGAATTCCTTACTCTACATACAGGAGTGCAAAGTACAACTCCCTGCTGCCCTCTATCGTCCTGGAGAAAAATGGTTGGAGTCTTCTTAAGGGATTAACTCAATTAAAGTGTATATGTTTTATTGAACTTTTTGTTAAAGATACACATTCACATAGACTTTACTTCTGTCAAGTAAATAAAATGCTGTTTTTTAAAGAATTAGTTAATAGTTAACTTTTTGCATTTCTTACCTTTTACAAGAGCCAAGAATGACTTTTTTGAGTGTACCCTTTATAGAGGTGGACAAAAGTAACCCAGAAGTTGTCAGATTCTAGAACGTGATGTTAAACTCTGAAATGTTGGGCAGGAGCCAGATATTGCTATTGATTAGACTGCATTTTTTCAAGTGATGTCCAAAACGAAAGTCCACACGTTTCAAAGTAAAGCATTAATCAGTGAATGTTTACATCCAAAGTCAATGTAATGTAGACCGTATAGTATATAAGCTTTATTGCTTCAGCCTACTCCATTTTGAGCATCCATAATTCTATAGTTATCACCAGGGACCCTACGCACCCATCACACAGTCTCTTCAAAGTAAGAGACTGCCTTCAGGGAGGAGACTGCAGAATCCATCCCATCTTTGTTAAATTAACCTGATATCTGCCATCTTACGGTTAGGTTTAGGGTTAGAGTTATTTTCTCAAATTCTGCATATCTAAAACTCCCAGCGTAACGACAGGGGACATGTACAATAGGTCAGGATGTATGAAAGTGTGTTTGAGAGTGCGCATGGGGGACGACGGATGGAAATTTGCCCATGGCTACAATCCAGTGTGGCTGGTTCATTAAGTTGCACTGTCCCGACCAAATAAACCAATAAATAAAATCAATTAAATAAGCTAACAGCCTACAGTATACCAGTGTAATACCTCATTTGAAAGTTTCTAAAACTGTGTGTAAGATCTCTGTGAGTGAAACCACTTACATCACATTTACAGTTCCTAACCCTAATCCTAAACCCTGATCAGGGTTAATAAGTAAAATGTTTGAATCATAATTAGTACCACTTTTATCTTAAAGGTGTATTGTAAAGTTTTTGTGCAAACCAAAAAAAAAGAGTATATCAGTGATATTTATATTATTTTACCTATGAGTGACCCAGCTGTATGTGTTGTATGGCGCCTTTACTTTCCATCACAGCGGCCTCAGGAACAATCATCTTTTAGGGTTTCTGGTAGGTTTTCACTGCTGATTGAACAGAAAACTTACCAGAAACCCTAAAAAAAACAATTGATCCTGGAGCGTTCGAGGAGCCCCTGCAATGGAACGTAAAGGCACCATGCAAACCACGCATAGAGCCTCTGGGTCACTGAAACGTCAATTATGCACTACTATCAACTCTATTTTTCACGTTAAGATAGTTTTGCACTGAGGCAAGTACAACAAACATGGGCCACTTGACCACTGAAATGACCAGTCACCAACCAGCACTTGTGAACCATCCATTCATTTTCATTCATTAGTGGCCTCATACAGTTGAGGACTCACGTTTGTTCCTGTTCCTGAATCCTTTTGCCTCGATTGTAATCCTGGAGTGTGTGACAGTGACTGGGGCGTTTCCTATACATATGTGTATATTCCTCCTCTGTCTCTGAGTGAAGCACATGATAGATTCAAACCGCATCGACGCCGACACCGTGACGGCGAGAGCCCCCCACGTCCCTCCCCCGTACATCCCTCTGCAGCGCGCTCATTTGTTAGCACGCCACTGTTTGCGTCACACACACACACACCCCCACTCTCCGTGACGGTTACTCCGGCGATCTCACTGGCTCTATAACTTTCCCGATTGGATCCACCGTAATCTTCCGTATGAGACGCCGGGCGCTATCTTCTGTGCGCCTCGAAACGCTGACTCAGCCTTTATGGCCGCACACACGCACGTATAGCGCTTTCGCCACGCCGCGCGCCGGGGGATCTGAGGCCGATGGTTTCAGGTCACCAGTATAGTAGCTCGACTCCAGGATGCAGCGTCAGCAGGAAGCGTGCCATCAGAATGAGCTTTAGTGTCCTTAACTCCATCTGCTCCATTCACACCGGCCGCTCAACGAAAACACACACATGAGGAGAGAGAGGGCCAGCGGTTAACTTCAGTGGACATATCCTGCGCACTAGCGTCTTCGGAGCATTCTTTTGGGCACCTCGTTCATTTCCGTTGTATTAGTTATATTTTAGGTTTTATTAACTATGAAACCACGAGTCAGAGCTGTGTTGGCCAAGGTCTTAAATCTGCAGGCAACAGTTGGACTGAGAAACAGAAATGCAGAAAGTACAAGCTTTCATATTTAGCAAACAGCATGCTAACAGATCAATAGCGCCATGCTGAACACACTTTGAATGCACATCCGCTGAGAACGAGTCCAGTGGTGGATTATGGACTTTGAAAAGGTGGAGAATATTTCCAGGCTCAATCTAATACGCAATAAATGTCCAAAACTGCATAGAAGTTTCATTAAACCGAAGTTTAGTTTAGTTTAGTTTATTTATTTGTTTGAGCAGTTAACCTGCTCAAAGGGAGTGGGCTGAAGCCAAAGGCTTATAAGCGCCCACCCCAAAATAAAAATAGTAACATTACATTTAATATTTACAAGGTAGCAAATCATAAACAAAGGAACATAGGGCAAAGTAACAATAAATTATGAAGAATAAGACAAAAACAACAGCAAAATAAAGAACAAAAGAATGTGCTACTTTTATGTTATAAAGGTGCATTCATACATATTATACTCTGAGATCTTGCTACTTCCCAGTTGTCATTACTATCCTCAATATAATTTAATTTGGGTTTAATTATCATTAATTATCATTATTAAAGGTGCATTAATACATATTATATTCTGAGATCTTGCTACTTCCCAGTTGTCATTACCATCCTTAATATAATTTAATTCGGGTTTATTTATCATTATTATTATATTTGTTTAATTGAGTTATATGTGAAGTGTGATGTAAGCCCTGCATAATGAGGTGCATTAAAAAGCCAGGGTGTAGAACGGGCCAGTTGAAGAGGGCAGTAACTCCCCCTCAACAAACCCCCACCCAGCTGCCCTAACAGCTGATTTGTAGATGATGTTCCTATGCTGAGTGGTGCATTAAAAGACAAGGTTTTGAGCCCGTTGGGAGGGTCCCTCTCAACAGATTCATAACTTGCCTACCCTAATTCTCAATTTGTAAATTTGAGCAATAGAATGACAACCGTTCCAAGCAGCAACACTCTTCCTTGATTATAGATAATTGATCCTACTGCGCCTCCTAGTGGCAACACATTTCTTGTTCTCTGTATATTTCAAAAGTCTTTTGTTTGTATTTATATTTGAACAGGTTGATATTTGGACTTCGTTTCAACTCCAACAATAATAATAATAATAATCATTTCCTCTTGGGCTGGTGTGATGTGCTTTCTGGAGGGTGAGTACTTACTACTGCTAGAGTGATGTGAAATAGTACTACAGATATGTTTATGATGAGGGGAACATTGATACTGTTGTTTACGTGCATGGAAGTGATGCGAACAGTGTAGCTAATAAACTAACCAACGTTAAGGGAAACATCACAGATGGCAATGCATTTTACTCGAACTAGACATCTGAAGTCCTTCCCGAGCATCTACGGTAACCAGAGTCAAATCAAAGTAGTAGAAGAATTTTAATATTTAGGCCTTGTTCTGGAGCCAACATTCAGCTTTAAAAAACATGTTAGAAAAGTTTACTGACACGTTAAAATACAGTCTGTTTGTCTTTAGACACATTAGAAATGCACTGATTCTTGACGCTGTAACAATGTATTTGGAGTCATTAATCTCTCATATTAATGACTGTATTTCATGTCCAGGCAAGTGAGAAAACAGTAAAACCTCTAAAATCCCTTTATAATCCAGCTGTTAACGTGCTAGATATAAAGCCAATGAGATCCACCACTGACTGATCCTTGACTGCAGAGTAAGGCCTAAACGTAGCTCAGCCTTTGCACAGACAGCCTTCTTAATCAAAGGCATTAAAGAGTTGAATAAACTCCCACAGTCTGAAACTTTCCTCTGACCTGAAGCGTTTGCAACACAAGGAAAGTGCTATTGCAAAACCAGTGGTGTCAGCGCTGATAACTGTGAACGTAATTATGACCTTTAAGGATGTTTTATTGAACATGATTCTGTTGTAACAGGTGCATGGTCCAATGAATGAATGTTTGGGTGTACCTTACCTTACCTTACCTTACCTTACCTTACCTTACCTTACCTTATCTTACTTGTGTGGTCAGGATTACAGGGCTGCAGGATTAGGACTATTGCAGTGTCACGTCGCTTCATCGATCTGAAGGTCCCACGAACATGCAAACTCCATCCAATATAGCAACAATTTGGAATAATAATAATCATGAAGGAACAACCTGGGCCTCTGCATCAAGAAATCTACTGTCAGACTCACTCACATTTTGATTTATATCCCATATTCTAGTCACCCTTGCTTACATTGTCCTTTAGAGCAGTTAAGAGCAGATCGTGTGATGCTTCATCTCAACATCTGTCCGTAATCCGCCTCCTCATGTTGCGTTTCACATTTTTGAAAAAGGTTTAGACTAAATTGAAGCTGTCTGCTCGGGAGCGTCCCGTCAGAGCCGCTGTACCCCCAGCAGCCGTGTCTGTTTGAGCCGCTCGCGCTCCCTTTTGTCTGGATCAAACATGAATATTCATTTATCAAAGTGCGGCCGTGTTGGCAGCCGCTGCAGTCATGTCTGGGGGGCTCATCCGTTATCGCCCCCTTCTCTCTCTCTCCGCTCTCTATTGGGCTCCTCTGCACATCTCCGATACTTCAAGGACGGCGCCCCCCCCTTTTTTTTTTCTTCATTTCAGATCTATTATAAATGATTCATCCAATATTTATGAATATTTTAAACTTCCGATTAAATTACTTTGTATCTGTTTAGCGTTACATCTTTCTGCGCCAGAGACAAAACTGTTGGAGTGTTCTTTCATCCTCCTAGGATCACTTTGAAGTGCCACAATTAAACCAATGTTATTTCGGCAATCATCCGGCAGCGAGTATGTATGCAGTTTGCACCGGAGTGAGAGTGTGTGTGTTGGTGTTAAGACATAAGAGAGCGGCTAAGGCCTCTTTCTTCCTCTTTCAGGACCATTACCTTTCATTCCAATCACAGGAGGAGAGCCCAGGGGAGCGGACAGGGGGAGGGGGGGTGCCTGCTATACCGGGCCGTCCTGTGGAATGCATACCATACCGACGGGAGGGGCGCGGCGCCATGCTTTGGTGATGTAGTGGGCAGCGTACGTGTGAGAGCGGTTTTATGGCCGCATTATCGGGACGTTATGCGCGATCCTTTATTTGTTGCCATTTAGGAGGCAATGGCTTTTAAATGGCGTAAATGTTTACAATGAATCGTGAAGCATTTTAATGTGTCCCGCAGAAGGAAGCGCGGGAGCGAATTAGCCCCGACGCGCCCCGCTATTAATTGCAATAAGATGCACTTAAGATAGCGGGCCGCGGTGACGGCGCTCGCTAATGTGCTCGCTGTGAATGGTGCAGGAGGGAGATGTGTTCAAATTTAATACACAATAACTTGATCGTCACTCAGTGTAGCTGTAACGGAAGGGAACTTGTTCATATTTTCCTGTTTCTTTTAAAAGGGCTCTTAGCAGCATAGAATGGAATTGATGTTGTTACGTGTGTGAATGGTCCTCGCTCTGCAAGCATTAGTGAGATCCAAATGCCACAACTATCTCGTGTTTGAATCGGTCTTGTTAGTTGTAACCTCTGTGTCACTTTCCCTGTGACATGTTTACTTTTTTAGACAAGCAATGCCAAAGTTTTGCCAACTGTGCATAATCATGTTATGAGCTTTGTGTCGCACTTCAAGCTTTTGTCCTTTAACAAATCAATTCTATATCTTTTAACTTTCTTCATGGAAAGTGTCCAAATAGAGAAAATCTTCATGTTTCTAATGTCAGCCAATCACAATCTGTTACATTCAACCAATCACCTCTCAGGTCATTGACATCCATCCATTCCCTTTCACACTTTGGCAGTTCCTACAACCCGAGTCTAACTGGCAAAAGTGGAAAAAAAGGATTTTACAATAATAAAATGATTAGATTCCCCTACATGCTCTGCTCCGCTGTAAACCACCACTGAATAACAGAGACTAACCTGCTGCAGAGCACAGAGTTTATGAATGAAATCTCCCAATAAATACTACAGAACTACTTACAGGCGCAGAGGAGCTCAAAAACATGTTTAATATCAAAAACTATTGTAGGGCTCATCATCATAGGCTGGTATTACCTGCAGAAACAAAATTCACTTTGCATCATAAGCATATACAGCATTTTGGTTGTTTTACAGTATGTATTTGTTTTTGTTTTTTTGACGAGGGTAAAGGGACGACCTCAAAACAACAAAAACTACATTCTTGATCTACATACTTTTAAATACAACCCAGTGTCAAAAAGTGACTGGCTGAGTGTAATTTTGTTGTTGTCATTTTTCAATATCAAAAATCTTGTGTGTCTATGATTCTGGCAGAAGTTAAGTTAATGAGTTTTATTTTTGTCATCCCTCTGAACTGAAGTGCAGTGCAGTCAAATATTCAACCGGTTCTGATTAAGGGAGCTTTAAACTGTTCTCCGCACTTTCATTACCTTAATGCAGCTCTGTCGCACAATAAAATGTTTTAATCGGGTGGATTTATTAAACTTGCAGTAAAAAGCACCGCACTGTGCCAAATCAATAAGAGCACAGTGGCACAGTGGTTAGCGCTCGTGCTTCACAGCTAGAAGGTCCCGGGTTCTATTCCCACCTGGACGGGGCCTTTCTGTGTGCAGTTTGCATGTTCTCCCCGTGTCTGCGTAGGTTTCCTCCGGGTACTTCGGTTTCCCCTACCACTAAAACATGTACAATAGACTCCCCTGAAAAAGAGATTCTTCATCTCAGTGGGACTTTCCTGGTTAAATAAAGGTCAAATAAAATTAAAGAGGGCCCTCAAAAATTGGTCTGAGGGCCACATTTGGCCCCCAGGCCGCACTTTGGGCCCCCCCGAGCTATATTGTTGGCCCAATCCTCAGCTCCCTGTGGCCCGTAACCATAATAACTTTCTCATGTTTTCTTGTGTAATTAGCTTCTGTCGCGACAGAACAACTGTGAAGTGTGTGAGAGGAGCCGACATCGATGCAGAGATATCTGAGGGATAGTTGCCTGAGATTCCACAAAAACTGTCACCAAAGTCGAGGAAACTCTTTCTGGAACTCTGGCTGCATAGTTGACCAGTGAGTGAATATGCTGAGTGTGCTCTTCCGTATCTCCGCGGCTGGGGAAGTGTGTCTGACGCGGGGCTGATCAGTGGAGAAAGTCGATCAGGAACTCATAGATCTTGTGTGAGCCGCTCATCGATCCCCCTCTCCTTCTCCCATCATTGTGATCATCCGCACACACTCGCATAGATTACTGATGATGGAGAACCTACAGAAACTTCTCTGCATTCACGCCGCCTCTACATGCGCCCTTCCCCGTGAAGGCATGACGTCAGGGTAGCGGCTTTGTTAGGCACTCATACGGACTGCTGGAATACAAAATGCAGTTACTGTTAAACAGGTTCAGCTCAGTTTGATTTATTGTCAATCGTATCACATTTAGAACTCATCAAATCAAAGGTGTGTTGCTTACAATCTTTGTAGAGAGAAACTGAAACGAGGAATGAGAAGACAGGCCTGCAGACTGGATTATTTAGTGGAATATAAAGTGGTTCGAGTTAAAGAGAAGTGTGTTACTCTCAGACCCAATATAAAAACTATACACACAACAAGGGGAAGTAAAGGGAGGGCAGGAGAGTTCAGCTTCCTGACAAGCCTGGTGGATGAAGAAGTCCAGGCAGTTGGACCTGGCACAGATTGAAAGTCCCTGAGACTCACTGAGGAGGCTGTGAGGTGTGTGGCATTTGTGTTGATGTGGGTTAAAATGTTCAGTGATTGTGTATGCATGTACAGTAATAGCAGGTTTTCTAAAAGTCCCTGCACTAAAGACAGTTTGCTCCTGAGGAAAGGTGAGAAAAAGACCTAAAAGGGTGTGGGCAATATGGCAAATATTCAAGATTTAGGTAACAATTTGGATTTGATCAGGATTGATGTTGTTCATCGTCTTTGATTGGCAACTTAAGCTGGTTGCCCACATTAACACCCAGAGTGAATTTTCTAATGAAGATCTAGTTGCACTCAGCATGAACCCCATGGGCGCCTCGAAGTGTGAGCGCTGAGGGTCCTGCACATCTAAGAATGTTTTGTCGAAAGAGACCGTTTGGGAATGACTGTGTATTTAATCACTTCTGTTCAAAGGTCAGCTCAGTCCATAGTCACATACTTTCTTTAATTAGCTCCATTATAATCTATATGCTAAATCTATTCCATGTTCTAGAATGTGCTTATTCACAAAAGAAACACAGAACTCAACTTTTCATGTGAATTAAGGCCTCTGCAATATTTAGTGTTTCCATCATTTGTTACTTAACCTCTAAACCCCCGCCTTAACCAAGCACATTTTCTCCAGTTCAGCTTTACCCAAATCTAAAAGCTTCTTGACTGGAGAGTTTCCAGCCTAGAGGCCAGTGTAACGAGCTCCACAAAAACAGTGGCTCGGCAAACCTTGAATCTCTCTACATATGACCGTCTTACATCGTGTGTGTTTTTGCAAGTGTTTATCTATAATGATGTATTAAAAGTGTTATGTGTGAAATGACTGGCTTTGTTAAGGAAAAACAAGGACAGCTTTACAGAAAAGTTCCTGAATGACTCAGAGCACGACCCCAGGTGAGTGGGCTATTTGACTCCAACTAGTTTTGCATAATAATTACCAGTCTGTGCATGCCGCTCCAGTGAAAGCCCATAGAGCCTCAGACGCTCACCTTTTGTATATCCACCCCCTCTTAAGTAAATGTAATGCGTGTGTGCGCTGGCCCGGCGCTCTGACATGCTGTAGGGTGTCACCGGTGATGTGTGACTGTGGGTCGCCTGGGTGACACCTCTGAAGGCTGATTTACTAAAAGGACAAGCGCATCAGAGCACAACGGAACCACTCATACCTCATCTTGTCAGGGGGAAAAAGGGCCTCCTCCTTCCAATTCACGCTCCATTCTTTACCCAAGACACACAGTGCATCGAAATTCACTCCTTAACTTGGATCGTCTCAAAATGTAAAGCCACTATGTTTTCTATCAATACGCCCTTGTGCCTGTAAGTATCCCGATCGATAGCCATATGATTATCCATGTAGGAGAGGTATAAATGATTTAAAACAGCGAACCAGGGGTGACGGATGTTTGCTTTACGTATTGAAGTTGCCGTCAATAACGAATGCATCTGATTAATCCGTCGACACGTCCGCATGGGCAGGGGCTCACAGGGAGGAAGTGCGTAAGGCTTCAAAAAAAAAAGAGAAAAGAAACGGGCGCCTCTCTCTGGGGCGACATGACAGTTATATCTGAAGACGGGGGATGAATGGAGGTTTCACGTGTAAGTCGTCCGTCGATAACCGAGCGGATACGTGCGGCGTGTTGCAGTCAATAAAAGATGAGACGCGTCAGATCTGCTCCGCCGTGGAGTGGTGGAAATGAAGCAGGAAGAGCTTCATTTCATTCCTTGCTCCTCCCTCCCGTTGTCCTGTCAGCCAATCACAGGCATCTCAAGTGATTGACTCCAAAGCACTCCGCGAGTTTGTTTCAGCAGTTCAGTTTTTTGCATAGGAGTGGCCCGTTTTGGCTAATTTTATTTTATTTGTTTTTCCCTCACATTGAAACTGTACAGAAAAGAGGTAAACTGTAATTACCTCTGCCTGTATAAACTCTGAGTCTGTAAGGAAAAAAGAAAGTAAGGGAAAAAGAGAGAAGGAATGAAGGGAAAAAACCTAAAAAAGAAAACGAAAGAAAAAAACAAAAACCTGTCACTTCCTTCTATGTTTAGTTATTTCCCTCTTGTTTTGTTTGTTCTGTTTTGTCTGGTTCTTTTATTTCCGTTTTTTGCCTCCCTGATTGATTGATTGATTGATTGATTTGCTTTAGCTCCTTCGTGGATACATGTTCTCTGGCTCTCGTGTATTGGTCAACCCCTCGCTGTCTTTTAAATCTGTTGTTGTTTGTCTCTTATCTGTGTACTAACTGTTGTTTGCCCAGTAGTATGCCCACGGCATACTACTGACTCTGCAGTTACAGACCTTAAAAAAAATAATAATAATAAATAAATAAAAGTTTGTTTCAGCCTCTCGTCTTGTGTCCTCTAACTGAAAGTTAAGCTGTTTATAAGTTTTCCACAGAGGTGTCCATTGTTCCTTTATTCAGAGGTTGGGAGTCATTCTAGTACAACATTAAATAATGTCAGTGTACGGAAAACGACTAACTCATCCCAGTCGTTGGCTATGTTCCACTGGGTCTGCCGTGGACCCAGTGGAACATAGCCAACGACTCATACAGTGTCCTCCTAGTTAGGCTTTTGGACAAAAATGCCTTTGAGCTTTAATCAAATTTTAGTTATTACTAAATTGTATAGTTTTAGTCTCGTAAACTCATAAAGGTTTTAGTCAGTTTCATGTGAAAAACAAAGGAATTAAGTATTATTATTTCAACAAATTAATTAGAAAATAAGTATTTGAAATGTGGATGAAGGTTGACAGGTCGTATTAAGCTTTTGACAGACAGATGACACCACAAAAGGCAGAAGCATCATTGTGAAAAATGACTTTTACCAAAAGCGGCCGCTCTCCTCACCCTCTGATAATCGCTTCCAGATATTTTATTAACAGCGTCTGCATCCACATGCTTTCTGTGTTTATACTGTATTCATTTTGCAAAAAACACTGTCCTGAGAAGTTAATATTCCAGTTAGATGGATTACGCTCAGACCATGGATCTATTCGGCTCAGACTGGAGTGCGGGGAGAGAGGAAGCAGAGTGTGTTAGTCATGTGACTTGACGGCACTTCTCTTTGTCACGTGTAGCAGGTGTGTTCTCCAGTTCCGTGGTTTCAAACGGTCTGAGGAACCACATTTTTGTCTGGTCAATAAAAATTCATTAGTCAATAGTCAAAAAATAGCTATTTTTAGCTCGTCACCATACTTGTACTTTTGTAGGGTAATGAGTAGGGCTGGGTACCGTTAAATGGTACCTACTGGGTACCGACCGAAAAGCTCCGGTAGGGGCGGTATTGAAATTATTATTTTTTGTGTGCCAATTTTTGGTACTTTGTTCTACAGATGTCAATAAATGATCCGCAGTGAGTCTAAAAAAGCAACCTGAACTCATGAGCAGATAACGAGCCGCTTCAGCGCAAATGCAGATGTTTTCTTAAAACGAAGCAAAGCTATAACTTACTAACAGTTAGTCATTATTAGAGATGGCAGAGCCGCGGTCTGAGCCAAGACTAAACTATAAACCAGGACTAAACCAGGACTGAATAAGAAACTAGATTTCTTAAACAAAGAGAAAAGCAGTGACAACAAGAAACACATGGGCCATTTACCTTTAGAGAAAGACCCGCAGAGCCTGAAGTTACTGCTGTTGTTACTAAACTCCATTCTGCACCAAATGGCTGCACCGGAGGAGAAGATCAAAGATTGTTTGTGGAAAAAGTGAGCGCTCACTCTGCATTAACCATTTTTGGAACAGTTTTGGTAAATTATTAGTAACAGAGTGAGCGCTCTCACTATGTAACAGATCTTTGACGTGTGGAGTGCTTTCACTTTGTCCAACAGCGCAGTGTGTTTAGAAAAGTTTAGCTGAAAGAAAATGTGTCCTGATGTGGATCTGGTTTGTCCCTGCAGCTCAGGAGGTAATAATGTCCTTTCTCTCTTTTTATCACTGCTTAAGTGGGAATTCTGCTCAAAAACTGAAGTTACAGGTGACACTGCTGCAGCCTGTGTTCTTTCTGTTGTGCCGTTTTAGGATTTTCTCCTGAACAATACTTTTTATACACATTATTTTAATTGAATTAAAATAACATAGGTATAGTACCTTAAACCCACTGTAACGTCATCAGTTCCAAAGCAGCACTCCTTTAACTCTATCTTGTTGGTGAACTTAGCAAAGTCACAAAGTAAATGTGCACAAGGCTCTGGTGACCGAGGATGTTCCATACAGTCCTCTCCCACCTGTGTGTGCGGACCACAGCCTGATCTTACCCACATCATTTGCTCAATGACCTCTGCTTTCAGCCTATGATGGATTGTATTGCACTCTTAGACATTAATTTTCCTGAACCAGGCAAAAAAAAAAGCTTTACTCACCGGAAGAGCCAGTGTTGGTACAAGGGTAATTCTGTAGAACAACATCCAAGACATGATTTAAGGGACATATCAAAATATTAAAGCAAAATCTACTTTTCCCCCATTTTAATCTTGTTGTAACAGTGCTCCCTTGTCCATAACACTTCTGTAGTAGTATTTTACTCCATTCATGCATTGTGTGAAGCAGTTTGTGAAACTTGTGTCGTGTACAAAAAGATCGCCTTCCCTAAAGTCAACAGCTTCACTCCATTCTATGCCTGAGCAGCCATTTGTGAGCTCAGACATTTGAGCTGAAATTAGAAAACGGGGAATTCTATGGTATAAAGAGAGCTGTAAAACTACTTCTAAATCCATACTTTAGCCAATATTTCTCTCAATAAATCAAGCGGCTCGCCTCAGACTTGAGCGGGACATCACCAGCTCGTCTTGGGGTGTAACTAAAGGTACTAACTGGAGGGTACGGTTACACAGACATACAGAGAAAATCATTTAAAGACAAAAATGTATTACCACGATGTATCCATATTTTTAGAGACTAATTGAACTGTCTTTCAAACTTTATGCAGAAGTCTAAAACCCCTGCTTTTGCGCAGAGATTCATACAACAGAACAAATGGTGGATTATTAGAGCGATAACAGAGACAGCGGTCAGCGCACAATAACAACAGCACATGTATCAGACGCAGCTGAAGAGATCCAGGAGGACGACAGGTCCGAGCATCACAGGAATACAGACGAGTGCTTTTCCACAGACGAGTAAACAGCAGTGCAACTACAGGCTGAAATGACTGTCAAAATAAGATGTTTGTGAGTGGTTCTTTTTTGTCCTACTTTTTAAGTATCGATACCGGGTAAAAAGTATCTATACTAATTATACCAAATGTAAACACAAAAGGACAATTGAGACAACTGAGCTGTCCATATCATTTTAATTTAGGTTCTGTTTGCTTATATACATTGATATAATTTTATATGATTGAAATGCATTCACCCATTTCATACTGGTCATTTCATATTATGAAATGACCAGTATCAATATCGATAAAAATGACCCCAAAAGTATCGGTATCGTATCGATGTGGTATCGCCTATCACTACTACACACTCAGTATAATCACTGCCACCACTCAAAGGCAGCTCTGATGAATAATACACCAAAATATGCATAAGAAGCTGTCCATTTGCTGTCCATTTGTTCCGCTGCTTTTACACTTGAGCTGCTAAATCAATTGACCCAAATTTTAGAGAAACAGTTCAAAACTTTATGTTTACCTTTACACCAGTAGCTCGTCTCCATGAGGATGTTGCTACGACCAAACATGACATTCAAATGCATTAGGTTTTTGCATGTGGTACTGTATAGTTCCATGTGACCAATCGCGTTAGCTAAAGTTCCTAGCTTCCTAATTTTGACACGTGTGTGTACAACCCCCCCCTCAGGACTTTCCTCCCTTCAGTCGGACTCTGCTCTTGTTTCTGACTCTTTGGAGCTGCCCGAGTCAGCGCTCTGCTGACGTATTTACATCCAGCCTCCAATGGCACGTTCAGGTAAAGCTGCAGCTGCTGTCCCCTCGGTGCTGTCTTCTCATTAAGGCAGGTAATTGAGCTCAGTCACTTGCACCTCAGCGGGTCAGACCATTAGAGACTCCCCCAACCCTACCCTCCAGTCCGACAAACTCGCTCGGAGATGGGAGGGGGTTGGGGGGGGGGCGTCTTAATTATGTCACCCTTCCACTCCTCCTGCCTGGCTGACTGCTCGACCGCTGCACCTTTGGGTTACTCACTGCTTGCGCTGCTAAGACAGAAGGGATAATTAGTGTACAGCGATACGGCAAAGGGGTAAAGCAGAGGGTTAAAACCACACAACGGAGAGAGGGGCTGGAGCGAAGCGAGTAGGCAGCCGCGTCTTGTCGAGCAGTTCATCATTGTGTCCCCGGTGACTGTGTCTGTGGCCTGCCCCGCTGTAGCTATAATAAGACATAAATAAGGAACAAGCCTGGCTTATCTTCGCTGAGGACCCTCTCCTGGCTCCCTGCTTGCTCTCCTCTGCTGCACACACAGGCGTCTTTAAAGGGTTTTCAGAGCCCTATGTTATGCTAAATCCACTAGTTTTTTTAAAGCTCTGGACCATTTTGGAAATGTATATCCCCATCAAAAGCATACTGGGATAGTTTTTGTTTCAAAACAGTAGACATCGCTCTCCAAACATTTATCGTTTATGTTGCAGTGTCGGCATTGTTTTTAAAGTGGACGTATCATGCGTTGGCGACGTAATTCAGCAGTAACGTTTTTTCCACATCACAAACATCGCTGGTGTGGTATTTTACTTCATTCGTATGTCTCTATTAACAAACACACGGATATTACACATTTTTACAATTTTTAGACACTACAAGGTCTTAACTTTCAAATGAGGCACCGGCCTATAGGCTGTAAACAAAAAAGCAACAGAAATGTGACAAAAAAGGCAACAAAATAGCAACAAAACCGCAAGGAAAAAGCGTTGAAAACTTGACATAAGCAAAGTAAAAATCAAACAAAAATGTAAACATAACAAAAAAGCTTAGCTTTCAAACACTGGCCTACAGGCTGTAAGTCTCCAGTTGTAGAGCTTTTAGATTTGGGTAATGCTGAACTGTGGAAAATGCACTCAGTTAAGGCGGGGGTTAAGAGCTTTTAAAACCAGACCTGGAGTGGTTTTCATGTTGGAGGAATCCTGCTTGTTTCCACCAGAAAGCATGCGGGCAGCTATCACATTTAGCCTGATTTAAACTGCCTCACTCCCCTCTTTATGGGCAGGGGATGAGCTCAGATGAGTTGTAGTTTCAAGAAATAGAGGATTCGTCTTTCATCCTTGCATTATTTAAACGTATATAAAAATAAAAAAACGCCCTGTCCTTGTAGTGTAATTGTATTTCTTGGAAAAAAAGTGCAACCTCACCCACCCTTTTTGTGGAAAGCACTTTTATATTCGCTGTAGAATGACTTAACATTATCGCGTGAGAATATTTGTCCCTTCCATTGCTCCGTTTTGTTTGCACTACAGATGGTTAAACTCCCCGCGCAGCACTCTCCCTTTTGTTGACAAAGACCCTCTTGGAAGCGGCATTATTAATGTGTATGTTTAATCGCACCTTCATTGGGGACTGGAATCTCTATTATTCTCTGTTGTTTACCCAACTTCCCCCCTGCATGCCTGACGTGGGACTGCCCTGCCCTGTGCACTACTCTACTATATGCGAAGTTGCGAGGGGAAAGGGGGTACGCCTGCCTCGCGCCCCCTGGAGAATGCGCTCTTTACACGGGCGCTGCTTGTTCCTGCATCATTACCTGGAGTGCAGACAAAGCCTACTTATGTGCCCCCCCCCTCCCTCCCTCGCCACCGCACTCCAGCAGATTGCACCGTGAGAGAGACCAGCGCTCGGGGGTCCGGGGAGAGCCCGACAACACACAGGAGCGGGGCATGGGAAAACGGCGGAGAATAGATTTATGAAATGAAGCATTCCACTCCGCTCTATCCGCCCGCTGCGAGAAACACCTTTATAAATCACCGCGCGGAAAATAGAGCGTTTGGTGGCACTCTCGACGGTGGCGCGGTGACTGTTTGTGTTGTGGCGATGCCGCATGTGGGAGGAACATAGCGAGAGGTGTAAAACTGTACGTCTTCACTGCAGGGAAACCAGCTGCATTTTTATTGTCATATTGTTTGTGTAGTATAAGCCCGTGAGATGAGATAAACATGAGAAAATCAGATGGAACAAACAGTTAAAATCCTGTGCTGTGTTAAAGACAGAAGTCATCTGAAGTCCAATCAAAAAGGAAACATGCGTCCTGATGGGACATTTTTGTATAAGTTATTCATTCTAATTTATGCTTCAGTATTTCGGCATTTAAGTTTTTATCCAATCCACTATATTTCTATATTTTATAAACAAGCTTTTCCAAAGTGCTGCACATTAGATCAACAGTAGGAATCAAACATAAAATGAAACCAAGCAATCAACTAATAACCTTAAATAATCTGAAAAAAAAATACATTACAGTAAAAAAATAGTCCTGAGGTTTTGTCCTGATTTGATCTTAATCTAGGCCTGGAAATACCTGTTAGGTCAAGTATTTTCTCAGGTGGTACTTGTTAGGTCAAGTATGTTCTCAGGTGTACTTGTGAGGTCAAGTATGTTCTCAGGTGGTATGTTCTTAGGTCAAGTATGTTTGAGGTGGTACTTGTTAGGTCAAGTATGTTCTGAGGTGGTATGTTCTTAGGTCAAGTATGTTCTCAGGTGGTAATTGTTAGGTCAAGTTTGTTCTAAGGTGGTACTTGTTAGGTCAAATATGTTCTGAGGTGGTACTTGTTAGGTCAAGTATGTTCTGAGGTGGCACTTGTTAGGTCAAGTATGTTCTCAGGTGGTACTTGTTAGGTCAAGTATGTTCTCAGGTGGTACTTGTTAGGTCAATTATGTTCTCAGGTGGTACTTGTTAGGTCAAGTATGTTCTCAGGTGGTACTTGTTAGGTCAAGTATGTTTTGAGGTGGTACTTGTTAGGTCAAGTATGTTTTGAGGTGGTACTTGTTAGGTCAAGTATGTTCTGAGGTGGTATGTTCTTAGGTCAATATGTTTTGAGATGGTACTTGTTAGGTCAAGTATGTTCTAAGGTGGCACTTGTTAGGTCAAGTATGTTCTTAGGTGGTATTTGTTAGGTCAAGTATGTTCTGAGGTGGTACTTGTTAGGTCAAGTATGTTCTGAGGTGGTATGTTCTTAGGTCAAGTATGTTTTGAGGTGGTACTTGTGAGGTCAAGTATGTTCTGAGGTGGTATTTGTTAGGTCAAGTATGTTCTGAGGTGGTACTTGTTAGGTCAAGTATGTTCTGAGGTGGTACTTGTTAGGTCAAGTATGTTCTTAGGTGGTATTTGTTAGGTCAAGTATGTTCTGAGGTGTACTTGTTAGGTCAAGTATGTTCTGAGGTGGTATGTTCTTAGGTCAAGTATGTTTTGAGGTGGTACTTGTGAGTCAAGTATGTTCTAGGTGGTACTTGTTAGGTCAAGTATGTTCTCAGGTGGTACTTGTGAGTCAAGTATGTTCTAAGGTGGTACTTGTTAGGTCAAGTATGTTCTCAGGTGGTACTTGTGAAGTCAAGTATGTTCTAAGGTGGTACTTGTTAGGTCAAGTATGTTCTCAGGTGGTACTTGTGAGGTCAAGTATGTTTAAGGTGGTACTTGTTAGGTCAAGTATGTTCTCAGGTGGTACTTGTGAAGTCAAGTATGTTTAAGGTGTACTTGTTAGGTCAAGTATGTTCTCAGGTGGTACTTGTGAGGTCAAGTATGTTCTCAGGTGGTATGTTCCCTATTGTATCTGTTTTTAGTGGTAGGGGAAACCGGAGTACCCGGAGGAAACCTACACAGACACGGGGAGAACATGCAAACTCCACACAGAAAGGCCCCATCCAGGTGGGAATGGAATCCGGGACCTTCTAGCTGTGAAGCACGAGCGCTAACCGCTGCGCCACCGTGCCGTCTAAGTATGTTCTGAGGTGGTACTTGTTAGGTCAAGTACAGTATGTTTGAGGTGGTAATTGGTGTGAAGCGTTTGAGAACTATAAAGGGAATATTCATAATCCAAGGATAGAACTGGGACTTGCTAATGGCCCCAATTTACTGTACATAATGATAATTATCATAAAAAGGTCAAAGTGCAGTGAACTTGAACATATTTAAAGCAAAACACTTCAATATATCCCTGGTAACCTGTCAATTGTACTTTCGCATAATGCTTTTTGAGAACTCATGAGATGAGTTGTATATTACGGATCCGTTGGAACAGACTTCATTTCCACCTGTAATCTCTGGGCACGTGGAGTTAAGATTAGTGGAAAGAAGACATTGATAGAGTTTGAGTGCACAAAGCGCATTGTTTACTTTAGGTGTGAGACCCGAGGTGGTGCTGTAGAGTGGGTACGGGGGTATGTTTGCTTTATAGTGAGCCGTCGGCCCTGAGTATCTTCACAGTGACAGGATCGGGCCAGATCTGCTCTCACGCACAGAAGAGCTCACCTGAGGAAAAACTCCCCTCTCTGCCTTCGTGCCTTTGAGTCTGTATGCTCCCCCCTGTCTCCGACCCAGACACACATCCCCCCTGAGCTGCTTTACTCACTGTGCTCCTTCTCCACTTCTCCGCTCGCCCATCTGTCTGTTTCTGTACGGCGCCGTGTAAAGAATACCCTGTGGAGGGCCGTATCTAAAAACAACAGCGGCTCACTGCAGCAGGACATGCCTCTACACATGTGCTGCTCTCCCAGATATGGGACAGTACATCGAGGTGTGTTACATTGGGCCTCACTCACTTCCCCAAAACCACTTGAGGGCACAAGCATTTTCATATCGACTGTCACTTTTCTTGAATCACTGAGCATCTTACTGTTTAGTTACCAGTGTACGTGTTGAGTTTAACTGTAACATTAGCACTTTATTAGACATTTTAAGTGCTAACATTATTGCATGATCTTCACGTCGTTGTTCTCACCAACATGGGTCAAGTTGCTTCATAACAACAATGTCTTACTACACACAACACTCCTTTTCAAAGCCTGTGCAAAGTTGCTGGCAGGAACTGGAACACAAAGTTGTACTGTATACCCTGATCCAGAACATGCTCAGTGGGTGACATGTCATTCAAAAGGCCATCAATAAAATGCACCTGTGTCCGTTGTCCATATCAACAACCTGATCAACTCTATGTGCTGCAATGTGTGAGGCAACCATAGTCACACCAGACACTGGCTGGTTTTCTGACCCTCCAATGAAGCAAAACTGAACATTTTAGAGTGTCTTTTTAAACAAGGAAGGGACAAAGGAGAAGATGGTGAAAGACTGTTGTGGAGGAAGTGGAAGGAGGAGGTGGATGAGCTGACCAGTGCGGAACACCACCCTCTGAAACAGGGACAAACCCAGGAGGCGGTGCACCGTTTCAGAGGATCAGAGGAGCATTGAAGGCAGCCAGCAAGGTTTCCTCAGGGTGCTACGGTTTCCCCTACCTTCAAAACCATGCTGGTCAGGCCGGCCCACAGTGGCGACGTGGCTCATTGGCAGCGTGGCTCAGTCGCAGGTCATAAAGCAGTGCAACCAGTGGCCATTGGTGGCAACCAGTTACAAATAAAAAATGCAATGAAAACAATCTAAATAAAACCATGCAAGTAAAAACACTAACTGGCGCCATCCCACACATACATTTTATTAATATTTGGAAGCATTGCCTTTAAACTGTATAACTTGGATCAAACGGATTTCCTTCCACAAGCTTCTCACAATAGTTGGCAGTAGTTTTGATCCATTCGTCCAAACAGAACTGGTGTAACTGAGACACATTTTTCGGCCACCAGCTCTGCCCATACATTTTCAACTGGATTGAGATCAGGACTTTGTGATGACCACTTCAAAACACTAACTTTGTTATCCTTAAGCCACGTTGTAACCAGTTCTGCCATTTGCTTTGTTTCTTTGTCCATTGTCATTCTTCTGACATTTGACAAATAGACATAAAATTCTAATTGACCTAAAAAAGTAATTTCTGGTTTCATGTCAGACAGTGAGAAAAAAGTGCAAATGTGTCTTTTTATAAAGTTTATGTAAACATCTGGTTCTCACTGTGCATTGCATGTAATACTTTAGTACATTGGTAGTATGAACTGCATGACACTTCTATCGATCATTTTTCCAAAATTAAAGTCTACTTCAATTATATGATTGAGTTCTACAGCATTTACTATAAGTGATTTGGTATCAAACTGTTTAAGTGGAAATAACTTTCGGGTTTAAAAGAGTTGCGGGGACTCCTGTGAACACATCTCTATCTACACGCTCAATGTAACTCTCCTGTTTGGCATTAAACTAATACCGGGACTTTACCAGGGCTTCTCAGCTGCAGAGAGCACTGTGTGTGGTGGTTAAAAGGATCCTCCGCTATACACTCATGTTCCCTGTGTGCCAATGGGCTTGTCACCACACCGTGTAGGCTACGTACGCAGAGCCCCCAGAGCATCCATACCATGAGCCCCTCTCCATGCTCCCATCCTTTCCCCACAAACATGAGTCCCAGTGGAGCATGGAGAGAATTCTGGTCTCAGCTGACTTATAAAAATCCTACACTGAATCATCTCGGTCAACTTCACTCCTGTCATCCTAAATTTGCATTTTGTGAGAGTGAATTAAACCAGATTTCTTGTATACAGTACATGTCTGTGGGATCTCTAATAGTCTAAACCCTGTGCCTTTCCCCTGCTGCGTTTATACACCCTCTAATAAAACACAGCGCCGTGTCACTCGCATTATTCAGCCCACCGCCCTTTAAATGATCCAAAGATGTATGAGGCCATCTGTGGGCCACAATTAAATACCCACCCCTTTAATTCCACTCCACGCTACATTAGCACCCTCTGCCCAAAGCGCTGCAGAACCGTCGGGGGAGACTCGCATTCAGACATCCAACTGGAAATGTCCCGTCGCACTCGTAAAGACAAAAAAGATAAACTTATATTAGCAGGCAAAGTAGGACGGACTTATTCAGTTAATTAGCTTTTAGGCTTTCCAATGCACTTGACAAGAGGCGTACGTTATATAACAAATTGAATTACTGCTTTCCGATTTTGAGACATGCCACGCTCAAATAAAAAAATAAAAAATAAAAAAAAGAGTCTGGGAGCCAGTCGCGCGTGGATCCCGTCTCGACTCTTCAAACCACTTATTCTCTGCTGACCCCTTCACTGACAATCAGTAAAAGTGCTCAATGAAACGCGGCCGCTGTCTAACGCACGCCGCCGCGCTCGCTTATTTGATATCACTTCCGTCTGATTGCCTTTCACTGTGGCGCTCATAAAAACCCTCTCCCTGGACGCTCTTCTTGCGGCGCCCTCCCCCCCTCTTTCGCTCCTCCCTTGGATCTAAAGAGTCCCATTTCCGACGATCTGTCAGTCCTCCCATTCATTTCCCTCTTCCACAATGTATTCCCTGGCTAAATTGTCTCCCGGCGCGGCGTTGCGTTCCTCCGCGCATTGAGCGGGCCGGCCTTGTGTCTCCGGGAGCTAATTGTCTCATTCAGGGACTTAAGGATGCTAGATGGGAGCGAGATGTGCTAAAGAGAAGGATTGTGAGAGCATAGTGTGACTGGCAAATTACATCCTTGGCCTTTCTATGGTGGGCAAAGACTCTTAATAAGCTCTTGATGCGCCGAACAGCAGGTGAATAGTTCAGCGGGTGTACGGCTAGGACTGTGAATGGAGGACGTGGGTTTGGGGGAGTGTAGAGAGCTAAGTAATATGATGGCTTAAAGCTGGCTTTGTCATGGAGGACAGGTAAAGGGGTTAGCACTTCGGTCTAAGGGATGGCTGTTTGATTGCATCACACTCCAGCTAACTAGTATTTTGATAATTCAGTCAATCAATTCTTTTCTTTAATGAACCATTTTATTGTTAGTTTGTGAAAGGTGTATATTTATATTTTTAAATCAAATCCCACTGTGGACACTGTGGTTTAGAAGCAATTTTAGTAACATTTTTGACTTTTTTAGCTAAGACATTGATTTAAAATGCTTTTCTCATGGTTAAGCCCTATTTTCGAGCTGGTTGAGCCCAAGTTTAGACCTGGCAGTTGTGCTCTGGTTTTTAAGTGGTACTTTGCTCTACACTGTGGTGTTCAATATTTCATTTTAGCGCAATGTTTCCTGCAGCGATATATTGCATTGTAAAATTTCTGATCGTGACAGGTCTAGTTGCATAGGCCACACAGGTAGATAAGATTCTGAATTTGTTATGTGTGTGTTAATGTGATTATTGAGGTTGTGTCCTTGGGCAAGTAGGTGCTGGTGTCTTGCCCAAAGTTTGAATGTGTGATACAGCCACACTTTCATCATTGAGCAAGTTGGTTATTTTACCAAAGCTGGCAAGAGCCAGATATTTTCTGAACACTCTTTTGTATTGATAAGTAAATAAAATAATACAAAACAATCGTAAACTCAACTTTATTATTATTATTATTATTTTATTCATTATTAGGCTACTACTTCTGGTCTTGGCTAAATGGTATTATGTTATTTGCCTGTGTTTGGATGAACAAACTAAGCAAATGTGTGGTCTGTAGTGCACGGGACTCGCAGCTGATTTCATCTGTGTCCTTACGTTCTGAATAGTCCTAGAGTTTATAAAAATGAAGCAGAGAGGAGCACATTCGTTTTTTGCGTGCATCCAGAGCCCATTGTGGTGGCTATTTTTGAACATTTAGACAACTTTATTGGGAATTACGTCCTATTATTACCTTGACACAGGAAAACAATGTAATGCCATCCGCCGGCTCACAGCAATACTGCCTCATGATTGTCTAGAACCACGGATTCAAACAAATCAGCACAAGCGGCACAAGATGGATTCACTTGTGTTTGTGAACTCACTAACACGCCACAGATTCAGCTATAGGCAAGGTTTTATTATACCGCCAAGAGAACGGTTATTGCAAGAAACTGTGAATCAACGTTGAATGTTTACAATATAGACAAATTGGCATATAAAGGCCTTACCATTTCTGTTGGATTACTTTGAAAGACTGAGTCGCACCCGGAGCTCACGTGTCTACTTAATATGCGAAAAACTGCCTATTTATTTATTATGGAATCAAGGTTATGCATGTACTACAAAGATGGTATGGCCTTATGGCATGACCCAATATTATAAATTAAGATGCTTTTAGACTAATTCTGCTGTCCCACAAATATTTCTACAATTTTGGCTCATTTACCCTGACGTTTAACCTAACCTGCAGCCTGTCTCTAGCCTCAACAGTGACCGAGCACATAGTTTGTAAGTGAACAATGTGAATTCACTCATTCCACACTTTGTGGCAGTAAGTACGTATGTATTACAGCCACAGCTGCCCTGGATAGATGGAAGTGCGGCTGCAAATCAGTGCCATGAGACCCTTTGACCACCACCCGCTGGACATTCACAAGGTGGTATAGACCAGTACAGGGTGAAAAGGGTGTGAAGTCGGGAATTGAACTCACAACACAGAGGCTGGTGCTGTAACCCGATGTCTCCTGTAACGTTAACCCTGTGTAAACATGTGTCTTTTGTGCTTTTCAAATTGAAGATGTCTTAACAGCTTACGTGCCACACTAAACATCCGTCTGTTTCACTTTTACCCGAAGCGAAGCGTGCCGTATGACTTTGGAAAATGGGAGGGCAAGTGTCTCTCGGAGCGGCAGGAGAACTCCCCTATCAACCGGCGCCACACTCCGCCGTCCTGCCATGTCGACAGAAAGGGATTAGCCAGCCAGAGACATATTGAGGAGGCTGGAATGAGTTAATGCAGTTAACCAGCAACCCGCTTATTCTCAACCTGTCTTCCCCGGCTTGGGAGAAGAGATTGGAAAAGCTGTCTCACCACGAAGCGCAAAATGTAATCGGAACTATGCAGACTGTGGACACTTGAAAGACCATGCTTCCATATATGCCTCTTTTCTCTCTTCCCGCTGCATCGTTTCTTGTTCATATCTCCAGAAAGAAGGGAATTTGAGGAAGAAAACACAGAAATAGGGAAAAGAAATGTAGAAATAAGAGATTGAGCCGTGATAGCGTTCAGAAATCGAGGGATGTTTACATAGGGGAAATATTCCGAATCGTGTTTGCATTTGTTTATTGCGTCCTGTGACAGTAGATTGATCCCCTGAAGATAACGTTAGGGGCACAAAAATACCAACATGCAATTCATTTCCCCCTAACCATCTACATAGCGCTCATACGAGTCTCATCTTTTTTTGCAGGCTCCATTTTCATTCACATAATCTGCGTACCCCACTTCAAACTCGTCCCTGGACACCCGGTTACCAGTACACCCTCGAAAATTCCATCTTTTGTCAATTTTGTTGCCGTGTTTCAGGCAGATGTGTTCTCATGGACACCTTTGGCTTTGGTTCTATGCATCATAATGGCATGGAATAGTACAAAAAAGATATAGTCATGGCTAGACAATGTGCTCGGTGGAGCAAAACAACAACAAAATGATTTCCAATGGCGATGTTGCTTTAAAAGGTGGCTAAAATGTATCTTGCCCAGCTCTATTATGTTGATAAGCTTGAACAAGTGTAGAGCGCAAGAAGCTTCGATCTGTTTCTTGTCAACAGCTTGGTTGAAAAATCTTTGTTGTATAAATTAAAAATGGGTATAGAAAATACTAAAGGATACATACACTGCGTTCCAAATGATTATGCAAATTATATTTTTCTAAGCTTTTCTAAATTATCAACTCAAATGACAGTCACCATAATCTTCAAGTCTTTAACTGTTAGAGGATCATTTGAATGTGATTGAAAAAACCTCCCAGTGATAACAGTATTTTATTCCAAAATAAATATAATAAACAACTCAAAATCTACTATTCCAAATCATTATGTAACTCATGGTTTCAATACATTTAAAGGTTGTAATTAACTGAAAATGGTCATTTGTTGAATTTGCAGCATTATGAGGTCATATTTACTGAAATCAAAAGCTATTTCAATCAAAAATATGTCAAGAGGTCAAGTTACATTTTAACATAGAACCTCTTATTTGAAAGCAGCTTCACCATTCTTAAATCCATTAAACTTTTGGAGAGTTTCTGCTTGGATTTCTTTGCAGGATGTCAGAATAGCTTCCCAGAGCTGCTGTTTGGATGAAAACTGCCTCCCACCCTCATAGATGTTTTGCGTGAGGCTCCAAAGGTTCTCAATAGGGTTGAGGTCAGGGGAGGAGGGGGTCCACATCATGAGTTTCTCTCCTTTTATCACCATAGCAGCCAATGATGCAGAGGTATTCTTTACAGCAGGACATGGTGCGTTGTCATGCATGAAGATGATTTTGTTAGGGAAAGCACGGCTCTTCTTTTTGTACCATAGAAGAAAGTGGTCAGTCAGAAACTCCTTCAGGGAGCCTAAAGGGGCCGACCAGCTCTCTCTCCATGATTCTGGCCCAAAACTTGACTCTGCCACCTCCTTGCTGACGTCACAGCCTTGTTGGGACATGGTGGCCATTCACCAACAATGCACTACTCCATCCATCTGACCATCCAGGGTCCATGTTTGAAAATGAGTCTTCATGTATTTCTGAGCCACTGCAGCCGTTTCTGCTCATCAGCTTCAATGAACAGTTTAGGGGAGGCCGGATAGAAGGTTTATGCACAACTGCAGCCTCTGGAGGGTCCTACACCTTGATGTTCGGGAGACTCCAGAGGCACCAGCAGCTTCAAATACCTGTTTGCTGCTTTGTAGCAGCTGTTCTTTTGATCTGATGTGTTTGTCTGGCAGAAACCGTCCTCATTGTGCCTTTATCTGCACAAACCCGTGCTCTGAATCAGCCACAAATCAATTAACAGTACGATGATTACGCTTTATCTTTCATGAAATATCGAAGGTTTTCATAATTAGACCAAGGCATTCAACTATTTCGCGGTTTTCATCAGAAGCTCCTTATGAAAGACCAGCAGGCCCGGTTAGAATCGTGAGGCCGTCCTTCTGTGGACCCACCACCTGCAGGAGGAGCCATAGGGGGCTGGTGCAATGTGACTTGGGCAGCTCCAACAGCTGCCCCACGACCCAGCAGTGGACAAGTGGAAGAAAATGGATGGATGGATGGATGGATGGACGCTTTTCATCAGCAGAGTGATCCTTTTTCTTTCCTATTTTGCTTGAATATGGTGGCCTGCTTAATAATATGGAATGTCCTTTTTCAGTAGTTTTTACCTTACCTTACCATACCATACCATACCAACTTTACAGCTTGGCCAAAGTGCTGTACACAAAAACACTCATAGACAAAAATAACCCTTAACTGGTCTTACCTGACAACTAATCATCACAGGCGTCTGAGTTTGATGCCAATGATTCAAAGAGCCCTGAGACACAATACCATCCATGAGTTTTATTGGAAATTTTTTAAACTTTTATGTCACTGAAATACAATTTGCATAATAATGTGGAACGCAGTGTAAGGGCTTAAGATGTGTGCTGGTGTTTCATGGTGTTCTCCATGTGGCACATATCGGAGTGTGTGCTGGCGGTCCATGGTGTTCTCCGTGTGATGTATATCAGAGTCTGGGCTGGCGGTCCATGGTGTTCTCCGTGTGATGTATATCAGAGTCTGGGCTGGCGGTCCATGGTGTTCTCTGTGTGACGCATATCTGAGTGTGAGCTGGTGGTTCTTGATGTTCTCCATGAGACATATATTGGATTGTGAGCTGGTGGTTTTCGATGTTTTCCGTGGGACAGATATTAGAGTGTGAGCTGGTGGTTCTCGATGTTCTCCGTGGGACACATATCGGAGTGCAAGCTGCTGGGTCATGGTTTTCTCTGTGTGTGCTATTGTATTGTCTAGATAGTTGCAGTCTTTGCAATTTACTATTGCAACCTTTCAGATTGCATGTTTTATTTAGTTGGGATTAATAATGCAGTCTTACCATATCAAATAATGGCATTAAATTTCTCATTTCAAATTGACAAACTTTTCTCTCAACTTCGTCCGTACTATGCATGCTCCATTCCAGAAGTTAATGCTGCTCACCTCACGGGCCGGGAGTGAGGGGCTGGCGAGGGTTGTTGTGGATGTAGGCGAGATCTGGGAGTTACAGGGGGATAAAGGGGATACAGGGGATTGAGGGGATCAGCGGCTGCACACGTGTGGAGGAGGTGGGCTTCGAGAAGAGTGATTATAGTGGGCCAGCGCTGCCAGCTCTGATAAATGACTAATCAGGAGAGCAGGGAGCCTCAGGAGCCCCTACCACGGGCTCACCCCCAGACACTACAGTACAACAGACGCTCCTGGACACAAAGGAGGAAGGCCACTGGTAGAACTGAGGCTGCTTCTCGTTCACAAACTTCCTCAATCTCTTTCATGCTGGCTCCAGAGGCTATTCTACATGTTTTTAGTGGGGCGTCCAGTGAAAACCTGTGCAGACATGGGGAGAACATGCAAACTCCAGACTGTATTGTATTGGTAAATATATTCGTATAGCTGGGTTAGGGCAGAGAGCAGATTTTTTAACTCATTTCCTGTAGCTTGTCTCCATCAGATGTGTGAAGCGAATGTAAAAGGCTCTGTATGTTTGGGTGGAATCCTGTGGGGCTTCACTAAACAGTCGCCAGACGCTGCACAGCGGTGGCCCACTGATCATGACACGTTGCCTCCAGTGGCATTGAAGGATTTGTCAGGTGAATAAGACTTTGGTAAAACACTGATTTTGATAATGCAAGGAGTTTTGTTCTAGTAATCCATTTGCGACATTAAGGTGAGACTTGGCAGGGGAAAACAAGATTTTTGCCCAGTTTTCACTCTCAACATTTTGACGACTTGTGCCATTGGAGTTTGTTTGGATCATTAAATGTTGGCTGCATTCTGTTGTGTCCCGTGCCATATCCACTCAGAAAACCTATTGTTGCTGAGACTGTTAACTTTCTACTGTAAAAACCATATTGTTATCCAAATATCTTCTTTTCCTTTGTGGAAGACACCAACCGCAAAAGACCGTATTCCAATAACACATACTTACACATACTACATAAAAATGAAAAAATAAAAAAGTAGGGCCTGTTTTCTCTAAATGAGTTTTTCATTACAATCTACAAGCTGAAAATATAGACAGTATTGGTCATTTTCACGGATGTCTTATTTTTATACAAACACATAAAAGTGAAAGAAAACTTGTAATAAATATTTTCTTTGGTTTCAGATCGATTTCTTCTCTATTCTCCTGCCATAAAAGCCTGTGTTAATACTTTAAATTTCGTAGATGATGAAGTGGCGCTTGCTGCGTTGAACAAACAGCGTATGCCTGGCTAGTTCAGTCCAATCTGGCTGCGCTCCATGATAATGACCAGGGGACGGGCGAGTAGGAGGCTGCGCTGACAGAGCTGTTGTATGTGTGCCACGCTCCATTGGCTCCACAGCTTGGCCCCATCATGAGAAACCACCGCCACGCAGCTAATAGTGCCACGGGCCGGGTCAGGAACAAGTGGGAGGCGAGGAAGACCGTCTAGGACGAGCGCGGTCTCTAAGCGGGACAGGGCGGAGGAGCGTCTGTCGCAGAGGCGGGGGATGGGCTCGGGAGGTCTCCGAGGGACGCGGTCGCTGCAAGTGCAAGGACGGCCAAGTTAGCTCCGGTGTCCCCGTTGTCCCATTGTGCGTCCTCAGCCACGCCGGGACACAAAGTCACTCGCCAGGCCAGATCACCTACATGGCTTCTGTGCTTGGGACGATTCCTCCAGTGGAAGTGTCCAATTCATACAGTCCGTATGGCCAAAGGTAGACATTAACCTACACAGGGTTGGTCTGCCTCCCGGTGTGGCGGAGCTTTAGGTTGTTGAATGGCCAGGTTGATTATGGAACTACAGTCTTCAGTGGGCAAATGCTTTAAGATATGGCTTTATTGATCTCATAAATGTATTAATTCACAGATGACTGTGTATCATAGAAAAATGAGGTAAATGTTTAAACAAGTTGCAATAATAGTGGATGGTAAAATGGTTTCTTATAAGGAGCAGTGACTGAAGAAGGAAGCAAATCAAATGAATATCACAATTAGCAGTCAAACAGACTGGTACAGTATATAGGTATTTATTTACTTATTTATTTTATCAGGCAAAACATTAATTTTCACAATGTTGGCCTGAAAGTGCTTAGAGTGCACTTAAAGGGACTGGGAAGGGGCATACAAAACAAACAATTACAACTAATACAGTAGAGAGAAATAGACAGGGAATTCAAATCGAATATCAGTAACACATTTACATGAGTTGTTCTTGAGCCTGTGCTTAAAAGCAGAGTGATCAGTGATTTGCTATTGTGTATTTTGGGTAGGATTCCTATTATTAACAGCAGCATCCAAAAGACATGAGAAAAGGAGGACTTGGTTTTGAGAACTTCAAAACCGCTTTATAATCTGTTTTGTAGATGAACATGAGCCAGTGGACTCCAGAGACGGCCTGTTCACCTGAGAGTACAGCGACAGAACAGTGATGTGTCCAGCAGGGGGCGTTTGTAACAAAACGGATTGTAGAATGAAAAAAGTGTGTCCAGTTTTTGAAGGAGAAGTTTACAATCATTCAGGTCATCCACATGGATTATTATGTTTTAATATTGTTTTTTCATCCAACCAACAGATACTATCATTTATCTAACCAAGACAGTTCCAGTGAGATTAGGAATCTGTTGTGTTTAGCGCTCTGGGAAACTTAAGGAAACTCCACACAGAAAGTTTCCTCTGGCTTTGGGATCTGAACCTTCTTGCAGTAGTGCAGGAGCACTAACCACTGTGTCAACATGAAACGGTGGCATTCACAGCTCACCAGTTAGGATTATTCAGAAAGTTGTCAGAACTCTTTTAAATCTTGTTCAGTTTTGGATAAGAGAGTTATTAACGAAAACATTTGTATAAATTCAGATTTCGCCTTGTTTTTGGGGTTCAGAGCTTGGAGATAGTCATTCTGGTAAAACCTTCAGTACTTGGAGTCAGAGTCCAGACAGGGACCTCAAAGGCACTGCAGGTGGCACAATACGATAAGAAGAAATAAATGTGTGTATTTATTTGATAATAATCCGTATTTAGCCTTTCTTCACCATTGTTTGTAACATTGTTTTGTCAATGTATTTAGTTGATGTAGAGTACTTTTCTCAATTTGAGAAAATGCCCCTTGGAAGCATACTTTTCTATGTAAATCCAAGTGGAAGATTACAGTTTTAGAGGCCCAAAATGAAAAAAAAAAATAAAAAATAAAGTATGATTTGAAAGTTTTGCCTGCATTGTCTCACCTTAAACCTCAGCCACTTTAGTGTAAAAGGGAAGCGTTTCAAATTGAGAGAATGATCAACACATCCTCATTACGGACAGGATCAGGTTTGGACTTCGAAACCAAAGAAACTTCATGGATTAGTCTGTGTGACATATATCGGTGAGGACTGGTGTTTTGAGTGGAAGAGAGAGACTAAATATGTGGGATACATGCGCATAACTTAAAGACATGGATAAAAGCTCAAACAGGTTTATTTTCGCGTACTGTAGACCCTTTAAGTGTATGTTTTGGTCTGTGGTAAATCGAATGCATTGCCCCTGACACAGAAAAGTACAGCCCTTTTTAAAGAACGAGAATACGCAGAGGAGGGATTTGAATTCCTCCTAAACACACTGCACAGAGCCTCATGCAGCAGCAGCGGCGGATAGAGATGACATCCATGCGTTCTAATTTGTATTTCATGCCCAATCTGTATCCGTGCCATTCCCGCGGCACCGGTGGTAGCGCGGGAAGTGCAGTTTAAAGCCATCCCCGCTGCCCACCTGTCACTTCTGCGTAGCTCCGAGCGCGTTTCTCTCCCGACTCTCTGTCCGGGCCAATCAACTCGGGCCTCTCCCTGATGCCCCGCGATGCCCGTGTCCGCGGCGATAAGGCCCTCGCCGATCCCGCCATCTGATTGGATTAGCCGGCCCTTTGAACAAGTGGCTGACTGGCTGTTTGCCGGCGGGATGCAAACGAGCTCCTTAAGAGAACCGCCAAGGAGTTGACCCTCATTGGCCCTGACAGAGCGGACAGTGGTGCGCAAGAACGCCAGGAGGGGAGAGCGAAAGGAGAAGGGAGAGTGTATCTGTCTGCGAGTATCGTTTTGGAGCCAGACTCCCGGAGAACCGTCATGGCGGAGCACTTTACATCTGTGGACCAGTGGAGGAAAAGTAAGAACCACATTTCCCAACAAGAAACTACATTTAAATGTATGGATACTCTCTTATAGGGCTGGGTACTGTT
The DNA here is from genome assembly GCA_007210695.1 of Neogobius melanostomus. Taxonomy (NCBI): domain Eukaryota; kingdom Metazoa; phylum Chordata; class Actinopteri; order Gobiiformes; family Gobiidae; genus Neogobius; species Neogobius melanostomus. The sequence continues at coordinate 455,277 of VHKM01000313.1, forward strand.
TTTTGGATACCAGTGCTTTAAAGATACTTTGTTTGCGATACCGATACCTGAACGATACTTTTTATACTGATATAGAGTCACATGATTTTCCTCAAAAGAGAAATTTTTCTAAAAGGTATTGTGACAATTTAAAATTTGAATAAACAAATGACTTCAACAACATTAAAGTACATGAGCTCAGACTCCAATATGAACTGCTGAAGTAATACAATAATCCTATGTATTTTAAACATGAGCTCCTAAATATAGGCTTATTAGCTTTTACACCCAATGAATCCCTGGAGACATCATACCGTATGTCTCCCCCACTTGAGCGGCTGCCTCGTGGTTAGCCTATAGACAAATGCAGAGACCAGGCCATTTATTTGGATGGACCACTGACTCAGCAGAGCTACAGCGCCGGCCAAAAGAGCCCAACGCAAACCCAATCAAGGCTCAGCAGCAGCAGCAGCCAATCAGCTAATAGTGTAATGTTTATGATTGTGCACATCTCATCACATCGCAGGTCAGGGGTCTCCTATTATGCAGTATACCTGACTATAGGCACTGCTCGTCTCACTCACTGAGCGAATCCAATTATCTGTGTTCATCTGGAGTGTTTACAAAGGAAAAGAAATGGAACAATTCAGTGGCAGGTCCAGCAAAGGCTTCTTATAAAGACAGTAGATTATATTTCATTTGAGTGTTTCACGCACGGTATGGGTGCCAATGGGGCTCGAAGTCAGCATGATGCCCGTGTCCTTCCAGGTTTTGTGAAGGCCCCTGCACTAGGGCCCTGGTATAACGGTACTTTTTAAAACCCTGTGTCCCGGGGCCAAACGCATGATTCTCCATATCGCCTGTTTTGGCTTTGTGGTGGCCCTACTTTACTTTAGTGATACCTCATCTATGTAGGGTTACCAGTGTTTTCATGCATTTAAAACAGGCATTAAATCTAAATGTCTTTAGAAGTAGTGGCATTGCTCCACTTTTTTCACTCAATAATTGGTCAAAAATGCATAAATACTGTATATGTGGTTTATTTGGACAGTTCATGTGGATGAACACGCATGGGGCTCATGCATGTAAACACGCCGGATCATGGCCTAATCTGCATTTGTCGTTCCGCATTCATACTCACAAACACTTCTCATTCATCCTGGCCTATTGCACATGTTTTTACATGTTATCTCCACAGAAAGGCCCCGACCCGCCGGCGATGGATCCTAGGACCTTTTAGCTGCACAATTTGATGTTTAAAAGTATATGAGTTTATTTTAAATATTAACATTTTCTATAATTTCCTCAATTACAAGAATGGATACACAAATCTTTAGAAATTAAATTGCATTGTTTTTTATTCTTTGTCACATTGTTGTATAAAATATTGTGACACCTGCTTATGCCTGATTTCAAACTTATGCCATCTCCTTGTGTTGGCTCCATGAAGACAAAGCTCCCGCTGCTGAATTCCCTTTAGCTGCATATTGGCCGAGGGCCCATCACATAAAGAGCCGTGTGAGTGATATGGAGCAGCTTGAAGGAATGGCCGCCTGTTTTACTCGCTCATGCGCACTCACACATGCGATATGACCCCATCCTGGCATCAGGAGCAAAGTCAGGCAGGGGCCGTAAGTCATGCTAGATAAATCCTGCTTTTGTTGCACCCAGACAAGGTTGTTTTGGGTCTGTGGAGCGCGGGAACGCTTTTAGAGGTCAAATATTATGCAAAATGGACTTTTATGGCATGGTAGCCATGTTGTTATCTTGTTCCCCGATGAAACACATGCCTGTAGTCGTGTTATATGTACTAATGCTTGGTAATGCTGAAGGGGTCTCCTTTAGCGATAGGACACTCATGACCAAAGCAGATGTTTGTATCGACTCTATAACGTGATCCCATTTGTCTTTTTCTTTTGGTCCGTAATTGAGTTTCACTCAGATGTAACTTACTGTAACAGCAGAACAGGCAACACAAATGCAAGCTTTATGCGCTCAAATCAGCAGCTGCTTCCTTAAACAAAAGAAATGTTTCTTATAATATTATAGTTTCCCATCTCCAAAAACCTAGACAAAAGTTTGTTAAGAAGTTTATTAACAATGGAAAACTCCTGTACAACTGAGATCTAACACAAACATTGTATTTTGGTTCATTCATGAAGATTCCCTTAGGTGTCCTCCTCAGACGGACAGGCTCTGCATGGGTTAGGGGTCCGGGGCGTCCACCTGCACTGTGCAATGAGCACTCTAATTTCTATTTTGGCCCAATACTTAAAGCTCGGATTTTCAAAGCTGATCCAAGCAGTTCTGCTCTAACTGTGGGAATGACCATCCGTTTGTTAGCGTGCCTTCGGTTGCGTTATCACGGCTTGTTACTGTACTTGTTAAAAGAATGGAATACAGTAGATAGAATAGAATAGATTTTTATTGTCTGTCGAAGTAGAAATTAATTAAATTTGGCTCACCGTCATATTAAAGTACAAGACTAGGATAATACAAACAGGCCCAGTAGAAAAAAATACATAAGTAAAAAAAACATAGAAAATAATACAAAAGAAATATTACAGAACAGATCAGTCCATTTCTTTGGCAATTGTGTTTATGTTGCTGCTTCATTCAGAATTCCCACAACGCAAGGGACACAAGATTTCTTAAATCCAGCCTTTGTAGCCAATGGAACTCTGTTTCGAAGCTCAAACTGAGGGTTCAGAGGGTGAGCAGAGTCAGACGCAATAGCTGGAGCTTTAGTCAGTGTCCTCTCCTTGTAAGGCTCACTCACAAGTCTCTGAGGTCTCCCCACGATCTTAGAGCCCATCTACACTACCCTGTTCAGTTTGTTTTTTGTTCTGCAGGTCATGTGATTGTACCATGCAGTGAGGTGGAACATCAGAACACTCTCAACAATTGATTTGTACACAGATTCTAGAATTCATGGACTGACCCCAATACTACTGAGTTTTCTCAGAAGGTACAGTCGCTGAGAGCACTTTTTGGACACCTCCTCAGCATTGCTTTGGAAGTTGATCTGGGCGTCTAATACCAGGATTCCAGATCTTCTGCCAATTTGCTCAGCTCCACTCCACTCCTCGCTGCCTCTGAACGGCTGCGACATCAACGCCCACTGTCTCCACTTCAGTTCGCCCCGGTCATCTCCGTCTGTGCTGCAGCTCCACGAGGAGCTCGAAGTGAGCACGTGCAAAGCAACGAGTTTGAGAAATAAAACTCCTAATAAAGTAATAAACAACTATTTACGGGCACGCGAGCTATAAACTCCGGTTACAGAGGAGATCACTTTGAAGCTAGACACTTCTCCTTCACTATCACAAGTATTGTTCCCCCCTCCTGCGCGAAGGAGAGAGAGGCAGAGAAAAACGTTACATGATCTAGAGCAACAGAAGCTTAATCGGGTCGTGGGATTGTGTTTGTGATAACAGACTCCACAGAGGGAAATATTGAGGTTATTTTGTGTGAAATAGTGACATTTTCATTAAAATAAAGTCTGTTCGGAGGGTATTTACTTTGAAAATCCGGACATTGTTGCCATTCTCTTTCCTGTTTGGTGCAGTCTGAACTGTGGAGCTTGATCCGGCCGGCGGTAACAGAGCTGATAATAGAGTTAATCCGTATTTTTATCGTGGCGAGGCGGAGCCGAGTGGTCTAGGTAGACGCCCTCAGCTGACGGGTTGTTAGGATGCAGGAGACCAATGAGCGCCATATCATCTGCGTATTTTAACAATTTGAATTGGGTGTCATTTATTTTAAATTCATTTTAAAAAGACAGAATAGAACCGGCGACCATACGCAGCCCTGTGGACATCCAGTGCTCACAGTGAGCTCGTCTGATGTGCTGTTCCTGACACAGATCCTCTGCGGGCGGCAGGAGAGGAACTGTCTGATCCATAGAATTAGTCCTGATTTGATATTGAGGTCGGAAAGTCTCTTTAAAAGGATATGAATCTTCATTGAATTAATAGATGAACTGAAATCTAAAAATAAGACCCATATGTCTTTGCCTGAGTGAGATGTTTGGTGACAGTGTTAAGCAAAAGCAGGAGAGCATCGTCTGTGGCTCTTGTGCTTTTGTAGTGGAGCAGGTGCTGTAGAGTGGCCACTGAAGATGGCACGTGATTGACTAACACTCGCGCCATAGTTTTACAGGGATTGGAGGTTATTGCAATGGCCCTAAAGTCATTGAGTGCACGTGCTCCTGCACGTTTAGGCACTGGCCTGATCTTTGTAAATTAACCAGGTTTAACTCCCATTGCTGCCTGGAGGGCGCTCCAAGCGAGATACAAGATCCATGCACATTGTGACGTGGGGAGCCATTAAATCCACATTACAAGTTTTTTTTCTTTTTCTTTTTCAGGACTCTCCAACCATTGTCCACTCTAGTGGACACTATACCTCTGAGTAAACCTGTGCTCACTAATGTTGCCAGTAGAAACATGGCACAGGCATGAAGCAGTGTGTGTGTCTGGGCCAGGGCAGCTGTGACTACACTGACTGTAGAGTGAAAGAATGATGACTAGTGCAGATGTCAGTAGTGTTTGTAAAGCTTGTCAACTCAAGCTTATAAAGCACAGTCTAGGTGTAAGCCGTGAAGTTCAAAAAGAAGTTGCTTAATGGCATGCTTTTTAGCACTGAAAACATCAGTTGAAGGTGTATACAATTTAAAATGACGAAGGGCCTCACCTTATGACATCAGCAGGTGGAACAGACTGTATTGGCGTCTTGTAAAAAGAGACTGAATGTGTTTTAGATGAGATACTGACACATACATGAATGAGAGAACAATGTTGTAATATGGTCAATACTCTTTAAGTTTGCAGGCAGCGCGGCCTTTCCCTCACCCCCTCACCCCCTGCACTCCTCCCTGGGGGCGGCTTTATCTGCCCATTTCCCCCTCCTTCAGCGGGGCTCTGGGGAGACCGTAATGGCGCCATGTTCCCTGTCAGTCAGATATTTAAATGCAAACCGACCATGAAAGTACGGCTGCACAGGGCCACGTCTGTGTCCTTGCTACATGCTCCACTCCCCCACCCTCACCCATCACCCATCACCCTCACCCACCACCCAGTCCAGGCCGGTCCTGTGGAGACAAGGCCGCAGACTGGAGCACACTGCACATTCAGGACCACAGCACAGGAGTTACCACTAAAAAGATATCACTAAAATGAATAACAAAATTCAAATTATTCAAATTAATCGGTTTAGGGATTAGAAAAAATAAGGCAAGGCAACGTTATTTATACCGCACATTTTACACACAAGGCAACTCAATGCGCCGCAAATAAACCCTTCTGAAAATGATGAAAGTGCAGATGTTGTCGCCACAAAGTGAGAAAAATGCATTTTGAGAATATTTGGTCTTTGATGTTACAATTTCTCAAATGAATCTGTGAAGGAGATAAGAGTGACTTTATCACAGCAGCCCTGAAGAACACAATTTGCAAAGAACAATGTAAACAAGTAAGTAACAAGTAACAGTAAAATAAAGGTGACTTATTACATGAACCATTCTACTGCTCCCTGCAAAAAAAAAAAACAATTTAATTTTTTTCATTGCCATAACTAATAATACTAGTTGTCTGTGTTGTTGTTTGCTGTCTTCAGGCGTCAAAGTTGATTTTGGGAGGTGGTACAACAATTGTTTATGAAGGTGCCTTCACACCTAACACCATGAATCGCGATGTCACTTCTATTTGGTCGCTTGAAAGGCTTGCAATCAGACGCTCGCATGTGTTCACTTTAAGAGGAGCCACTGCTTAAAAAAAAGAAAAATCCCCTATGCTGTTGCTGCTTGTTTCCTGATTCTTTGCTTGTGCTTTGGTGACATTGGAATAGTTTTACTAGCCTAGCCTACCTTTCTCTGGCAAATCTCACCAAATGTTTCCCTTCTCCCTCTCCCGGTGTATTATTTACACATGTGCGGGTTTGGAGTGTGTAGTACCTGACAGTCCAGCGATCATCTCATGATGAAATCCTGTTTAAAACATGTTTGTAATCCAATGTGTTCTTCATTGCGTCCATATGCTTTATTGAAGCGTATAAGTCCTCTGATCCGAATGCCTGGGCTCGGGAAAGGCATTTCAGACCACAGCTGCTGCTCGTCATGAAGGTTTTCCACCTCTTTTCAGACGCTGTTTACGTTTCATCTGTGTGTTTATGATGTAGTAGAGGTGGTTATGTTGCTCCAAATTCAGGTGATATATACATTTTCCTGAATGTGTGTTTGGAATCCTCCTGCCGCCTCACGCTGCGTTCACGCCGCTCTGAACAGCTGACGTGCACCGTGACACGTTGTTTTTCTCATTGACAATACACAGTAATCAACCACACCTGCCGCGGGATTTGCGTTACGTGTCTGGGCACCTTTCTCGTATTCTCAACTGTCCCTTTACATGGCACCTCATCTACTTCATTCAGCATTTAGAGAACATCTTTTGAAGCTCTTACAGGACAAACTACAATCGAAACACCAGAACGTGCCCCCATCCCAGTCTGTATGAAGCAGAACATTTTACAAAGCGCCCTCCGTCAGCGCCAAAGTCTAATCCACAGTCTGCATTTAGAAACACAAGATCCATTTGTTAGCATGCAGCTGGCTAAAAATGGTGGCTTGTATACTGTGTTCACTGTACATATCTTTTGCCTGCTGAACAGGGTTGCACATGTGCTGTCCTGCTCGCGCTGCGCTCCGGCCTGCAGGCTCCACGTATCGCCTAGGGAAGGGAGAAGTCGGCCTCCATCTGCAAGTGTAATATCCCCATCAGGTTTTAAAGCTGTTTGCCTTGCAGATTTGATCAAGGATACTCAAGGATGCAAATGGAGGCCCAGACTCCGGGAACCCTCTGTCCGCAGGTCCATTGATTCATGCTAAACCGGTTTGAACCTCGCCCCGTAATCACGCACTTGACTAAACTGATACTGTCCCAAACTGAGAGGGACGTAGACACTGGGTGTGTTGTTTAAGGGCAATGCATTCTGGAAAAAAAAGCAATGGTTTATTGAACTTCTTCAGGCATTTGACGGTCATTTCAAACACATTTTGATCTTGTGTTGTGTGCTAAAACGTCATGTTTGTCTGAAATGGCTTATTTGGTCACAGCAGACTAACCCTCCGTCTGACTCTCATTAGGAGCAGGTTTTGTACTGACAACTGGAGAATCCAAAATGTTACACATTATGGCTTTAAATAGAATCAATAACTTAAATAATCATAATAAAGTGAAGAATAAAAGCAAAGGCAGGGTTTCTGCGCAGCATTTAAAAGCATTAAACGTCATTAAATGAAGTTTGCCAACATTAAGGCCTAAAAAGAAATTAAAAAGCATTCAATTGGATTCAAACTAGCAAAATGTAATTTCTCCTTGGAGACAGAACTCACAACAGTGACATTGCTTGAGTATTTTTACTACAAACACATGGTCTAAAACAAATTTGCTGCAGTTTTGACAGCAATTTGACATCTTCTCCATTTTTTACATTATCTTTTGCTCAAAGCTCAGCTGCCCGTTGTGTCCAATTTAGCATTTTTGGCATAAACAATATAGAGTTTAGGCATTAAAATGGCATCATAAAGCATTAAATCAGATTTTCTTCCATCTATAGAAACTCTGAAAGAGAGCAGATATAATGCACTGTCCGACCAAATGAAAACCTTCAGTGTCAAACGCTAAAAATAATTGTTTTCAGCCTCGATTTAAACTCTGTCAGAGCTGAGACATGTCTCACATCACCAGGACTGTTCCAGATATGTTTAGTCCTGACTCTGGGACAGACCTCTCTCTGAGGTTCTCTCTGTGTTTAGTCCTGACTCTGGGACAGACCTCTCTCTGAGGTTCTCACTGTGTTTAGTCCTGACTCTGGGACGGACCTCTCCCTGAGGTTCTCTCTGTGTTTAGTCCTGACTCTGGGACAGACCTCTCTCTGAGGTTCTCTGTGTGTTTAGTCCTGACTCTGGGACAGACCTCTCCCTGAGGTTCTCTCTGTGTTTAGTCCTGACTCTGGGACAGACCTCTCTCTGAGGTTCTCTCTGTGTATAGTCCTGACTCTGGGACAGACCTCTCCCTGAGGTTCTCTCTGTGTTTAGTCCTGACTCTGGGACAGACCTCTCTCTGAGGTTCTCACTGTGTTTAGTCCTGACTCTGGGACAGACCTCTCCTGAGGTTCTCTCTGTGTTTAGTCCTGACTCTGGGACAGACCTCTCCCTGAGGTTCTCACTGTGTTTAGTCCTGACTCTGGGACAGACCTCTCTCTGAGGTCTCACTGTGTTTAGTCCTGACTCTGGGACAGACATCTCCCAGAGGTTCTCTCTGTGTTTAGTCCTGACTCTGGGACAGACCTCTCCCTGAGGTTCTCACTGTGTTTAGTCCTGACTCTGGGACAGACCTCTCTCTGAGGTTCTCTCTGTGTTTAGTCCTGACTCTGGGACAGACCTCTCTCTGAGGTTCTCACTGTGTTTAGTCCTGACTCTGGGACAGACCTCTCCCAGAGGTTCTCTCTGTGTTTAGTCCTGACTCTGGGACAGACCTCTCTCTGAGGTTCTCTCTGTGTTTAGTCCTGACTCTGGGACAGACCTCTCTCTGAGGTTCTCACTGTGTTTAGTCCTGACTCTGGGACAGACCTCTCCCTGAGGTTCTCTCTGTGTTTAGTCCTGACTCTGGGACAGACCTCTCCCTGAGGTTCTCACTGTGTTTAGTCCTGACTCTGGACAGACTCTCCGAGAGGTTCTCTCTGTGTTTAGTCCTGACTCTGGGACAGACCTCTCCCTGAGGTTCTCACTGTGTTTAGTCCTGACTCTGGGACAGACATCTCCCAGAGGTTCTCTCTGTGTTTAGTCCTGACTCTGGGACAGACCTCTCTCTGAGGTTCTCTCTGTGTTTAGTCCTGACTCTGGGACAGACCTCTCTCTGAGGTTCTCACTGTGTTTAGTCCTGACTCTGGGACAGACCTCTCCTGAGGTTCTCTGTGTGTTTAGTCCTGACTCTGGGACAGACCTCTCTCTGAGGTTCTCTCTGTGTTTAGTCCTGACTCTGGGACAGACCTCTCCCTGAGGTTCTCTCTGTGTTTAGTCCTGACTCTGGGACAGACCTCTCTCTGAGGTTCTCTCTGTGTTTAGTCCTGACTCTGGGACAGACCTCTCTCTGAGGTTCTCTGTGTTTAGTCCTGACTCTGGGACAGACCTCTCCTGAGGTTCTCTCTGTGTTTAGTCCTGACTCTGGGACAGACCTCTCTCTGAGGTTCTCTCTGTGTTTAGTCCTGACTCTGGGACAGACCTCTCCCTGAGGTTCTCTCTGTGTTTAGTCCTGACTCTGGGACAGACCTCTCTCTGAGGTTCTCTCTGTGTTTAGTCCTGACTCTGGGACAGACCTCTCTCTGAGGTTCTCTGTGTGTTATTGGACAGACTCCCTGATTCTCTGTGAGCCTCTGGGACAGACCTCTCTCTGAGGTTCTCTCTGTGTTTAGTCCTGACTCTGGGACAGACCTCTCTCTGAGGTTCTCTCTGTGTTTAGTCCTGACTCTGGGACAGACCTCTCTCTGAGGTTCTCTCTGTGTTTAGTCCTGACTCTGGGACAGACCTCTCTCTGAGGTTCTCTCTGTGTTTAGTCCTGACTCTGGGACAGACCTCTCTCTGAGGTTCTCTCTGTGTTTAGTCCTGACTCTGGGACAGACCTCTCCTCTGAGGTTCTCTCTGTGTTTAGTCCTGACTCTGGGACAGACCTCTCCTGAGGTTCTCTGTGTGTTTAGTCCTGACTCTGGGACAGACCTCTCCTGAGGTTCTCTGTGTGTTTAGTCCTGACTCTGGGACAGACCTCTCTCTGAGGTTCTCTCTGTGTTTAGTCCTGACTCTGGGACAGACCTCTCTCTGAGGTTCTCTCTGTGTTTAGTCCTGACTCTGGGACAGACCTCTCCTGAGGTTCTCTCTGTGTTTAGTCCTGACTCTGGGACAGACCTCTCTCTGAGGTTCTCTCTGTGTTTAGTCCTGACTCTGGGACAGACCTCTCTCTGAGGTTCTCACTGTGTTTTAGTCCTGACTCTGGGACAGACCTCTCTCTGAGGTTCTCTCTGTGTTTAGTCCTGACTCTGGGACAGACCTCTCTCTGAGGTTCTCTCTGTGTTTAGTCCTGACTCTGGGACAGACCTCTCTCTGAGGTTCTCTCTGTGTTTAGTCCTGACTCTGGGACAGACCTCTCCCTGAGGTTCTCTGTGTGTTTAGTCCTGACTCTGGGACAGACCTCTCTCTGAGGTTCTCTCTGTGTTTAGTCCTGACTCTGGGACAGACCTCTCTCTGAGGTTCTCTGTGTTTAGTCCTGACTCTGGGACAGACCTCTCCCTGAGGTTCTCTCTGTGTTAGTCCTGACTCTGGGACAGACCTCTCTCTGAGGTTCTCTCTGTGTTTAGTCCTGACTCTGGGACAGACCTCTCTCTGAGGTTCTCTCTGTGTTTAGTCCTGACTCTGGACAGACCTCTCCCTGAGGTTCTCTGTGTGTTTAGTCCTGACTCTGGGACAGACCTCTCTCTGAGGTTCTCTCTGTGTTTAGTCCTGACTCTGGGACAGACCTCTCTCTGAGGTTCTCTCTGTGTTTAGTCCTGACTCTGGGACAGACCTCTCCCTGAGGTTCTCTGTGTGTTTAGTCCTGACTCTGGGACAGACCTCTCTCTGAGGTTCTCTCTGTGTTTAGTCCTGACTCTGGGACAGACCTCTCTCTGAGGTTCTCTGTGTTTAGTCCTGACTCTGGGACAGACCTCTCTCTGAGGTTCTCTGTGTGTTTAGTCCTGACTCTGGGACAGACCTCTCTCTGAGGTTCTCTGTGTGTTTAGTCCTGACTCTGGACAGACCTCTCTCTGAGGTTCTCTTGTTTTCTGCTGGACAGTCTACTCTGGACGACCTCTCTCTGAGGTTCTCTCTGTGTTTAGTCCTGACTCTGGGACAGACCTCTCTCTGAGGTTCTCTCTGTGTTTAGTCCTGACTCTGGGACAGACCTCTCTCTGAGGTTCTCTCTGTGTTTAGTCCTGACTCTGGACAGACCTCTCCTGAGGTTCTCTCTGTGTTTAGTCCTGACTCTGGACAGACCCCTGAGTTTTGTGTTACGACTCTGGCAGATCTGAGGTTCTCTGTGTGTTTAGTCCTGACTCTGGGACAGACCTCTCCTGAGGTTCTCTCTGTGTTTAGTCCTGACTCTGGGACAGACCTCTCTCTGAGGTTCTCTCTGTGTTTAGTCCTGACTCTGGGACAGACCTCTCTCTGAGGTTCTCTCTGTGTTTAGTCCTGACTCTGGGACAGACCTCTCTCTGAGGTTCTCTGTGTTTAGTCCTGACTCTGGACAGACCTCTCCCTGAGGTTCTCTCTGTGTTTAGTCCTGACTCTGGACAGACCTCTCTGAGTCTCTGTGTTAGTCCTGACTCGGACAGACCTCTCTGAGGTTCTCTTTTTAGTCCTGCTCTGGACAACCTCCTCTGAGGTTCTCTTGTGTTTATCCTGCTCTGGGACGACCTCTCCAGGTTCTCTTGTGTTAGTCCTGACTCTGGGACAGACCTCTCCTGAGGTTCTCTGTGTTTAGTCCTGACTCTGGGACAGACTCTCCTCTCTGAGTCCTGACTGGACTTCCGTCTCTGTGTGTTTAGTCCTGACTCTGGGACAGACCTCTCCAGAGGTTCTCTCTGTGTTTAGTCCTGACTCTGGACAGACCTCTCCGAGTTCTCTGTGTTTAGTCCTGACTCTGGGACAGACCTCTCCTCTGAGGTTCTCTCTGTGTTTAGTCCTGACTCTGGGACAGACCTCTCCGAGTTCTCTTGTTAGTCTGATGGACAGACTCTCTGACTCTGTGTTTAGTCCTGACTCTGGACAGACCTCTCTCTGAGGTTCTCTCTGTGTTTATCCTGACTCTGGGACAGACCTCTCAGAGTTCTCTCTGTGTTTAGTCCTGACTCTGGGACGACCTCTCCTGAGGTTCTCTTGTGTTTATCTGACTCTGGACAGACCTCTTCAGAGGTTCTCTCTGTGTTTAGTCCTGACTCTGGGACAGACTCTCTCCTTTGAGTTTCTCTGGTTTGTGTTTAGTCCTGATCTTCTTGTTTTGTGTTACAGACTCTCTCGAGGTTCTCTCTGTGTTTAGTCCTGACTCTGGACGACCTCTCTCTGAGTTCTCTCTGTGTTTAGTCTGACTCTGGACAGACCTCTCCCAGAGGTTCTCTCTGTGTTTAGTCCTGACTCTGGACAGACCTCTCCTGAGTTCTCTCTGTGTTTAGAGCTGAGATGCTCCCATGAGATATTTGGTGTTTGGACAGAGCTGTTGTAGAGTGTGTTCTCTGAGCGATGTAAACTTGCTCCAAATTGAAGTTACAATGCAGTTTTATTACACAATAAAGTGAAAATGTGATTACATTTTGAACTGTTATTAAATCATGCAGTGTATATTTCAAAATGCGGCTGTACAAACCTCCGTCAGTCACTTAGTTTGCGCGGCATATGTTCCCTCAGTGTCTTCCTCTCCTGCTGTAATAATCACTGTGACAATGCCCATCTGCAGAGCGTCCTCCCCAGCCTCCGCACGCCGCCTAATCCACCCGCTAATAAATCTCTGTGCCCAGTTGGCCATTTTAGCTGTTTGGCACGGGGCACAGTAAATTCACCCTCCCTAATTACCCAGCTCCCTCCCTCCCTCCTCGTTGGTTCTCCGCGGTCGTGTCTCCGCTCGGCGATCCCTCTCTCCCTCTTCGGTACATATGCCTGTACACCTGGCTCACATCGTTACCTGTTTACAAATGACCAGGCTTGGCTTCTGCCGACTTCAGCACCTCTCCCGCCACAGCGTAGTGCATCTCGGAGGCCGCGCGCTCGCCTCCCCTGTGTCATAATTAGACCTCTGAGCTCATGTTTGCTTAATATCATAATCCGCCACACCTGCATCGCTCACCGCAGAGTGCTTAGGCAGAGCGCTTCCTTCCATCTGCGCCCAAACCACCGACCCACCGGCCTCGCGCACTCTGGAAATGGGAATTTGACAGAAGTGAGTGCAGACGTAAGAGGTGGGGAGGCTCTAATGTAAACAGAAGTCAGTGCCATGCAGCTAGATGTAAATAGGAAAGTGCCCTGGTATAAGTTGGACAACTCTCCACTAGCTCAGGTTACGCGTTCAATTACCTTTGCATAATAATGTTGTGCCCATGAGCAAAACACTGGCTTTTGTATGAAAAAGAGACTGTGTGTCCAGAGCCCATATGCAGGGCTAAATGAGGCTCCAATTAAGGCAGTGTTAGTTTCCACGACCTAACTTCATTTAATATTTGCCAATTGACTCATAATGAAGACAAGCTCACTTTCAGCACTGGAGGACGTACAGAGGTTTTACTGGATAGGACTAGTCAGGTGGGTCAGGTCTACTCAGGTCTACTTTAGAACCGTATCGACCCGGTTTGGTTCTGATTTGACCTCTATCTAGGACTGGTAGAAAGTAGTATTTTATGAGCTGGGACTTGGTTTTTAAAGTATTTATCCATCTGATTGATTATGTTTCTCTTTGTGGGGAACATAGCACATAGCTTTGTGCATAAGATAAGATAAGCCTTTATTGATCTCACAATGGAGAAATTCACTTTTACATTCAGCTCTCTACTACATTCAAAGATTCAAAAAAGATTCAAAGATTTGTATTAGTCGATTCATTGTTAATGAAGGGAAATGATCGTTCTCTCGTCCTTGGTTGTGGAGGGGCATGTAGTTTACCATACGGTAAGCGTGTTACAGTGTTAAAGCATGATCTGCACTTGGCACATGAGCCCCTGGGACTGGACTGGACTGGGATAGGACTGAAAGAGGATAGGACTGGGACAGGACAGTGTTAGGTTTGGGGCAGACCATTTCTTTAGCATTTAGTTGAGCTAGAGAACTTTCAGGTGAACTTTGTTTTTACACCAGTCGTACCTTCAGTTATTTCAAACCAAACTGGTGTTTAACAGTCCAGTCCTGCTCGCGGCGCAGCCTCCATGCTGGAGGTTTGGACCATCAAACTACTACTTTTCAGGCGACACCAAACACCTTTGGCAACGTGGCAAACTACTGTATTAAGTCATTTGGCTTTCATTTTAAAAGTTATTACATGCTGATGTGAATGAGCTCTTTCCCTCGTCGGACCATTTGCAAAACACACACCGCCATCACACAACTCCTACTTCAAGTGACTGCTTAAAGGACCTGTATCATACTATTTTAGCCATTCCAAAGTAAAGTATAGGCATTTATATGATATATTGTACCTATATTGAGAGAAATATAAGTATTTTTGGGGGGTATTTTCCCTACCCGGAAGACAAGATGCTTCGATTCAGTTAACTCCGCCCCTCTCTCCGCTCATTCCACATTTGCAGTATTATAAATATAAATATTGCTGCAAAAAGTGAAGTTACTTCACATAATGCAGTTATAAGGAGTTGACATGTGCAAAGCAGTTTCATAAATGGCTAACACACACGCTAACACACACGCTAACACACACGCTAACACGCGTTTTGATTGACTCACCGTTCAGTCTGGCTTCCCCATCGGGTTATGGGACATGCGTTGGTTATACAAATTAATCCACTTTGATTCTGGCCAAGGTTCACCAAGCATCCATCAGGTTGGTTGATATAGTAGCTGAATCCTGGAAAGAAATTCCAACTCCTGGCGAGTGCACTCTTCTTTAGGAAGGTTGAATAGTCCTGTTCCTCTCGTAGCCAAACGCGCATCCGTGACATTATCGTTGGGTAAGTAAAAGAACAGGCGTGTCCAGAGTAGGTTAGAAAGAGCTCAGTCTTCAAAACAACACTTCTGCTGCTCGGATCCATGGCTCCTCCAGCCGTGGGTGCGCTTGTTTAGCCTCGTGGGACAGCACAGACGCGTCGGAGAGTTGCTTTTTTTTTTTTTCTCTCTCTCTTACAACAAAAAAAATGAAAAAGCTGTTTTATAAATTAAAATCAGGCCGTAAGGCATTACATTACAGACGTAGAGCACTTCCGTTCCTTTGTGACGACACAACTGAACAGCTCAGTGGTTTACCAGGAGAGGGCGGAACAGCTGCTCAGAGAGCAGGATTCAGGAGGATTACTGAGAACTGTGTGAATGAAGCCAAAAACCGCTCTGGGGGTGCTCTCTCTCCCTCCCTCTCACCACGGCGTTCCCAACATGCAAATGGACGAATCCTCCAGCTGCGTTTTTTTACTCCAAACATCACCATGTGCCAAGGCCAAAGTCAGATCTAGAGTGGATCCCGGCTTGTGCTCCACGCCCCTGACAGCCATTTGAAATGCCCATTTTAATATCAATAAGAGAGGTAGGCAGGCCGGGCTGGAGAAACCGTTTGGCACGGCTCGGCTCGGGAAGGATCTGCGGCTTCCATCTAGTGCCTGTGACAGGGTGAGGTAATTATGTCTGTGTGGCGAGAGTGGGCTTGCTGTTTTCAGGCTGAAAAATGATAATGCGGTGAGTTTTAAAGTGCCATATCTCGCGCACGGCGTAATGAAAAGTACTTTTAATCCGGCCGGGGAGGAGCGCAGGGGCGGGGGAAGAGGAGTGGCTCGGAGCAGATGGTGGAGGTATGCTGATAGCGCTATACAGACGACATAAGTGTGGAGATGTGGGGAGAACAGTCAAGTGCTTTGGAGTGCTTTTATAAGTGGAGCGAAGGGTGGATAAAGGACTCCAGTTAGGCCCTTTCAGGATTGTTTTAATATGTTTGGATATAAAAATGTGTCTGTGATCAGTGAGTTTCCTCTGAAACTATAAGTTCCCTCTGCCCTGGTATAAAGTGTTGCTTTGCTGGTCAGGCCCACTGGACTCTGATGAGGACGATGTTAACATCCACAAGCTCTAAGTCAGTGTGCTGGATCTAAAGTGCAGTGAAAAAAGACAGGATAGCTCCAAAAGGTTTCTGCAGGTGAGAACAATTAAAAAATTCGGGAGCAAAACAGTTGTGCGGATCGATGCTGTATTTTTTCACTGAGGGGAGGATGTTAGCTAAATGGCCTATCTCACTAGCCTAGAGACTAGGAGATCTCAAAGAGACTCCATACGTCACAGAAACATCTCACAGGTTGAGGACAACAAATAGTGTTTGCGACTCTACTTGCATAACTTTTAATGGAAAAAAATTCAGGCAATCCAGGCAGTCTCACATCTGCTTGAGACCGCATAGACCTCTCGGAGACCATGCGGAGAATAAGCTGAAATCAAACCTGTTTGTTTTCACCGAGACTACCTGGAGACTCACCTAATTTCCAGGGGATGTCTCGGAGACATCTCTGTGACCACTGGCAATTCAAGTCTGTAACTAGGCTCCAGGCTGGGGAGATAGGCCCAGTTATGCGTGCAAATCAGTCCGAGTTGTGAGATAGGCCCTTAAGCTCACATCCATCATGGACAACACTTCTCACCCACTGTATGGAACTGTAGAGGAGCTGCTCCTTCAGTGGAGACTGAGGCACCCTCAGTGCAAGAGAGAGCACTGCCGCAGGTCCTTGATTCACACTGCTGTCATTGTGTACAGTAATTCATGTGCAATAACAGCTGAATATGCAAAAACCTGCAGTCAGTGTCCCTTTATCAATCACATTTCTATTACAAATAAATTACAATTAGCAATTATCTCACAATATGTTCAAACGTTTTATTTGGTGCCAGCATGACGTTCTTGTGTGTCAGAATGTGCTAATTCATCTCAGTAATAGATTTTTGCTTATTCTGCTGATGCCACTCTGTTCCAAATGGTATCTTTTACCGTAAAATACCTGGATTTTTTCCACTAAAAGTTATGCAAAATTGGCATGTTTTGTTTTTTCTGCACCGAACTTTAAACAAAAGACACTGTTGTTTCTATTGTGTGTTTTAGAGCTTCAAACTCATTGATTTATTGGCCATTTTCTAGTATTATTGTGTGTTTTTTGTTAGGCAGATTTTTTTTCACGCTTGTTTATACTTTATTTACAGAAAGTTGGCATCAACCCCAAAGCCTTAGCTTCACTTAGACATCAACATCACTCATGTCCAGCGATCATCTAAAGTCTGGCTGTGTCCTAATCACTAATAAAGGAAGATTTATTAGTGATCGATGCTCATACTCGTAAGTGTTCGGCGCAGGCAGAGAAGAGATACTGTATGTCATAAATAAATAACACACTAAGTTATGTAAAGAGAAGCGCATTGTCCTCATGGAATCATTTTGTTTGAGAAAATAGATCTTTCACGCAGTGGTCAATGTGGAGATTTTTAGCTGGTTTTCTCCCTTAACATCTTAGTTTTCATGTCACAGTATAAAAAAGACAAAACTTCCCCAGTACGATGCTTTATTTTATGATGTTTTGTAGCTACAATATAGCTTCACAAATATTACATATTTTACCTGTATATCCATGTGTTATGAAGACTCCCCAAGATGACGCTATAATCCAAATATGGTCATTTCCTTTCTGGGAGCCACCCATACAAAGACCGGAGAAATATACTCGCGCACACATTACCAAACTTCAGGGACGCGGGTTTTTTTCTGCTTTTTTTCTTCAAAATGAGACATCAATTTGTTTAGTAACACTGACTGCCATTGACATCAATTATGTTTTTCAGTGGGAATGGGTGCAGTAAAGCCTTATGCAACTTCTATGTAAAGATTTTACTTGTAGACATTATTTTATTGAGTCAGCAGGTGGCAGCAGTGCTCTTTGGATGCCCGATCACAGGTAGAATAGAAACCGCAGATACTTTTAATCTGAGCATGATCTCAGACGAGGGAAAGACGATGGCTACGAGAGTAGGAGACGATCGAGGGGAAAAGCAAAACTTAAGGAAAAATACAGGAAACTTGCACTTGAACAGGTTTTGGTTAGCAGTGGATCTCGTAGTAAGAGCATTGGAGGAGGAGGATTAAGGAAGCGGACAGGTGTTACATCCATGGTTCGACCTAAAAAAAGCCGCCGACAAGCATTCTAAAGATGCTAACCCGAACATAGCGCCGCCTTTCATCACATCTCACACGAGAGAGAAGCAGTTTTTTGCTGTTTTATAGAAGGAAACCGCTGTTCAGATGTTTGAGGTGTCACTAAAGCAATACATATTACTGTCCAAGTCACTGTCACAAAGTCACACATCAAGCAGATGTGTTTCTTTTTACAAAAAGCTTGTTTTCTCAGCTTTTGGCCAGAAACTGGTGATTTCAGTTAAACTTACCTATATTCAACTGGTGATTACGGAAGAACGAAACAAGCTAGAAACACACTTTTTTACTGATGAAAGTAGACAGTCTAATCAGATTTTACATAGTCATAGTACACAATATTCTGGAGTCTGTGAAAATCATCTAAAACCCCTGGCAATATGGGGTTGGCTGTTCTGAAATTAAAGATCCAAAACATCTTAGTAACTAATATATAAACAAAATAATACAATAAATTTAAACCTGAGTGTATCCATTATTTAGATTTGGTTGCTGAAAATGTCGGCAATTTTTACTTATTTTATATGAAAACATAAATGAAATTGATATCTTTAAATGTCATGTTTTATTACTTATTCACCTGCAGCGTCTCGCCTTAAAGTTACAGTTAAGTCTTAAAGTTACAGTTAAGTCTTAAAGTTACAGTTAAAAGTCCAACAAATGAAAAGTTACTCGAATGAAAGTTACTTAGTGGTTGTCCATATTGTTAGCCGCCTGTGTGTGTGTGTGTGTGTGTGTGTGTGTGTGTGTGTGTGTGTGTGTGTGTGTGTGTGTGCGCGCGTGTGCGTGAGTGTGTGTGTGTGTGCGCGCGCGTGTGCGTGAGTGTGCCGGGGGAAGCCTGTAAGCCTTGGCACACAACATGAGCTCTGCAATTAGAACAATTAGGAGTGACTGACACCCTCCCTTGGCTTGGGCGCAGTGAAGACGGCATTGTGGCAGATAACTTTACACACGGGCCTTTGTCTCTGTGTCAGGTTGTGTAGAAGTGGATTACGACAGAGCATTGTGCTACGATACTGAGTCGCAGGAGGATCGTTTGGGGTCGTGGTTAGCCTGGAGGAGCAGTCTGGGGTTTGAGCCTGCTCCTCCTGCTCTTCCAGCTCCTCCAGCTCCTCCTGCTCCTCCTGCTCCTCCTGCTCCTCCTGCTCCTCTTGCTCCTCCTGCTCCTCCTGCTCCTCCTGCTCCTCCTGCTCCTCCTGCTCCTCTTGCTCCATGCCGCGGTGGTGGTGGGTCACGACAGACACTAATGACTTTACAGCCGGTTAGCGCCGTGCTTGATATGTTGCACTTAATTATGTGCTTAGTTCAGTGAAGCGTGTACTTTCTGGAGCGGGCATGAGTGGACGACGTCCCTGAAAGAGAGAGGGGTAAAGCACATTTTGGAAATGAGTGGCATGGCACTATATGAGGACAATGGCGACGTTCCATAACGGCCATTAACATCACAAAAAGGATGTGATATTTGAATAAACCATTTCAACAAAGTGCGTTCAGTTGATTAAAAAGACACATACGTTTGATCAAATTGTGTCAAAACAAGGCTTAATAAATAGAAGCAGATGGCACTAATCTGACTTTTCTCTTCTTCTCAATGATAAGTCCCGGCAAACAGACAGTTTAGTCTGTCTGGACTCTAAACCTCACAGGAGCTTCATGGATCACTCCATATGACGTATATCAGAGTGTGGGCTGGTGTTTTTCTAGTGCAGAAGAGGGAAATGGACTAAATATGAAGCATTGCTGGAACATGCATAATGATACAATACACCACTCCAGGTCTGTTTTTTTTATGAGAATAAAACAAACAAAAAAAGTTGATTTTTGCAGGATATAGGCTTTCTACGCCTGCTACTGCTGTGATGTGAAAAAGATGAAGAAAAGCCAGTTTGCCACAAATGAAAGAAACTGAGGCTACTAAGTGACTTGTGACACTTGTCTCTTATCTATTCATTATTTCTTATTTCAAATGCAACCTCAGCCTATTTAAGTGCTCCTAAATCCGGCACCTGTGATCCATACCCTGTAAACGCCATTCTCTCTGCGTTAAAGCAGACGAGAGCAGGAAGGACAGCAACGCTTTGACTGGTTATGAAGTCTGGGTCAGTGAAGCTGTTCGCCTCACTATCGACCTCTCCACAAAAGGCCTCAGCCCAAACTCTTCGAGGTTGTAAATGTAAACTTAAAGGAGACATCATCCGATAATAATTTTTAAACCATGTTGTAATGTTCCCTCGTCCAAGTATTTCATTTGTTGCGTTTTGGGTAATGCTCAGGTAATCGTGTTCCCTTTCTTCTACGGCTGCGACGCTCTGAACTGTACTCTCTAGGAGTTCCCTCAGGAGAGCTAGTAGCTAAGATGATATTTAAACATGATTTTAGAAAATAAATATCATTTTGTCCTTACACTGGACATAATTTACCTGAATCTTCACAGATTCAGTTTAAATTGTTCAAAACAAACGCTGCTGGTGTAGAAATGTAGAAAGCCTTTGGTGAGCGACCAAGAAGCAAACCCTTCACTAGCCCTGACCCCTGGGTGTAACACATCGAAAGAATGGTTTGAAGTCTGTTTTAAGCCCCATCTGCAGGGTATGCTTAAGGTAAACCGAGAGCCTTGTCCAGACCATAGACTTATTATTGCAAGACCTCATGTGTTCACTCCTCCCCCATTTACATGAATGACTCCAGTCGAGAGAGAATCCATGACAGAGAATGTTCAAAAACAAGGACAAAAAGGTGGGAAACTCCTCTTCAGGACCTGTCAATCAAAGCCCAAGGCTAAAACTTTAAAAATAGATATGGCACAAAACCAGCGTAGCTGAAAATATTATACTCTCCTCAGCGTTGTTACTGGAGTCAACTGTATTTTTAGAAATAATAAAAGTCTTTGGAGCCAGCCTTTTAAGTTGTATTTAAATTGTGTAAAGTCCCCATTTATTTTAATGTATTATTGAACCTTCTGCAGTCGCCCTGAGCCACTAGGGGGTGGTATCACAGCAATGTTAGCCAGCCATAATGAGGCCCAAAGAAAAGTAGCTTCCTCAGCCATTGGTTCAGACACAAGAGCAGATATGCATTTAATTAGAAATATGAATGTCCTTGCATTAGAAAAATCCAAACTGAGTATTAAGACGCCCCTTCTGAACGTAGACTAAGTACTTGCTCAAAAGTATCCCTTCCCTTCGCTGCCAACTGCATTACTGTAACAATGCTGGCCATAACTCACGCAGAGCTCCAATTCCCACAGAGCCGCTTTCACCTGCAATTACCACGGAATAATTTGGGAGACGTTTTATTACCTCGCCTGACTTAGAGCCTGGCCAAATCTAATCGCATCTGCCCTGGCCCCTGCGCCATCTGTATGCAGAACCCCTCTGTGCAAAAAAAGAAAATCACGCTCTCGCCGCGGACACAATCCTATCAGCTGAAATATGCTTAACCCTCTCTAATAGGGCACTGATGTATGGTCGGTTTATTTGTCTCCATAACTTAGTGAATCTCTCGTGTGTGATTCATAGATCAATTATGTAAAGAGTCGCCATTGTCCAAACATTTGTTCCTGTTGAAGTGCGTCTTTGCGCATAAATCCATCACGCGTGGTGACGGGGTATGTTTTAATACACGGAGAGCGGACGGCTGACAGGCCCACGCGGCATGGAAATCATCTTTATATGTATTGTCTTTTTATCCGCTGCTTGCTACTGAAGGACAACTGAATTTCCCCTCACGGGGATTAATAAAGTATCTATCTATCTATCTATCTATCTATCTATCTATCTATCTATCTATCTATCTATCTATCTATCTATCTATCTATCTATCTATCTATCTATCTATCTATCTATCTATCTATCTATCTATCTATCTATCTATCTATCTATCTATCTAAATTCTCCTCAAATCTCTTCCATTGTGGACATATATTACTTGTCCACGGGCCTCTTGGGAGGTATTGCACAGGTGTACAGTATATGTACAGTGTGGCAGAATAGGCAAAAAGTATGGTTTAATTCATGATACAAACACCAAAGTTGGTAGGAAGGACCTGGAGGAACGTGATGAAGCCGTGTTGGCCTTCTGGGATACTTACACACGCCATCTTTGGAATTGCCCATAGATGGTCGTGTTCGAAGCAGCCAGAGGGAAAACAAAGAAGGGAAAAAAGCCATATCTCCACCATTACTTTCTTTATCATCAACATATTATAAGATGGTGTTTAGTGACGATTGGATTTGTATCCGACCCTAGAAACTCGACTGAATTTGAGTTTCTTTAGCTCAGAGGACACTTTTAGACACTAATTTGTATCTAAAGTAAAATCTCCGAAGGTCTGTACATTCGTTTATGATTTCTAACGAGGCTTTGACCTAAATGTGGTCAATGGTTGACAACAGCTGAAAACTTGGTCGTTCATAATTTGCGATGTTTGGCGGCAAATGCTAATGGCTATATAAGTACATAGCCTGCTTGCTAACTGTCCACATACGTTAGGATCGAATGGCTTCAACAGCTCATAATTACTTAAAAAAAACAGACAATGCTAACTAGGAAGCTAACATTAGCTTCATGCTACATATGCTAACGTTAACAACGAGTGCTTTTTTTGCTTCTACTGAACAACTTGCTGTGTGTGATAAATATATTCATAGTCCACTAGAAAACTTGGAAAAAGAGTGAAAAATTCCTATGAGAGGTTTTCTTTACCCTCGGCTAGGCCATGCCCCTTGTGTGAAGCTTTGCCGTCTGTATCTGTTTATCACCTGAAAATCTTCATCCTCATTACATATGTATTCTTTCTTGTAGTGTTTGTCTTTGTGTGTAACACTTTTTTTTATTATAACTTATTCTCTGCATTATTTTCTGCGTTATGCCAGGATATTTTGTACATTTGTTACTCCTGTCACAAAATATTGGTGTATAACCTCAACAGTCCTTTACAAATGAGTTTAGAGATTAAGATTATGAATTTGTCAACTCTAACTGGAAATAATAATTCAAAAAGGAAACAAATGGAACACATGGAAATATCCTCTTGGAAAAGCACTTCCATACTGAATATTTTGGGTGTGTCAAATCCTAAATACATATGTGTGGACTATGTTGTTGTGAAATAGCTGGTCTAACTTGTCACATGCACTTGATGAGGTTTTACTCATGGATTAAGTCAGTAAGTTTGGATATCTTCAGTGCTGTTTAAAACCAAGTTAAAGTGTGATTGTATGATTGGGACGTTTTTAAACCTACCTGTATGTTTAACATGAGCCTGTATATGGATAACATGGGCCTGTATATTATTATCAGCCTATATATGGATGATATGAGCCTGTATGGATGTATTGTTTACTGTGTGTGACTAAGTGCCGCCTCTATGAAAGGATGCATGCGTTGTTGCCCTGGTTGATGATGTTTTCACAGGGCCGGCCCTGTGAATCGCCTTGGCTTTGACATGTAATCACACGCAGACGAGATCACTCTGACTATAACGGCAGAGCAAAGCGGTTTCAGTTCTATTTAGAAGTGTTGGTTCATGTGTTTAGGCTCCATGGCTGCTGCTTAGGGTGTGAGGGACAAAAGATAGGACGAAATAAGCTTTTATTTTGATATAGAATACAAGCTTTTGTTTCACTAAGAGTCTTTCTATTGGTCGAAAGCAGGTACCAAAAACAAAATCCTATATCTTTATGCAAGTTTCAGGATTCAAGTTTTAATGCTGTTGGTCCAGGGACATCATTAAAGGAAGTGACTTGGTTGTTTCAGCTCAAATACATGTTTTGGCCCAATTTTCCCCCAATTTTTCCCCCTTATTTTGGCCCAATTTTTTCCACCCCAATTTGTTTCCCTAATTTTTGCTCATTTTTTATTACTAATATTCTCCCTATCCTTTTTTCCCCTATTTTTGCCCCCGAATTCTGTTTTACACAATTTTCCCTTAATTTGCTACAATTGCTCTCCCCAAATTATTCCCCATTTTCACACTCATTTCTTGACATTGGAGATTTGCAAAATGTGCAGATCTCCCACACATTATTGTTCTGTTTCCTGGTTCTAGACTATCGGAAAAAGCATTGTTCAGGTATCAGTATTGAAAACCAAGTATCGTCAAAGTACTGGTATCGAAAAGAAATGTAATAGTACCCAGCCCTGGACATAGAACTTGGAATGTTCCACAGTGGGGCTTTAATCACATTGTACTGTGATGCCTGGATAGCAGAACAGCTTCATTTGATACTGCGTGAACACTGTCTAAAGAGTGTGTGCCAACATTACACTACCCCTGCGTGGAGAGTGACAGATTCTTCCAGGGCTTCCACTCCTCTTTCTCCGTGCTGTTTGTCTTTGGGGTCACATCCCGCCCTTTAACCCCTGACCCCGTCCCGTCAGCCGGCCGACTCCTCCGCCAGGCTGACAGCTCCCTAAGCCCGCTGACCTCGCGGCCCAGCCAGGGAGCGAGAGGGAGGCAAAGAGAGCAACGACCGGCGACCTCTTCGCTGAGGGGAATCCGTGTCCGCGCAGCACGAGAGGCAGCTTATCTGTTTGAGAGGACGGGACAGAACAGGCATATTCCACTGATGGGATATGAGAGAGAGGGGATACGAAGGCCGAAGAGCGTGGGGAAAGGTGAGCTGGCACACGTTTCAATACACCAAACTGATATATTCAAATGAGGCTCTAGAGCTTTTTGCAACCCTGCCAAGAAGGTCAGCACGGCTCGAGCTTTCCTTAAGAACTGGACACAGTCTTTACCAAAATATACTGTAAACATAAGCCTTCGACCACATATACAGTGCCTTGCGAAAGTACTAATACAACTTGAACTTTTGCACATTTTGTCATATTTAAAGCCCTAAACATAAAGATTTTATTTTGAATTTTATACTGAAAGTTCACACACAAGTAACAGACAACTGTGTTATTTTTCAAAAAATAGAAGTGAAAAGTGGGGCGTGCATAAGTATTCATACAGCATGAAATAATACTTTGTGGAACCCCCTTTTTCTGCAATAGCAGCAGCAAGTCTTCTGGGGTATGACTACAAGGTTTGCACATCTAGAGACTGACATTTTAGCCAACTCAAGCTCTGTCAAATTAGAAGGAGAGCGTTTGATTTTCAATAGGATTTAAATCAGGACTTTGACTGGGCCATTCTAACACATTAATATTTGTATAACATATTAATGTTTGTTTTTAAACCATTCCATTGTAGATGTAGCTTTGTGTTTAGGGTCATTGTCCTGCTGGAAGGTGAATCTCCGCCCCAGCCTCAATTCTCTTGCTGACTCCAGCAGGTTTTCCTCCAAAATGTCTCTGTATTTGGCTCCATCCATCTTCCCAACTATTCTTACAATCTTCCCAGTCCCCGCTGAGGAAAAGCAGCCCATAGCATGATGCTCCTCCCACCATATTTGAAACTGGGGATGGTGCACTCAGGACGATGAGCAGTGTTACCTCCGGCTCACATTAAATCCGGGTCCGGCTACCGAGGCCATCCGGTGGCCTTCCGGCGGCAACGGAAAGAATCCGCAAGAAGTCTATTTTTGCCGGAGAGCCCCAACGGATCAAGCTGACAGAAAAACACGAGCCAAACATGAAGTCAGGTCTCGTGAGAAAAGAAGATCCGGTGTATTTCAAAAGAAAATCTGTCCGCTCACTACTCATCTGATCTCGTTTATCACCTGTACACGCGCGTAATGTCGGAAATGTAAACATTTCTCCATTACCAGTGACACAGGGGCACTAGTGTGTTTCAAAGCATCCACTTCACTGGGGAGAGTCATTGTACTGGCAAATACGGCTTTTGTTTATAAAAACTACCTATATATGGGACAACTCATCAAGTGAACTCGCACCAAGAGTGAAACTCACGTGCTCTTCTGTTCTCGCAAGGGCCGTTTCTGTGTCTGGCGCCGGAGCTGGCGGAGCCACAGTGTCAGCCGGACTCACTGTGAGTGGTAGTTTGGGGCAAACCTGGACCGGATCAGGACCGAACCCGTACCGAACCCGTACCGTAGTTAATGTGAGCCGGAGATAAGGTTTGCTCCATACTCCATACATAACGTTTTGCATTTGGGTCAAAAACTTCAATTTTTGTCTCATCTGACCAAAGCACCTTCTTCCACATGGTAGCTGTGTCCTCCATATGACTTCTAGCAAACTTCAAACGGGATTTCTTATGGCCTCCTTTCAATAATGGCTTTCTTCTTGCCACTCGTCCATGAAGGCCAGATTTGTGTAGAGACTTATAGTTGTCCCATGTACAGATTCCCCAGCTCAGCGGCAGTACGTCACAGCTCCTCCAGAGTTATCTTAGGGCACTTGGTTACATTTCTGACCAGTGCTCTCCTTGTTCGGTCTGTTAGTTTAGGTGGACGGCCGTGTCTTGGTAAGTTCACAGTGGTGCTATACTCTTTCCATTTCCGAATGATGGATTGAACAGTGCTCCGTGAGATGTTCAAATCTTGGGAAATCTTTGTATAACTTAACGCTGCTTTAAACTTCTCCACAGCTTTATCCCTGACCTCTTTGGTGAGCTCCTTGGCCTTCATGATGTTTAGTGACCAATACACTCTGACCATAGCTCTGAGTTCACAGAACAGCTGGAATTATACTGAGAGTAGATTACACACAGGTGGCCTCTATTTAATGGTTAGGGCAAGGTGTGAACATTCTGCAGTCATTAGGAATGTTATAAAGGCAATTTAATGCACTCCGAAAATGCCGTATGAATACTTATGCACGCCCCACTTTTCACTTTTCTATTTTTTGAAAATAACAGAATCATGTACCATTTTGCTTTTACTTCACAGTTGTCTGTTACTTGTTTGTGAACTTTCAGTAAAAAATTCAAAATAAAATATTTACGTTTAGGGTTGTAAACATGACAAAATGTGCAAAAGTTCAAGGTGTATTAGTATTTTCGCAAGGCACTGTAAATGTTGTTGTTAAATGTGAATATATTAAGAGACAAGTGCCGTTCAATCTATCCAAATTTATACGAAAGGAAACATTTCAGTGCCTGCATTTGGATTTGTCTTAAGATATCAATGAGCGCATAAAAGTGTATCTGAGCTAAACGCTAATTCATATTCAGGCTATATATTATGCTCATGATAGAAAAAAACAAAGAAATGTTATTTATGTGTTGAAACTTACATACCATATCCCATATACTGGCTTTTCCGTTCATTTGAATAGGGATAGAAAGTTCAACGCGACTCCACATTTGTAAGAACAGGCTCAAAGCTAACGTAGTTTCTGTGATTTCTATTCTAAAAACAATTTGCCAGATCGACTTGAAAATGTTAACCTCATGGAAAATTCCTTCATACATTCTTTCTAAAGTCAAAGTGTCTTTGATCAGAAGTGCACAAAAAGACACATGAAATGTTATTGTACGGGAGAGCTTTTCGTACCCATGAAACAAACATTTGAAAGATGTACGTTACTCTCCCAGCTTCACAATCATAAAGAACATACAGTGTGCTCACTGTCAACACTTCAGGTTTCAAACCAGGATACAGGACAGTACATGAATGAAGCCAACATTAGTTACAATCACATAATTGAGAATTTGTCTGGTCCTCAGGAGCTGTGGGAAATCTTTTCTAAGTTGAAAAATGCACATGAACCTTTGTACTACTGGGAAAAGAACCTCGGGTCAAAACAAGCACAAATCTGCAGATTTGATCATTTATTGTTTAATGTGAGCTTGTTGGTGAAACACTTCTGCTTTCATGACTTTACTGTAAGCCAGGGGTAGGCAAGTTTACTTGGAGGGACGATTTTCTTCATTGTTAAAATAAAAGATCAAGGGCCGAACCTGCCAATAATAGCCCACTTTCTACAAATGCCAGTTGTACATAATATATGAACCAGTTGGGTGTTCTGTGTTGAAGTAACTGTTTCTCACATTTTTAGAGTACTTTAAAAATGTTAAAGTACTCTCTGATTTCTGTAATATTTCTCAAAATCATCTTGAGGGCCAGAGGTTCTGGGCTGGATTGGGCATGAACACAACATAATGACAGTATAAGATTGACTGTAGATTGTATTGAAGATTGACATGGCAGGAAAGAACACATGTTTAACCTGAAATGTGTCAATCACAATATAAAACAATAAAAACAACATTAGCAAAAGCAATCTTAAAGCTCAAAGCATTTTTCAATCGTATCCATCAAAAAAAGTCATGTCACCAAACCCCATGGACACAGTGTCTGCACTCTTGAAACATACACAAATGAAACAGTATCTTCTGAACTGACTTTGATGATACACCATTCTTCCAGTCAACACTTTGGCCTCTTCACACTCCCGATAGCACAGTAGGAGCTCTCCCCCGTTGTTTTGAATGTTTAAAGAGGTCGGCGTATAGAGAAGACAAATGGCCGTGATGAGGCGCGGACGCGTGTTGGGGGGGGGAATGGTCTCCAAAGGTAAGAGACCGATTGGACGCTAGGACAAACACGGGGTGAACCTGTTCGGTGGAGGTCACTCTCTGCCTGAGGAGACAGCAGCTTCAAGATTAGCCCCTGCACTAATGGCCTGTACTTCCACACACACGGACACACACATACACACACACATACTTGCATACAACTCCTTCTGGGACCTGCTACTTGTACGAACACTGCCATGACTCCCATATCCTATTTATACATCCTTTGCTGTACATTACAATCCTATTTAGCTCGCCCTGCCTCCTACACAATCCTATTTATGGACTCCCGCCCCGTCCCGCAACCCTATACAGTACACCTACCCCCCACCTGCTCTCCCTCCCTCTCTCTCTCCCCACAATCCTATTTGTGTGCCCCCCTTCTCCCGTATGCAGGTGCCATCCATCCAAAAGACTGCCTACTGGGTCTATAAGCTCTGAGCGTGTTGTGTTTGCTAGCGTTGGCCGTGCTAATGTAATGTGGAGGCTTGTAGAAATCACTTCTTCTTTGATGTATCAATCAGCACCTTTGCACCAAGGGGAACAATATCACATCGGTTTTACAGCAGTATTTAAAGCAGGAGTATTGTGTGATCATTTCAACCACATCTTGGTTAGAAGATGCTAAAACTACTCTAAGGCAAGAAATGGCAGATGAAAACAGATTTTTCATGCAGTGGTCAATGTTGAGATTTTTAGCAAGTTTTCGTCTTAGTTTTCATGTCAGAGTATTAAAAAGATGAAACTTACCCTTTTCGATGCTTATTTTATGACGTTTTGTCTCTAGCGAGCTGGAGATTTCTGTGGCATACCGCCTTTCCCATCAGATCTCGAAAGCTAAGGAGGGACGGGGTGGTACTTGGATGGGAAACCGTTTGGGAACACCGGGAAGCCTGGGGTGAGTTGGTGGTGGTCGGAGGGGCCGATGGCACAGACTGGTTGCCTCGCTTCCATCAGTCTACCCCAGGGCATCTGTGGCTACAACAGTAGCTGACCACCACTGAGTGTGGAGTGAATGAATAATGACGACAGTGTAGCGCTTTGAGAAACTTGATAATACAGGCTTGTAAAGCGCCTGTACACAGAGAGAACATGATGATAAGCCATCACCATCATCATGTTCTCCCTGTGTCTGTGTAGGTTTATTCCGGTTTCCCCACCACTAAAACATGTACAATTGGCCAGAATGAATGTAATTGTGTTCAAGAGTGCAAGTGGGGAACAACGCATGGAAATTAGCCCACGGCTACAATCCGGTGTGGTGTGTTTAACATGCACTGTCCTGACCAAATAAACAAATAAAATAAATAACAGATAACTTGCAGTTTCCTCATATTTATATCAGTAAGTTCAGCAAAAGTTTCAAATTGATATCCCCCTATTCACCTGCAGTGTCTTCCCTTGCTCCCCATCGACACAAAGTCCCCGGCCTCCCTGGCTCTGTGGATGTGTCAAACAACGCTGCTGTATCAGAAAGGGTATCAGTGTCGTAGTTTTGTTTTCGCAAAGCTCCAGTGGATGTCATCTAATCTACATCCACAAAATGTTCGACGCCAAATTTTCAAAATACTATCACACAATTATACAAATGCATGTTTTTAACCAACTTTCCCCCGTTTGCTCACTTTCCAAAGGTCAAAGCCCTCCTGCTGATTGCCCTCTGTATCATCCCACCTCTGATGTAATCCTCAGTTCTTTGTGTCTGGTAATTTTCTTTTCTCGCTTCTCCTGTTTTTAGTCGTGTTCCATTCTCACCTGTCTCGGTGACGGGCCTCTTATGCTCCATTAGTGTATGTTTAACCAGGACAAAATGCCTGTCCACATCACAGCGCTGTCATCACACCTGTTATGAAAGACGCCTCATTCCGTTTGAAGCTACCAGATGAAAGGTTAGCGGAAGTCGGGAGCTGTCAGCCAAAATTGTGGGTATGGCCCTACTTGCTGGAAGCTCTGGGGGCTGGGGAGTGAGAAAGAAGATGCAGTCACGCCTTCTTGGAGAGACGTTGATGGGATGGGACGGCTGACTGCTGGTGCCTATCTGAGCAAATACAATGGAAAGCCCAGATCTCCAGTGGCCTCTACAGGGAAGTGCATGATTGAAGGACTTGAAATGTCGAGATGATGAGCCTGCAACTTAACTTCAGCAGCCAAATGACGCAACATTACAGAGCATGGGTGGAATTATAATCTGTGGCATCTGTGGCAATAATGGAAGTTGTATCAAAGAAGTTTTAAGGGTTTGCACAATGCAAGGTCACAGTCGACATTATTGTTCCCTTTGAGTAGGAGTCTTGTTTGCATTTTTTTAACGTGCCCCATGGGAGAAAAGGATCTGAAATCACTCAGAAAGTTATTCTCAGCATTTGACTAATTCTCGCTCCGACTAGGCTCCGATCAGGAGCAGTGGGCAGGATCTTGTTGTGGAAGAAGGCCTTCATAGATTGTTTGGGATTCACTGTGTACCTGGCACAGCCAGTCACTAGTGCTTGTTTTAAGCAGAATTAAGAGCAGAATTGAACAAACTTACTACAGCCACGGCAACAACTTTATCATTTTGAATTTGATACTTTGGTCATCTGCCTTTTTGGCTTTAATGTGACGCACTGCATGAAGCGTGAAAAGCAAGCGCAAGTTTCCATTTGGTCTGGACTGCTCTGACCGAGAGCTGCAGGCGAGGCCAGGGTGCATTTCTCTGTAAGTATGTGCTGGTTTACACTGGCCAATAGCAATAATAGAAAGCTGCAGACCCGGAGCCGAGACAGATCCACGATGGTGAGGCGGCTCCGCCGTGATAGTGCGCCCTCTGCTGGTAGGAGCAGATCCACGACGAATATTGTTAATATTTTATGTTTTACAATTATTGTTAGGGTTAGTTTAAAATCGTTAGGATTAGGGGTAGGTTAAGATTAGGGTTAAGATTAGGTTAGGTTAGGGTTGTTTAGGAACAAAAATAACAAGCAATTTGTATGCTGTTCGAAGTTATGTTATCTATCAATCAACAGAAGCCTCTTGTTCTAACTAAGCCAACTAACTCATCGCGTGTGTGAAGTAGATCAACATATCAATCAACATCAACCTTCCTAAAAGCTGATCGGTCTAGATCCGCCTTATCCAGCAGAGGGCGCACTATCACGGTGGATTCGCTTCACGGTAGATCTGTCTTGGCTCCGGGTCTGCCCCTACTCGCCAATAGTGTGACCATTAGGAATGCAACAATTCTCAATATAACATCGAACCATTCATAAGAGGAGTTCCGAGCTCTACGCGATCGTTCGATCCATAAGCTCCATCTATGTATGGCCGTCGCTGGCTCCTCCAGAGCTTTGTTGTAAAGGGTTAAGCCTGCTGTCTATTGCAGGAGCAGAAAACATCACTACAGAGGTGTTGGATCAAAAATGTACACTGTCTCCAAGGCCTTTGGAGGCACTGATGACATTGTTTTGGTGTTAATTTCCCTATATAGAAGGTGAAGTGTACTTCTTACTGTGTCATTCGATGTCTTGTAGAACCAAATGTCTCCGGTGAGACATCATTTGGTTGGGACATCAGACAGGGACAAAAGGAATACCCACTTTAGTCCAATAAATCATTGAAATAAAAAAAACAGACACACTATGTACATATTGTTTATTGGTAATACACAATACGTCAATTTTTGTCCCTATGCCCGTGAAATGTAAGAGATCCAGAAAATTCTTAAACCAAATGAAGCAAAATGTCTGAATCACATAACGTAATCCAATATATTCAGATATATTTTCTCAACAGGAAGGCACAAATCGTATTGAATTGAGTCGACATTCAATTTGGATTGTGAGAGAACTGAATGGTATCATCCCTAGTGCTGTAGCCATTTAGAGAAGAGAACTCACCGTTTCCTTATTTAAAGTTAAGTTACTGCCTATATCAACCCCTTCTGCATTTGTCCACGCTTCCCCAGCCCCGACCAGTTCCCCCTCACGCTGGATGTGAGGCGGGGAATTTGAGAGCGGTGATATATGATGTATTCCGTTTGGCAGACATTTTTATCCAAAGCCCGGAGAGTGAAATAGTGTGACTGAGCTGAATTTATTAATCATTCAATTAGCTAAATGTTCCGTCTTGGTGTGGTTCAGATGAATGGACTGTCACTGTTTAATGCAATCTAATTCTCAAGAGAGATGCTGTGGACTTAACTGCTCGGCAACTCTTTCATTTCTCCCTGTATTACTCATTCCCTGCGATGTTTTGTCATGCGAGCTTGATTATTTTTCCCCGTCCCGGGCCAGTGGGGAAATGTAGAGCCTATTGCAACAGTTCAAGTGGCCTATGTATCTTGGCCCATCCTTCTGCGGGGTAGAGTCCTCCTCCTGTGTGTCTTTGGTGAAGACAGCGGGAGCAGTCGATCGTATCGCACTATCAGGCCAGTTCAACTATAAATTACCTGCAGCTAACAAAGCGTGCTGCCGTAACTATTACACGGGCAGTCAAAGTCACCCCGGCCACACGGCACACACACTTAAAGATGGGCGACCGGGGGAGAGGTCTACGGGGAGGTTGTTGTTTAAAGCAGTGGTTCTTAGCTCAGTATAGCTTTGAAACCCCACCTTTAACTTATTGTGACCCAAATAAAAGTGCTCAACCCTGTTTTAGTATATTTATTGTCCAAAATCAGTGTGTGTTCATAAAGTTCAGTTGATCTTTTATTGATTTTTCACAATCAAGACAATTTATTAATGGTGTACAGGACCCGATTTTTTACCAATTTTTTCCACATTAGACCCATTTTCCAATATTTGTACACTTTTCCCCCCAAGTTTTCCCAGTTTTTCACTTTGTTCCCAAATATTCCACTTTTCCCCACAGTTTTTCAAATTTGACTACTATACATTTTTTTTAAACACTTTTTCCCAATTTTTTACACTTTTTTTCCCTTCACAATTCCCCCCAACCTCTGGCGGCGCGGGTGTTGTATTTTGTTAATAACTCATCCAGAGACCACCGCTGCAGTGAAAGGATGATTCTCTCTGCGACCTGCATTCCACACTATCAGACATTGCTTGGTATCTGTCGCAGTGTGTCTTTTGTTGTTTACCTTATTACTGTCTATCTGTACGACCTATAACCGGAGTTTTTGAGCTACAATTTAAGATTTTCCTCACAAGTAATTGATCTCAGACGACCCAAATAGTAAAACGTACACCTGGCTTAAGGCCT
Organism: Neogobius melanostomus; assembly: GCA_007210695.1. Lineage (NCBI taxonomy): Eukaryota > Metazoa > Chordata > Actinopteri > Gobiiformes > Gobiidae > Neogobius > Neogobius melanostomus. The sequence continues at coordinate 488,853 of VHKM01000313.1, forward strand.
CGCTGACCACGGTCCCACAACACACTTTCGAATCCTGACCCACCAGTTGAGAACCGCTGGTTTAAAGCATTGATACAATAGAGATCAAAACAGAGTCATCAAACTGCATGGAATTCCCAGTTAGTATAAAGTAAACCAACAGAGGCTGACTGACTATAGAACATTGTTCAAATATGAATACAGCAAACAAAGCATGATGTCAGGTATGTTTCTGATGACGATACAGCCTTATAACATGGTTAATAGTCATAAATCCCACTTGCCTACAATAGCAGCTTATACTAAGCTCCTCTATCAGAGGACTGACAGGAAAAAATGTCTGCCGACGCTCACTTTCTAACCAACAAAGTGTAAGATAGAGATGTTTTTTTTTAAATGATTACCAAATATCAGCAAAAAGCATGATACTCCTGCGTTAAACTACTATACCAACGGGATTATCCCATCAAACTAAGCAATTAGCGAAACATGAAAACATGTCATACGCACTTTAAGATATTACTTAGCAGGTAAACTCCGGCTGTGCAGGCAGCCCCGCCTCTCGCTCCATGGCCATGGCTAATTGTGGCGTGTTGTGTGCCCCTGAGGTGAGTGTTAGCAGCAGGACAAATGAGAATACAGGACGCCATCTGCCCATGGAGACACTGCCTTGCCCTCTCCTTGGCCCTCACCCCATGGCCTCTTCCTTTAGTCTTAAAGTTGAATCTGTAATCTTTACCACTACTTTTACCCTTCCTTTTGCCCTTCTACACGCTATATCTGGTCATCGTGTCCTCCTGGCCCACTAACATGTGTAGCCTCTCTCTGTTCTGTCTTCAAGTCTGGCAGCTTCAGCTGCAGCGGGTGGCATGTGGTAAAGTGCAGGTTTTCAGTCCGATTCGGGCCATGTGGGGATTTTCTGGGTAGAGTCTCCCTGAAGCTAATCCATGCACAATAGGCTAATCCTCCAGCTAGCAGATCCAGACCATGAGGAAGGGTCCCAGGGGCTCACTTCTCCTTAAAGGTGGTCCCAGTTGTGAATGTTGGGGTGAAAGACAAGTCCAGCCCTAGTTACCATCGGAGCCCAGTGATGGGCTCCTCAGCCTCAGTGGTGGACCCCTGCTCAGAGCTCCTCACAGCAGTCTCACAGACTCTTCCTGGGGAGATCCATAGGCGCTGACACAGAAGGTGACCCTCAGGCGGTAACCTTGGAGACCAACTGTATTAAAATGAATTTGAGTGGAGGGGTTGTCCTGACAGCAGCATAATTACACGGCGGAGCATCAGTGCTAATTTATGCAGGCTGCATTGAAGCGGTCAGGGGTGTGAGATGGGGTCAGCTGGGCCCACAAACACACATGCACGTGTGCACAGGGACAGATACACACCCCCATGGATCAGCATACCAATGCACAGAGTAAATACAGCAGGTGAGGCAGCACAAAGGCGCTCCTGCAGCAGGTCACTGCACTGACCAATGCAGGACAGGGAGCTAACACTCTTCCATCTTCAACCACTTGTTCAAGGTCAGGTCGGCCTGTCTGAGGAGGAGCAGCAGCTCTGCACAGAGCTCCTCACAAGAGCTTCAAGGCTACATTGTTCAGCATTTGATTTCAGTTCAATATGTGTTAATATTTTCTCTTCACTGTGTAATAAAACCACATTTCATAATAATGTGCCTAATTTAGATAATAATAATAATAATTTGAAACAACTCATTACTCAATATGTTAAAGTTTAAAGTAACATTTATATGGTAGCTGCGTGCCTTTAAAGCTGCCCTCAGCTACTTTATCTTTTGGATTTTTCAGGCGATGTCAGTAGTGACCCCCACCTGGTTTCCCCCTCACTCCTCCTGCACACGCTGCTCTGATGATGGATTCAAATGAGAAACAGAAATCTCATTAATCTTGTGTGCAACACACGTTTAGAATAAATAAGATGTAGCAAAGTAAACATTTTGATACTTTGATTTTAATTTGCTAAACTGCAACTTTCATGTAAGACTGTGTTTTTTGGCATTTTGAACATAATACAAGTTTACAGTGCAGATGTTTTATTTCCCATTACCCCCTCAATACCTCACACTCTTCACGATGCCTGCTCTGTAACCATAAGGAGGACAATGATTTCACAGTATCCAAACATTGCACGTGTTTGTGTTGACGTGAGGGGTGTGTTATGGGATGTGTTATTGTGTCAATACTAAATGATTAGCATTGACACAATTAGTAAAACTGTGTGTTGTCTGTTTTGTAATTGATGAACAAAATATTTACCAGTGCATTACTAACTGCTCTATGGCATGCAGTTTGCACATTTAAAACTAAATGCTTTGAGTTTATGCAGTTTTAATTGTCATTGAAGTCTTATCTCAAAATAAAGAATCACAATTGGAAACTTCCAGCTTAACCTTCGAGGATGTGTTTTCTACATTGTTTGAAAGATTCAAACCAAACCAAAGTCTAACATGCCCCTTTCTCTCAGTCTCACCATAGATCACTAAATCCCTCTATGCTAATTAGGAACACATTAACACTAATCCATACACAGAAGAATGCTAAAATGACTCCTGGGTTACAAGCATACAGCAGTTAGTCAGAGATGGAGCAGTTAGTCTCTGAAGTGCGGGTCAGGAGTGTGGGGAAGGAGGCGAGGAAAAGGGGAAGACATTGATGTAAGCGCCGCTCTCTCCGCTGTAGCCATTGTGACCAAGGGCACACTAATCTATGCCATTAGCAGATCCCGGCCACTCTCATAATGTTACCGCTAGCTGCTCTCGTGTGACGTGTTCTCGGCGTGTGAGTGTGCAGGTAATGGCACTCGGGCTTCTAGTTGCTCTCCTGTGAAAATGACACGCTTCTGCCAAATTAATATCATTACGATCAGAGTTTAATGGGCCAGCGTCGCCTTCTTATTTAAAACGGGACATCCCGGAGTCGACCTCCAATGTGGAGTGAGGAGGGAGGGAGGGAGAATGGCTTTGGAAGGAGTGGATGAATGAGGAGAAAGGACTACTTTTTTACGCTTTTACCTGGCTGCTGCTTGGGTCAGCGCGAGGTTACGAGTGCTCTTTGTAGGAGAAGGGAAGTTGGTGAACAAGTGTGCCATTGGGACGCTGCGGTGGAGAGCAGTGTAGCAGTTACAAACGAACTATTCATCAAAACAAACAGGAGTAGAGTCTACCAAAACGAGCGAAAAGGTGGCTTTAGTTAGTATTTTCACCTCACAGCAAGAAGGTTCAGTCTCCAGCTTGTGTGTGGCAGTTTGGGGTTCTTCCAGGCGATTTAGTTCTAGTTTGCAGAAAGCACCTCCAGAGTGTTCCCAAGAGCTGTCGTAACAAGTGAATATCTCCATCGTGAGATCAATAAAGTTCTGTCTTATCTTAACTCTTTGCCTGCCAGCCCTTTCTTCAGAAGCCACCCCCAGCCTGCCAGGATTTCTGCTCATTTTCAACAATCTTCCCTGTCCAACAGAACATGTTGTACAACTCTGATAAACACATGCTATGTACTCTCTACTTTCATTAAAACAAGTATTTGATTATAGGTTTATCGGTTACTTTATAATTGGCAAATGAACAACAGTAGTTTTCATCAAAAACAGTCAATTTTAGTCAAAAAGTGGGGAAAATCATGTTTTTTATTATAGTATTTTAAACATCCCTAAAACGAATTGCAGCTTCCCACTTCATAAATGTAACTGCGAAATATTTAACAACTGTAAAAACATCTGAAATGTATATAAAGGCACCATTTCTCATTTTGGGTTTCACCTTGATTGTGTTTTCAGGTATTTCTCTGCCCGATTTCACAGACTTTTTGTTGGTGTGATGCATTTTATTTCATTTTCCCATGTGTAATGGGACACACATTTCTGACAGTCGTAGCATGTCCCTTTAAAAATCTCACCCGGTGTCTCCTGGATTGTTGTCTGGGTCATTCTCGTCTGCTTCCTCAAACTGATCTGACTCTAATCCTGTCTCATCGAGTCTTCGTCTCGGGTCTGATCTGGGGCTAGCTGGGCCCTGTATGGTTGACATTTCCATGACAGAAGTTTCTGCTAATGGCAGTCAAAGAGTTCATAGAATTCCAGTAGAGATTTCACATATTGTTTTGCTGCTTCTTGCTCTTGTTGCAAGTCTATTTAAACTGACCAGTGGCCAGGATTTACATTTTGACAATACCAGCAGAACATGTCAATTCTCCACAGAAAGGCCTCACGCGGCTCAGAAATGGAAGCTTCTTGTGTAAGGCGAGAGTGCCAAGTACCTCATCACCATGCCACCCAGGGAGTTCAGGTGTCCACCCACAAGCTAGATTCACCGGTGGATTATAGAGTCTTTCCCACAGAACGAGCAGCTCTGATAGCTTGGAAATTGGTTAGAAATAATATTAAATATTTTCCATAGAAAACAACACTGTCAAAACCCACAAGCTTTTTTCACCCAAGGAAATGTTTCACTAGCCACTCCAATAGAATATTTATATATAGAATATTTCAGACCTGGCAACCCTGATGCCGCCCAATTGGTCAATTAAGTTGCTTTGCATTGCCCAATATAACAGGGCTGCACTAAACATCAAAACAGTGAAACAATAACCAATGTACATCTGGGCGAATATAATGTCCCCAACTTCCCCGTCCTTAGACCATCCTATGCGGCAAGGAAAAACTCAAAAACCCAGTGGGAGAAAAGATATACCTCTGGGAGAACCACAGAAGGAGAGATCCACTCCCACGGACGGACAGGCTGTAGAGGCTGATGGGAGTCCCAAGACCGTGGGAGAAAGTCCAGTATTTGTAGGAGCTTCAGTTCTCGTTGTCCAGTCCCAGTTGGATATGAAGACCAATGTCTTCAGCAGTGTCTACGTTTACATGGCCAGAAAAATCATATAACTGGAGTAATCAGATAACCCAATGATCAGATCTGATGTGTTTATATTCACTTCAGAAATCTGATTATCCAAACCTCCAGGTTCTACATGAGCCAGAGCAGCAACTGAATGTTCTTCCAACACGTCGCCATTGTGGAGGGTGCCGATATTATGAACAGACGATTGATACCACACTATATCAATTGTGTGTGTTGGGAATGGAAGGGAATCTTATTTGTATAGCGCTTTTTATATGACACTAGTCACACCCAAAGCGCTTCACACATGAAAGGGAGGGGGTTCATTCACTCCATGCTGATGGTGGTAAGCTACATTTGTAGCCACAGTTTCCCCTGGGGTAGACTGACAGAAGCGAGGCTGCACACATCTGCGCCAACGGTCCCTCCGACCACCACCAACCACTCACACATAGGCATTGGGTGAAGTGTCTTGCCCAAGGACACAACGACAGTCTGCATCTGCAGGAGCCGGGATTCGAACCCCTGACCTTCCGATCATGAGACGACCCGCTCTACCATCTGCGCCACCGTCGCCACCGTCGTGTTGATAGGCATTGATATTGGCAACGTGTTGGTCTTTTTGACCGATTGGGGATTTACTTCATGGATAACTTCCATTTTTTTACTATATCTTGTAATCTTTGTGACATTAGTTTGGGCTTTTTGATTTATTTCATGGGTTAGTTTATGCACAAGTGTGAAAGACCAGAAAGAAATCAGATTACATCTTTTTTTAGATGATGCTGTTTACATGTCTTTTCAATAATCTGAGAACTCCAGAAATCCGATAATGATCAGATTGGCCTCCATGGAAACGTAGCCAGTGTTACCATCCTCAGTTGTGATGGAATGTTGGTTTTTCAAACTGGTGGTGTTGTTTGTGCTGTTCAGGGCACAAAAAGCACTTTACATTCTCTTAACTTTACATCTTTAATAGAACCATTTTTCACCTGCTTTTTTCTTGCTTCTATTTCTTGTTGCGGTCCTATCAACTGCTGCTTGAACATTGCATTTCGCCGTTCCTTAACAATACCGTTGTTCGCGTGTTATACAGAGTACGCCTTCCCTGCTCCCTTCCTCTTTTTTGGGGGGACTCTTTTTACAGTATTTTACCGTAGGTGCAGTGCCGTGCTGCGCGGGTGTCATTCGTCACCAGGAGTCAGCGGTGTGATAATGAGTTAATTTGGGAGAAGTGCTTGCCGTGCGCGCTGGTGTAGTCCGTGCACAGTGGCTGGAACACCTTCACTCCCGAGTGCTCGTGCACGCGCTCCTCGGGTTTGTGTGCGAATGTGTCAGGTTGCCGCGGGAGACCAATTAGCTGGAGCATCACTGAGGAGGTGGCCCTGTTACACCAGCTCATCACACGGACAGCACGGCGCGGCTCATAATAGAAACACACTGACACTTATAGCACGTTGACCATATGGAATAATGACTGGAGTGTGTCAAACTGTCAGCCGCTAGTCACCGCGCCCGACCAGGTGTTACCAACTTAACCAACTTTTGTGAATTAGGGCCCTATCTTACCGCGCCTGAATGGTTGTCGTTAGCGATGTGTAACTTTGCGCTTGAGTCTTGCTATCCTTAAAGTGGGAATTTTCAAGTTGGATTGTATCTATATATGAAGTGCAGAAGTTGAAGTGGATTGCGGCAGGCTATTTGTGGACTAAACATGAAGAATGAGAAATGTATTGTTTCGTTGAAGTAAGCGGAAACAGGGCATCGATTACACTGGTTTACAATATGGTCTTTTGTATTGTGAGTTGATTTTGACAATGTTGATGTGCTGAATCCAAAAATCACATTGTTTTTTCTCACGGGCGGCACGGTAGCGCAGCGGTTAGCGCTTGTGCTTCACAGCTAGAAGGTCTTGGGTTCGATTCCCACCTGGACAGGGCCTTTTGTGTGGTGTTTGCATGTTGCACTGCTGGACTCTGCTGCTGATCATTCCAGAAGTTCCAAGAAGTGAAAGTTCAAGCATTTGAACATTTATTGTATGCAAAACAACTACCCAGATTTAGTGGAAATCCACATAAACCTGACCTGACACAGAAAAATGGATGTCATTTTCAGATTCTGCGTTGCAAAAATGTTCTTTATCATACACCTACAAAAAGTTTTTTTATTTCAACCCAGTCTTGTCGTTATCACAATATCAACAAAATACCTGAGGTCTGACCTAAGATGTTTACATTTTTACATACAAACGCAGCCTTAAAGAATTGTTTTATTTTGACACAACTTGATAAGTGTACAATTTTAGTTAAGATTTAATCTTTAAACAGGTTCAGTAGTACATCTTCAGAACGGTTTTTGGTAACACTTTATTTTACATGACCCTTGACACATTGTAGCTGCCACATTTAGTCCAATGTAGTGTGCTATGTAACAATGTGTAATAACTTGTACCTATGGGTTAGATACACAATGGAATAATATGTATAATCTACTTTGGAGGTACATAATGTAATAGGACATAAGACCCTAACTCTAGCTCTTAAGGTGTTATTACATTACACTTATTACATACATAGGTTCAAGTTATTACAGATTGTTACAAAGTGGATAACATTGTACTAAATTTAGTTAGGTACGATGTATCAGTGAAAAAAAAAACTGTAACCCAGTTTTCAAATATCTATTGTCTCTCATATTGTGCAGTACTTTCCACTATAGCAGTTGTTGACCTAAGAGCGATGATTTTGAGAAATAATTACACACAAACACTCTAAAAACACAAGGCATATTGTGTAAATTCCTCTTGAAAAATGTCGTTCTATCATGTAAAGTGCTATATCTCGTGAGCGGTGCCCTCCCTAACCTTGCGCCGCCTCTCACTCCAGACCACCATCTTCCGAAATTTAAGCTTCCGTCCAGTGATCAGGTAAAATGGGAAAAATGCAGATGACGCCCAATAAAGCAGGCCACCTCTTCATGTATAATTCACGTCTTTTACGGCGGGGCTATGCTAAAGGAGATCCATTTCCAGGGACAGAAAAGCCCCTTTTTAAAAGCTAATCCCAATGCCAGTGTCCTGCGCCTTTTTACGGCTCCCCTTTTAATGAATAGGTGTCCAATAAGGCCTTTTATTGTCTTAGCATATGTTGCTTTTATTAGCTGAAAATAATTAGGTTGTGCGGATCACTTCGGAAGTCCTCTCGCAAGATGGGGAATGAGATAGTTTCACAGTGGCTGGGCAAGTCCTTCTCAGTCCTCTTCTGTCGTTTTCCCCTTGGATGCCTTGTGTCCTGCCTCTTCATCTCCCTCCCCTCGCTACCTTTCTCTCGCCGCCACCCTCTCTCCTGCTACTTCCCCTCCTCCCCCATCCCTCCGTCCTCTGCCGTCGTTTCTTACTCTCTATTGTCTGCGGCGGGGTATGGCGGAGTGCGCATTAACACCTGGAACAATGGGCGCCGCGGCTATAGGCTGTTGATGACTGACACGTTAGTGATCTTATCGGCACAATGGGGGGAAAATTAAAATAAAAATAAAGGGAAAAGCGCATGTTTCTAGAGTGGGGATTTGTACACGCCTTTGTGCTGTCGTCTTGTCACTCCTACATACTTTTGTTTTCTTTGTACGTGGGGAAATGCGGACTGTGGGAGAACATGCAGGATGGGACAGCTATATGGACAGTGTGCTGACAGTAAGCCTCGCGGTGGTGATATATTATTGAATTCTTCAGGCTTTTATAAATACGTTTAGTCACCTTGGAATCAGTGGTAAGTGGGTTAGAACTTAAAAGAATGAGTTTGTGGAAAACGGTTAAAAGTAAATGTCATTGCTATTACACTGAGCATTCATGTTGGAGTCATCCTCTCCTGGCACATGATGCAGTGATGCAGTTTAAAAGAGGCTAAAAAAACTGAAAGAAATGCTTTGTAGCAGAAGCAAATTGAGGGCTGGAAAGATAAAAAGAGAACATGTTATACCACAGTTAGAAGAGAAAAAAAGTCAGTTTGGCATTATAGGCAAAACATTGAATTATTACTTTACTTTACACGATACCGGTGTGGTAGCGGAAAAAAAAGGTTTAAGTTCTACCGGTATAGAAAAAATGAAAGTATGGAAAGCAGGTACCGAAAACAAATCTTCTATCTTTAGATCCAAGTTTGGATGCTGTTGGTCCAGGGACTGGATTATTTATTTATTGGTTGATTTGGTCGGGACAGTGCATGTTAATGAACATACATGGGTCTCATGCATGTAAACAAACCACACCAGATTGTAGCCTTGGGCTAATTTCCATCCGTCGTCCCCCATGCGCACTGTCAAACACACTCACATTCATCCTGGCCTATTGTACATGTTTTTTTGGTGGTAGGGGAAACCGGAGTACCCGGAGGAAACCTACGCAGACACAGGGAGAACATGCAAACTCCACACAGAAAGGCCCCGTCCAGGTGGGAATCGAACCCGGACCTTCGAGCTGTGAAGCACGAGCGCTACCGTGCCGCTTACAGGAAGTGACTTGGTTGTTTCAGCTCAAATAAATGAGATATTACTGTTATTTTCCTTATTCCCCTATTTTTGCCTATTTCAGTTAGCCTGGCTAACGCCAGACTAAAATCACAAGTGATATTTAATCTGGGGACCACCAATTCATGTTCTCATAGGAGGTGTGGTTTACGATTGTCCATAGCCGTTTATTGTGCTGAATGTCTCTCATGCGTCTGCACATAGCCATAGCCAATCGTATCATCGTACCAGATGACGTATGACGTACCTGCTGTAAACTTTCCAGCTAAACTATTTAGAACATGTTCTAAAGCTTGATCCAAAGATGGAGTCCCGTCTGCTGCTGTCATGTTGGATCCGTAAATAATAATTATTTTTTATCCCTAAACAAGCTACAAGCTTCCGTATGTCAAATAGCGCCTCATCGTCTTACCGTCCCTCCTCGTTCTGTGATTGGTCCCAAATCCATGGAAAATGTTGGCCATGGTCCCCAGGCTGTTGTGAAGTTCGAAAAGATTCGAGCGCATACAGCAGTCTGGTGTTAGCCAGGCTATATTTCAGTAAGAATAATCAAGTTGTATTTTTGAAAAACATTATTTAAAAATGTGTATATATACTGTATATATATATATATATATATATATATATATATATATATATATATATATATACTGTATATATATATATATATATATATACGTATATATATATATACGTCTTTTGCAAGGAAGGCATGGGATAGTATCCAGATACTGCTGAATTTGCAAAATGTTATGCTGCTTTAACAAAAATAAACGCGGTTAACTCTATGTTTCAGTTGAATTTCATTTACTTTCAAGACTCTTTATTATGACTATTTCCCATGAGGCCTCAGCGCGTCTGGGCATGATCCTGTCTGTTGAGTAATGGCCCTGAAGGGAGTATGGGCCCATCCCAGGACAATGATGGCAGATGACAACTGTAAACAAAAGACTGCTGTAGATTAAAAAGGACATGGATGACGTAAAGGAGAGAAATGGCTGTGGAAGAGCGTGTCCATGGTGTTAACGCTCCTCCAGAGACACAGCTGCCTCTCGGTCAGTGTTAGCCCTTAGCTCCTCCAGAACAGCGTCCTGGAACATTGCACAGATCTTTGCAACATGGGGTTATGGGTTATGCTGCTGCACCATGACGTGATGGTCGTGGATGAAGGGCACATCAATGGGGCCTCGGGATCTGGTCAAGGGTTCTCTGTGCGTCAATAAAACGCACCATAACATGCACCTGCCCATACCATAACCTCACCGGCTGCATGGGACACTCGATTCACAGTGACGTCAGTAATCCACTCACCAACGCCACGCCACACACGCTGTCTGCCATCTGCCCCGAACAGTGTAAACCAGGATTCATCTCTCCATCCAATGTGACGACGAGCAGCAGATGAGCTTCCCTCAGACTGTTCCAGACAGTTTGTGCAGAAAGTCTTTGGAAATCAAACTGATTGTTACAGTAGCTAAGGTCTGTGGTGTGTATTAGTAAGAGTACTGTGGTGTGTATTAGTAAGAGTACTGTGGTGTGTATTCGCAGTACTGCACTGCTGGCTCAGGGTGACTGAGGGGTGATGGAGGTGACTGAGGGGTGATGGGGGTGACTGGGACCATGGCGTGGGTGTCACTGCCCTGTGCTCCCAGTGTTTGAGGAGCTAATCTCCGTTGCTGCTGCTCCACTGCTCAGGGTGAATGGAGGCGCAGCTTGTTTATCTGTGAGAGGACCGCGTTACCCAGGATCCCCTGTACAGCTGAGCCGGCCACGCTCAGCTGAGCCGTCAGCTCCGGAGGCCCCTGTGCCCAGGGCGACGCGCTGTCACTGAAGGAAGGGCCCACAAATCTGATTATTCTGACAAGCATTTGAAGAGTTCATTTGCTACAGCAGATACCTCGGTTTTGAATTTTTTCAGAATCGTTTTGGATATTTGTTACTGTTCTCTACAGATGACACTTTGTGTAAATTTGATTAAGTGTATGAGAGAGTATGAGAGTGTGTTTGTAGAGGTCTAATGCTCAGAGTAAGCAGAGGGTCCTACTCAGTGACATTCACTCAAGTACATGTACTTAAGTCACTTTATGAAGTAATTGTACTTTTGCAAGTAGTTTTTTTCATACAGTACTTCTACTCGAGTAATATTAAAATGAAGTATCTGTACTCTTACTTGAGTAAAAGCAAATTGTAACTTCTGCCTCTGTGAGTAAATCTTTAAGTGACAAATCTTCATTTTGAGGTAAAGTAGATGTATTTAGATAGATTTTGTGGCAGTTTGTTTTGAGACTGGCTGTGATTGGCTAAAACAAGCTGCTCTCCATCCAATCATCAGCTAATGTCCTGCTAACGCTTTGTCCTTTCCTCGAACCATTTGGTGCAGTGATTCCAGATTGATATGACAGGATTAAGGTTTGTGTTATTCGCCCTGTAATATAAATAAGGCTCTTGTAGGTCAGCTACAGTATGGATTAGGGAAGGAATGGCGCCTCTTGTGGCAGAAACTGCTCATTGTTGAAGCGGTTGAAGGTATTCATTTGTTGTTTAAGATGTTTCTAGTGATGTGACGTTCATGACCGAGCGGCTCTTTTGAATGGCTCTTTAAGGAGAACAGTTCAAACCGGATCTCAGCTGTGAAAAGCCACACAAGTGAAAGCTTTTTGATCTAAAGTCAAAGCTAAATGCACTAAGAATGATTTGTCAGACAGTTGCAGCATCTTTTATTAGTTGTGGCGTATGGTTTTATTTACAAACACGTTTTTCAAAGTGTAAATATCAGTCCCTCCCCTCCTGGAAGCGCCACCTTAACGTGGTGGAGGGTTTGAGCCTGAATGATCCTGGAGCTCTGTTGTCGGGGGCTTCGTGCCCCTGGTAGGGTCTCCCATGGCAAACAGGTCCTAGGTGACGGGTCAGACAAAGAGCGGTTCAGAAGCCCCTTATGAGAGACCAACAGGCCCAGTTAGAACCATGAGGCCGTCCTTCTGTGGACCCACCACCTGCAGGAGGAGCCATAGGGGCTGGTGCAGCTCCAACAGCTGCCCCCACGACCCGGCAACGGACAAGTGGAAGAAAATGGATGAATGGAAATATCAGTCCCATTGTCATTTTAGATACATTTTTTAAAAAGTGCCTTTTATCAATTACGTCTTAGATATTGTGCGTTTTCTGGCTGGCGTTCTGTAAATGTATATATTAAAATAATGAACGGAAATGAACGGATCCCAAAGACTCAGCTCCCAGAAAAGAGCCGTAAATCCCATCACTGCCTGTTTGTTTTCTGAGATATAATTTTTTGAACAGTCTCATGAATAATATCATATTCATAAAAAATGTAGAAAAAAAAATCTATAAAACAAAGGAATGAATATGAGGATATCATGAAGAATCATCTCTCTCCCAGATAAGAGACAGAGACCGGCGGCATGTGTTTCACTGCTTATTTATTAAATGTAAAATATCTTCATCACAGATTAAAAATCAGACACCTCCATCGATTTGAAACATCACAGGTGGAAATAAAAACATTCCTGAAACAGAAGTACAGACCCTGTGGAGTCCCCACTGCGAGGATCCACCACTGACAGAGGGCTGAGGCAGGACCTGACCTCCTGCTTTTACTCCCGGCTTCACCGCACACACCGTTTACACATGTTTATCCATACAATTCAACAACAACACCGTGTGTGATATATGATCTGACTGGGCAGTGACAAAAACGTCTTAGTCCAATTTTATTATGTCCTCTGGCCGGTTACATCGCTGTGCAAAGTGTTAGCCTCTGAAACAAAAATGGACGACAGTATTTTGTGATTGTGAACAAATCAACATTACAACTGTTGTCAGTAGAATTCATATTTCCAGACAATAAGACACATTTTTCAGCAATGCCACATAGAATGTCACAAATGTTTGTAATTTCTCTCTTTATTTGGGGAAATGTTGCGCAGTATGGCTTCAATTTGAACATGTTGACGACCACAAACACATGACTTTTGAAACAAGCTTTTGCACAGTTGTATGGCCAGATCGTTCATTGATTGATTGGCTGATTGATTGATTGATATTTTTCACCCATCATGCCTCAACCCTCACTCGGCTGCACTGACACTGGGCACACTGACACTGATGGGACAGGCAAACGAGAACCACCCATAGGAAGGAACAACAGGACGACTATTACACTGTCCGAGAGAGGATATTGCCTGACAATAAGACCAAGTTATTTTTATGCAACGTTTTTCTGTTTTTTTCTCCTTTTATATTATTATTGTTTTCTTTTTTTCTTTGTTTTTTAAGTGCATGCCATTATGAGAATTTGGAGGTTATAAAAGTACCTGAAAGGATTGCTATTTTCTTTGTTGCATGCATAGGTGAGTTTTGCGTTTGTTATGTACAATGCTTATGTACAGGACTGGGTCAAAGAAATGATGTTTATTTACATCTGGGTCAAAGGTGGACATGCACAAAGGTAAAGAAACCCATTGGGAGCTTTCGGGGACATCATCTGAAGGGCTGCAGCCTCGGCGGCGTTGTACATGGCAACATGGCAGTTCTGTTTCGTTGAAGTAATGTAGAAAGTAGTGTGTAGTAGTGTGGTTCCCACAAAGCCTCTTGAAAAGTAAGCATCGATGGTCGCTTACTGGAAGGGTCAATATAGACCACAAAGCATTGCAAGAGTCGGAGGAAAAGGGACGACAGTGACAGGTCTTTGAACTAGAATCAACACGAGTGAATAAAATAAACCGGCATATTTGAATAGCATGTCGAGTATTGTTCATAAATAAACCATGAGGGTGAAAAGAATTTAACATGAGCTGTTAAATGATCGATTGCTTCCCCTCTCAAGCAAATAGAGATCAATCCAGGCCATTTTCGTCATTTATGCCAAATCCATGTTAGATAAAACATCTATATATAATAATGATCCAAAAATATTGAGTTGCCTCTTGTATATCTTTCTTTTTAACATTTCTATTTTCATTCGTTGTATTTAAAGCAACACTAAATTCAGCACAAGGAAAATAACATTTCTTAAAGCTAGCCATGACATCCTTACCGCATAACTTGGTGCGTCAGTATAAAATTAGATTTGTTTAAAAAAAATTGCTAAAGAAAGAGTTCTGTGACAAATGATCTTTTTACCGACATAGGTCTAACGTCATCGTCATGTCAGCATACTCCCAATTTTCAGGCTATCACAAGTTAGCATGACATAGCTAACATGACAAGCTGTATCTCATTTATCGCAGACGTTTCTGCCCGTTCTGGAACTTATAAAATGAAGGATATTTTACTTGTTGGTTACATAGTGTTGCTGTAATAATAATAATTTCACTAATCAGCATCTGCTTTAGTGCGCTGTAGCTAACGTCTGTCCTTAGCTCTTCTTGTATGTGGTAGTTTTTTTTTATTGCAGAAGTCCATTATTACTAGAATTACTAGTAAAACAAGTCTAATGAGTGAACAGTGCTGTGCCGCCGGTGGGCCGCCCTCCGATGATGTCACAGGAAACCCACAAACAGGAAATGAAGACACCAAACAAATTACAGCCAAAGAATAACAACACGGCGTCACATCTTTAACCCTTTTTGCTTTTGATACGCTTTTCAACAACGGATTATTGCGAGATTCTGTACAAGGAGATCGTAGCGAGAGTCCATGAGGTCACTGGTGTGTGAGGAAGACTGAACGGGGTCATTGCTTATCGAGGGAACAGAGACGTGGTGTGCACTCCTTTGGTCGGCCATATTGCTGTCATACACGGCAAAAAAGGAATATGCAGATCCTTCTTGTTGTATAAGAAATATAAATTACTGGACATGTTTATAAATGTTTCTTATTCATTCAATTTTCTATTTGCCTTTGAATATTAATTATTTACTATTTGTTTTTTTAAAAACTTTTTTCCCCTCACCACCATAAGCCGGGGCCTGTAGCCGAGCATATGTGCTACAGCTGGCTAGCTGCGTGTTGGCGAGAAGTCGTTTTTACCTGGGTGTCATGCAATGATCAATATATCCAATATGAATATTGTAGAAACCACTCAATAAAGGTTTCTATTCACAAAGACTACAGTATCACATGGTGTTACCTGATTTAGTGTGATGCGTGTACCCACATGTTAAAACTACTCAGTGAGGGTTATTTAGAAAGACAATTTGGCTGATATTCCTTTTTTGCAGTTTTGCAGAATCCAAGTTGAAATCTTTGTATTGTCAATGCTTTGAACGAACACCACCAAAACCACACATGTGTTTAGCTTAGGTACAACACCAACACTGTTAAAAGTGTTGCTTAAATCTAAAGCATAAAAAATGACGTAAGTGGTTGCATTGCCCAAATTATGTTCTGACAACTTTTGTCGTTTTATGCTTACAGATAAAACAAAACAAATACTTCAAAAGAAACAAAGGACATTGCTTCAAGGTTATCATTTTTCCCAACAATTGTGTGTTATGATGAAGCAATGAAATTACTTTAAGATAATCATTTTTAAACATAATGATGTTAAGCTAAAGCAATGAAATTACTTTAAGATAATCATTTTTTTAAACATAATGATGTTAAGCTAAAGCAATGAAATTACTTTAAGATAATCATTTTTTTAAACATAATGATGTTAAGCTAAATTAATGAAATTACTTTAAGATAATCATTTTTTTAAACATAATGATGTTAAGCTAAAGCAATGAAATTACTTTGAGCCAATCAATTATACCCAACATGTTAGTGTTCTAATGAAATTATAAAATTAGTTTAAGATAACATT
Source organism: Neogobius melanostomus (assembly GCA_007210695.1). NCBI lineage: Eukaryota > Metazoa > Chordata > Actinopteri > Gobiiformes > Gobiidae > Neogobius > Neogobius melanostomus. The sequence goes on from VHKM01000313.1 coordinate 504,974, forward strand.
TTTTCCCAGCAAGTTTTTGCTATGATTAAACAATTACATTTCTTTGAGTTAATATTTTCTCCCAACATGTTTTCTAGTAGAATACAAAAAAACCTACTAAGATTATCATCTTTGCCAAGAATGTTAGCTCTGAAAAACATTACTTTAAAACATTTATACCAATATGCTTGTGTTCTGAAATAAAACCTTTTGAAGCTTTTCCATGTCAACATTTATTTTTCACAATATTAATAAAGTTGTGAACACAATTAAACGTAAATATATATAAAAAATATATTTGTCAATGTTACATTTTGAAACATTTTCCATCTGATTTCTCTTCCAACAGAAGTACTCTGTACAATTTTTGTTCCTCACCACTCCAGTTTTAAGTAAAAAAAAAGAAAAGAATAAATATGAGCAAACATTTTTTAAAGAATTGTTTTTGTATTGATACTTTTACCATACATACCAATAGACCATTCAGCTGATTTTCCATTAGCACTATTTTTTAATGCACCATTACAAATACATGAAATATATGTCATTGAATAAGTAAATGTTCATTGAATTAAACCAAGACTTATTTTAAGGTGTCAATAAATATTTTAAGGAGTTATGCAAAATGTTCTTTTAGGACGTTTAGTTTTAATCATGTTCTAGACCTTCCTTCTCATTTATATTGTGAAGTTACTTAATACTGAGTATTGTCCCTTTTACATCAATGACAGCCTGTAATGTTTTGTGGTAGTTGTGGATGAGGCTCTTGGATTTTCTCAGATGGTAAACCTGCCTATTCTTCTAGGCAAAAATCCTCCAGTGTTAATGGGGAGATCTCAAATGTGCAGTTCATGCAAGACAGCTCAAGGTTTTACATGAACTGGAGGTTTTTGCCAAGAAGAATTGGCAGATTTACCATCTGAGAAAATCAAGAGCCTCATCCACAACTACCACAAAACATTACAGGCTGTCATTGATGTACAGGTACTCATTAAGTACAGGGTTATGTCAACTTTTGATCAGGGTCATTTGGGAAGTTTCTGTTGTCATGATTTAAAAAGAGTAAACAGTTTTTTTATATAATAGAATCACTAATCACGAGCAAAAGAAAGATTTGTATGTTATTATACATATTCTCTGAAAAAGTATGTTGGGGATGTAAACTTATTAGCCCAGCTATCTGTCAAACTCATTCCTCAAACTCTTTTTTATTACTTGTAATGATTATTTAAATTATTTATTGACACATTCAATTATTTGATGAGTTCATTGATTATTATTCAATGAAAATTTAATTATTTTCTACAAGAGTGTACAGTATTTTCTCCCTCTGGCACAATTAAACTAGAACAGCGGATAATGCAGAGGAAAGTACAACTCAACAATCAAGGAACAGGATTGATAGACAAATATGGATTATTTATATTGCTACTGGTCTTTAGACACACTCATGAGTATCTTTGCAACAATCAGTAATCTGAAAAGTTTGAAATGTCTGCTGAAGTTTGGGTGGATAGTTCAAGTCCAACGCGTATATATCGCCAACAAGAATGCAGGAGGCCTTGGCGACATTGCCCAAACCTGTGATGCATTGGAGGCCATCAATGTTGTTCTCATACGTGTCACCGACTTTGACGATCTTCAGTGGATAGGAGATATTCTGCTGAGTGTCCTCAATTTCCTCCAGATTCTATTTGAGAGGGAAAAATAAATTAAACATTGATATATTTTGATGGTCAATGCAAATCGTTTAGAATTTAGAGAAACTGAAGGCGGATAAGCTATGCTGATATTCTGGGACCAATATGTTGTTAATTTTGATAATTGTCTCTAAAGGACACCATTTATTTTACTTCAAACTCAACCACCCCAATCCATCAGTATGGATTGATGGATTGGGGTGGTTGCAATCGCACAAGGGAGACGCGATTGTTTAAATCGCGTCTCCCTTGTGCGATGTAATCAATTTAGTACTCTACCTGCACTTTTCTTCACAATCATTTTATTCACGTAAACTATTATTTAAATAACAGACGGTATCTCACATAATAAAGTAAACATTTAAAAAATGTCTAATCTTGTCATACCCACTTTAAAATCTACTTAGCCGATTATATGTATAGTATTTGTAACATGGTATTTATATAGCACTTTTCAAGACACTGAAAGCCCTATACAGTAAATCATTCTTTCACTCCACGCCCTGGGACAGGCCGACTGAAGTGAGGCTACCAATTTGAAACAAAATCACAGCAATTAGAGACCAACTAAGATTACTCCCACTATTAGTACTTAGCAAATCCAACTGTATAAGACCACTAACATCTGCCTTGACCTGGTCAAAATGACCTGAGGAGAGCTGGGACCACTGTCACAAAGGTTACCATAGTTACACACTACACAGTCATCGATTCATATCATTTAGGTCCCGCTGCTTAAGCCAGCACATGTTCAGTTATGTCCAACTGAAGTTTTCCATTGACCATTCCTTCCAGAGGAGGACAGGGGGAATGTCATATGGTCATATGAGACCAAAATGTACGTTTTTGGGATAATCTGCACTTGCTGAGTTTTAGAGATGGTATCGTAAAGGATTTGTCAATACAACTACTCCTAACGATACTCCTTATCGGTCCGGTATTTTATCAATACTCTCATCGATGGCTATTTTTTTTAAATAAAAAGAGGAAAAAGACCATTTATTTGTTAAATATTTTTAACCTTTAGAACAGCAAAGAACACAAATTAAAGTTAAACTACAAAATAACTAATCACTTATTTTATATAACAAGCAGAAGATTACATTACATAAGATTACCTTAAAATAAGTCGATTACAGGGCTCTAGACTAACTTTTATCCTACTCGCAATGGTGCAACCTTTATTTTAATTCATAAATGTGTGTTCTCAAAAACACACAAGAGCATTCATAAACGAACAAAAAATAAATAGTGTGTTTAAAACGTGTCAAAGACAGATCAGCTTATAGTACGGTACTTTATTTTATACCCTGAAAAAGAGATTGTAAATTGTACCTGTTGATCTGAAATCAAGTCCTCTGGCTTCTCCCCGATGTACTCAATCAGGCCTCGGATTACGACTTCCATCCTCTTTTCTACAGTAGAGGTTGGATCCTACAAAACAACATAGAAATAAACACCAATTAGGAAGTATTCGTCTCTCTTATCTTGAACGTTTTCATATTTCTGCTTTTATATCTAAATGAAGACAAAGACAAATGATGTAAGAGACAAGCAATGACAAATGGTAAAACAATTAATGGAATAAATACATTGTAAAACCATAAGGCTTTGAATATATATATATGTACACATCTGCCTATATGTTATGTTTGATTGACAACAGCAGAGAATTTAAAGCATTTTGAATCACGATTGTGATTTCTAAAGAGAAGAGATGACCAAAATGATTAAAAAAAGAGGAATGAAGGCAGACAAATGACTTCATCTTTCCCAGCTAGTATTCAAATACTATTTGAATCAAACAGTGCCAGTGCCAGCTTCAACATGCCACACAACATTTTTTATATAATGAAGGAAAAAAAATATGTATAGGAGAAATGTGGCCTATGGACTAAAATTTAAACTTTGTGTAAACAATGCATACCTTAATTAATTCCATGATTATTGGCTTGAGCCTCTGACCAAGAGCTCCACCTTTCGTTTGCTCAAGACAAGTTCCACTGACCAATCTGTAAGCATAAGAAAAACATTAAAAAAAAGGCATTTATCATGGAATTTATCAAAACTTTACGGTGCAGGTCATAACACTGACAACAATACAGTAGCTGTTAGCTTAACGTTAGCTTTCTACTATAACAAGCAACTTTCTGACCGAGAGGAAATCAGAGCGATCTCAGGTAGGAATAGGGAGGATCGCTGTTATTGTTTATTTCCGCGATTTTCACCGGATGTTTGGGTGACTGGTGGGCAAACAGCTTGAGCTGTTGATCAGCTTCAGATTTTTCCGAGCTTGAAGGGCTGTTAATTTAAATCACAGATCTTTTACAACACTGATCTTTTCACAGATGGAATGCTCTGTTTATGAACGATGTTTTGACCCACTATAGAACTATTAATATCTATTTAATACATTTGCGTTGCCCACCAGTGCCTCGGACGTGACGACAGGGCGATCCCCCTCATAAACATGCTGAACTGTTTTCTGTCTCTGCACCATCATGCTCTCCACCTGTCTCCTCCTCGCGAGTCGCTTCGCTGAGCTCTCCTCCTCGGTCCTCTCTCTGACCTGCGCTCGTAGCTGCTGCGCTAGCCGTATAGTAATGCAGCAAAAGGCGGACATAAAAGTGAAAAATAGGGACGTCTGCGGGGACATTAACTGTCACCAAGTACGTATTGGTAGAAAATAATAAAAGATTAATAAATGTCGGGGTACGTTGCCGTGTGTATTTTCCACTTGCCCCTCCGGCAACAAGAGAAGGCAGGACAGTGGGACTTTGGTCTAGTTATGCTAGCTGCGTACCTGCGTACCGTTAACAACAGCTAGCTAATAGTTAGCAGCTCCAAACTGCGAGAACTTCACCTGTTATTATGGTTCAGAAAATGTGAGGGGTTGTTGGTAATGTTACGAGTCCTAACACAAATCACTTTGCTAAACAACGACCGTGTAGGACGATCATTCTGGCACATTTTTTATTTTGTTGGGGACTAGAGTAGCGAGTTAGGCTAACATGAAGTCATTTTGGACACGAACTGCCAAGAAAATGAAACAACGATTTGACCACAGACTGTGTATATTTGATCAATACACAGCAAACGTTACAGAGAACGCACCATATATTAAACAAATCTTGAGGGAAACTTACTTTGAGCTGGATTTCACGGGAAACCACAAGATCATGTCCATGGCTTGCTCAGCGTCCTCAACAACAAGCTGGTGGTTGGAACCGGTCTGAACCGGAAGCAAACTCCCGCCCAGTGGAATTTACTTTGTATCAACACTTATTAATAGCTTCAGATTTAAGAAGCGCAGCACTGCCCCAAATATTTGTTCTAAATTGATTTCATTACACACAAAAACATTATTTGTGGGTATACTGTTCTCATATTAGTAAATTGAAATAATTTCTCCAATATTAAAAGCACAAGATTAAATTTTAAGTCCAAAATTGCAGAAATAAGTACTTTGATTCAAAGTTGTGCTTGCAACACTTTTCTCAGTGAATGCACGGGGTCACACTTGGCAGAAGATGCAACAAAAAGATCATTTTGTACAGACTCCATGTACATATGCGCGTTAGTCGTGTCCTCGGTGTTGTGTGTGCACATGCTCATGCTCGTATGGCTCGTGGAGCTTCTGCGCGTACAGTAATAAACGATGAGACTGCTTAGAGGATTCCACGCAAAAATGTCCTCTCTGACGTGTGTCCCTTTCATATTAAGCTGCATGTAATCCTTTTTAAAACATTTTCAAGTGGTATAGTTTTATACAGGAGGAGTTCTAGTGCGACAGGGGAGAGTTGAAGTGCATAGTGCCATATCTATTATAACCAGAGGTGTTCAGAGTTCAGAGAGACATTTACAAGGGACCCTATTGTACATGTTTTAGTGGTAGGGGAACTTGGAGCACACGGAGGGAGTGTTCGAGTTCACAGGGCAAAGACTCTGGGCCCAGGAGTGAAGCCTGGGACCGTGTGAACACTAACACTATGCCCGACACTGACTGGCTTTACTGTTCACTGGAGGAAATTGTGAAAGTAGGAACTTCTACCTATTAGTTGAGGAAGAGTATTTTGAAGAATCAAAGACCAAATATAAGTTAGTCTTTCCAAAGTAACATTATTCTTACTTTATAAATACTTTGCGTCCTCTACCAACCTCTGTTAAGATTTATTGCAACTCATACCAGTGTCTCAAAGTGAAGCCCTTAATGCGCAGCCGCTAAATTCATATTAATGTGGAAGGCAGAAAGCGTTCTCCGCCTCGCGCGACTGGATTACCGACTGAAAGTATTTTACGACTTATTTGAACTGCGCCGGACGCTCACAAACTGCTCTGAAAGTCACCCGAGTTCAAGGGGGCGCCGCGGAGTCACAAATCTTCAGTGGCGCGTTCAAAAGGCCGGCGTTTGAGCCCGGGCTAAATCAAGATGGCCTCTGCCAGCGCGCGAGGGGGGGATGACTCGACTCGCTGGCCTTATGAAGCTGGGCGGCGGACGCACCGGCTTGGCATTTGCGTGTCTTTGATAGCGCTTTGACACGTGCCGCGGCGGTTATCGGCTCGGCGGCAGGGGGAGAGGACAGAGTCATTTCATGTGGTGTTTACTCGCCTCTCTCATCACCGCGCAGACTTCAAACGCGCTCAATCTGCGGCGGCCGCGCGCGCATCAGGCGACTCCCGCGCTGGCACAACTTTACTCGCAAACAGAGCCACAAATCTCCGTGTTTGCATTTCTCCTGTGTATTTTTCATTTGTGTGTGTGTGTGTGTGTGTGAAATGATTAAGACATCTGCACTTGGTGTGTGCTCGGTTACATCTGCCATAGGAAGCGGTTCAGTCGTTTTTACACGTGCTCTCATTAGGTACAGTATGCGTGTATGTTGGCGCTGACATCTCCGCATTTCGTCTCCTGATTGGAAGAAGAAAAGTTTTGGAATGCGTCTCGGACCGAATGATTGATCAAAAGTGTAAAGGTTGCAATTACTAGCCTGGTTATATTTTGGTAGAATATCATTTTAAACCCTTTCTGCTGAGAACAAAAGCAGAACGTTTTGAAAAAAATTGCAAAATTGTGGTGAATGATGCTGGCGCAGTCTTTGTGATGAAACCAAGTCTGTTTTTATCGAAAAAACAAATACTGAAATTACGTATTGTTTTGTTTGTTTTTTGTCAGAAGGAAATACATTCCGTTAACCTCTTAAGCCCGCCTTTTTTCCATACTGAGATATGTTCTTACCTGAGCTTAGACGAGTTGATACGTACCTGTCTGGCCTTTGTGCGTGCCCTCAGTCACACAAAAAGACCAGAGATGTTGTTAGCATTTAGCTTCTCCCAGTATATTCCTATGGCTCCAAACGGGGGGTGAAGCTCTTCCACGGGCACAAAGACCAGACAGGTACGCGTCAACTCGTCAAACCTCAGGTAAGAACATATCTCAGTATGGAAAAACGGTGGCATCTTCCTTGAACTGAGCACATTTTCACCAGTTCGGCTTTACCCAAATTTAAAAGCTTCTTGACCTGAGAGCTTACAGCCTATAGGCCAAGTTTTTGTTGCATTTTCCTCACATTTTTTGTTGCGTTTTCATCAAATAAGGTGTTACTTTGGTCTATAGGCTGTAAACTCCCAGGTGAAGAAGCTTTTCAATTTGGGTAAAGCCAAACTGGAGAAAATGTTCTTGTTTATGTTGGGGGGCAAGGAGTTAAAATGAGTGCTTCATAATTTGGATTTCAGAATCTGACTGTGTGTTGGGGGACCGCTTGACAAAACCTAAAAATCCAAAAGTAATAGCAAATTCAATACTGACCGTGTAAATCTAGCGTTTGCCCCCTTGCAATACACATTTTCCAAACGTCATTCAGCCACAAAAGGGAAGCTTTGGCAGGAGCTTTGAGCCCCATCCTCCACTTGAAAGCTCCGCGTCTGAGTGAGCTAGTTATGTGTGTAATTCTCCATGACATGTTTATTTTGCACCTCTTTAAACTTTCTCCTCCAAACGCCCAACCCCCCTTCCCCCCTTCGCCGAGGACACCCCGCGCTAATTACTGCGCGACAGGCCGGGCTCGAGCAGGTTGTGTCCAAAAAAAGAAGACGACACGAAGCGGAGACGTTGAATGGAAGAGGAATTGAAACGGGGGGAAAATGTGAATGTGTTACGACACTAATGTGGAGAAGCAGTGGATTTGGCGAGTGCATGTGTGTTCTGACGTGGATAAGTGCGGTTGTGTTATTCTGTTGATTACTGCTGGGAAAGCGCAGAGCGAGTTCGAGACACTTAAGCCACATCATTACACCTAAACCTATTAACTATGCTGCGTAGAATCAAAGCTAATAAGCATAATAAGAACAAAAGAAATGTCCCAAACACTGTCATTACACAATATGAGGCAGTTACCCAATATGAGTCAATGTTGCTAGTCCATTAGCCATGCATTTTAAGAGGCTCTCTATTGTAGCCTTAGTTTAAAGTCGGTAAAGTCGAGAAAGCACTTTCACAAAGTTCATTTTTCGAGCGAAGCAAATCACTGTGCCTCCTGCAATCACCAAACAAATGGAATGCTACTCTGAAATCACTTCGCCTCGCGTTTTCTCTTTCTCTGGTCTGTTTACTTCGGATTGTTAGAGTTTAAAAACATATTTTTTTTGTCAATGTCAGGCCGATATTTACTGTAAAAATATACTTTGAACAAGATATGGCAAACTTTATGACTTGACTTGTCCTCAAGCTGTGATGACTCTGAACAATGCACCCTGATCATGTTTGACTGTGAACATTGAGCTACTTGCACCTCTTTTCCAACGTGGTTTTACATTTGCAAACAAACTGAATCTGAGCTATCTGAATATTCGATCAGTCGTATCCTTTTGCGGAAAGACTGCTCATTTTGCGGACTTCGCTCTTGAGCGAAGTCCGCAAAAGTCCAACACTTTAGCTGCATGTTTGGCAGCTTCTCGGAAGTTCTAACGTGAAATGATATTGGCGTTTTATTTAAGCATGTTGAAATGATATCACATGTACTACTTCCTTCAATTAAAAATAAAACAAAACAAACATATATCATGAACATATCCTCCATTTCACATTGGGACAACCCCATAAAAACAAACGCAAAAGATGTTACATATTGACACGTTGGAAAGTTGTCGTTTTCCTGGATATTCCCGTCTCCTCACGGCTCAGACATGGTCCCATACAAGTCCAGTAGACAAATAAATAAATATAGTGTTTGTATATAAATATATGTACACTTTTGGAGCTGCCGTTTCCCACATGGAGACAGCTCTTTGTCATTCGTGTCCCTGTCCTGAGGTATGGACCTCAGCGGACAGAGCCCTGGTCCACTTGTTGGTGTGTCAGTACTTCCTTTACTTGTTCACTTGGTGTGTCCTTGCCTCCTCAGTGGCCGCCTCAGTGTGTCCTCCTTGCCTACTTGGTTTGCAGTCGGTGTGCCTGTAGTCCCGTTCCTCCTGGTTCTCCGCCGCCTTGGTTTGATCACTTGTCGCGTTAGAAGTTGTCCCTGTGCCCGTTTCTAGTTTCCTTGGTGGATCCCTTGTCTCCTTGCTGCCTTGGCCACTCATTCTCAGTATATCGGTAGTCAGGAAGTCAGTCTGTGGTTTATCTCTATCTGTAGTTCCTCGCCTCCTTGATCACTCACTCTGTATCTGTATCATCTTAGATTTGATAATTGGACTAAATTAACTTGATTAAAAGAATGTATATGGAATCTAGAAGGTATCGGTTCAGGTATCGGTATTGTAAACCAAGTACCGGTATCGAAAAAGTGTAACGATGTCCAGCCCTATAGCCATGACATCTTTTATGGACTTTCTCTCCCGGTGTTTGCCTCCTTCACTGACTCGTCTCTCTCTCTGCTCTTCTGTCCACAGCAGCAGGGAGCGGCCACCACGGTGTACTGCGGCGTGGCCCCGGAGCTGGAGGGGCTGGGGGGCATGTACTTCAACAACTGCTTCCGTTGCCTGCCCTCGCTGCAGGCCCAGGACGAGGGCAGCGCGGCCAGCCTGTGGGAGCTGAGCGAGAGGCTGGTGACGGAGCGGGCCGGCGGGGTGCAGGCCCTCTGAACCCAAAGGAAAACCTCCAGTCTGGATACGGACAACGCTATTTACAGACTTAAGAAATGAGGGGGGAGCTTCGGGACTGCGCGGTGGTAGTTTACAGCGGAGGCCGTGGGCCAGGGGGAGTTTGGGACTTCTTTTCATTCGTTGTATTTAAAGCAACACTAAGTATAGCACAAGGAAAAGGACGATTCTAAAAGCTAGCCATAACCTTCTTAACCCCTTAACCCCCGCCTTAACCGAGCATATTTTCTCCAGTTTTACTCAAATCTGAAAGCTTCTCGACTGGAGCTTACAGCCTATAGGCCAGTGTAACACCTCATTTGAAAGCTAAGACCTACAAAACTTATCTAAGCTTCTTCCTTGTTTTTGTTATCACGTTTTAGTTGTTTTTGTGGCGTTTTTATCAGGTTTTCATTGCTTTTTGTCGCGTTTTTGGACGCATTTCGATTTAGTGTAGTGTAACTGCGATCAAGCCACACATGTGACCAAAACATCAAGAAAGCAACAAAAACGTGATGAAATGCCAACCAAAAAGGACGAAACTGGGACAATCATAACGAGGAAGAAGCTTACATTAGTTTTGTAGGTCTTAGCTTTCAAATGAGGCTTTACTCTGTAACGCTCAACTGGAAATAATGCACTTGGTTAAGGCGAGGTTAAATCATAACTTGGTGTCGGTATAAAATCAGACTTGTTCAAAAATACTTGCGAGAAGCTTTGTGAGTTTGGTAACTTGATATTAATCCGCTTTTTCCCTACATAGGTCTAACATATCTTAAAACTACACGTAAAATGCCCTATCGTTAGCATACTATCACAAGCTAGCATGACATAGCTAGCTAACATTACAATAGCCCCAAGCTTTATCTATTTTTTTGCATACGTTTCTGTCCTGCCTGGAGCTTCCGAAATGAAGGACATCTTACTTGTTGGTTACATAGTGTTGCTTTAAAATAAATAATTTCACTAATTAGCATCTGTTTTAAGTGCGCTGTAGCTAACGTTTTCCCCTGTACTCCTTAGCTCTACTTTGCTAATGTCCACGTAACGGATGCGTGGGCTGTAATCTGTGAGCGTATTGGTTAAATGAGGACTAAGAATGGAGGATACATAATAAACACTAAAAGATTCATAATGTCTATGTACAGAATTCAATAAGTTTCAACTCTCTGCAAGGTCCCGACGCCTTTCCTGTACAGTATTTACATAGAAAACGGATGTTGGAGGGGGGGCGTGTGCTAATGTGTCTGCGATGTCGTTTATAAAGAAGAGGTAAGAGTGTCCGTCCGTCTGCAGAGGTGCGGGAGATCTCTTTGTCAGTCCGTCGTTAGCGAAGGAGATGGAGGAAGTTGAACGGCCCTGAAACGTGCGTTGTGGGGTGGTGGGGGGTTTGTGCTTTGTGGCAGTCCGGATGCCGCAGGTGGTGGTGGAAGTGGTGGAGGTGGTGGTTGTTGTTGGGATCTCTGTAAGACAAAAATGGGGGGGGGTGGGGGGGGGAAATGCCATTAATAAAAGTGGTTTTGTTCAAAGTTATGCGTGTCTTTGTAAAGGAGGAAAAAGTTAGAAAGGCTATTAGGATACGGCCAAGATGCTGCAACAGTAAAAGAGGGAATATACTTAAATGTACTGCAGTAGGCACTCTGGAAAGGATTTACTTTTTCTAAGATGTAGTTTTTTGTTTGTTTTGCAGTCAAGATTTTTGAAGAAGTGAGCAATACACTTCCCAAAAAGGAAACAAAATGACATCATAGCCGCAAAGCGGCGATTATTGGCCCTCACCGACCGCCCTGCCAAAATCAAGGGGGCGCTTTGCGCCCTTTTGTCTCCCTCAATCTAAAATGACGGTATTGCTACTGCCTTTATGTCTGTTTGTTTGTTTTTAACTTTTATCCCTCCCTAGGTTTCCCTCTCGGTATCTGACAAAGTTTTTCTCAGAATGCTGAGCACTCCACTTTGACATTATACAGAGAAAATTTGTATGAATTTGTATCACACTATATTTGCAAACTGAAGCATATTTTTAAATTTTACTTAGGGTTGCGGCTTCGCCGCAGAAAATCCACAAAGGTTATCCAAATACTTTGTATAACCTTTGGTTCCTCACTTCTCGCTGAATTATGGAGTTTAACATTTTTCCATCAGAATAAAATGGGACGTTCTGGTCATCGCTACGGCAACACTGTGAAAAGTATGGCATGGGTGTGATTGACTTTTCTGATGGGAATGACCAAAAAGAATTTTGTGCCAAATGATTTTAATTTTCGTAAAAGTAAAATTTGTACTCTTCATATAATTCCTCACGCAAAGTTATATTTTGCATGACCTGAGCTGAGTGTCTCATTCATCCACACACGTGCCATGTCCGCCGTGTGCAGTCAGGCCTTCAGTGAAATGAGTGGGAAAAGTGCCATGCCTTGTTCACTTGTTCCTCGGCTCTGTCTGTCCAAACTGATAGGGCCTCATAATCTCTTTGTCCCCAGGTGCCTATCACTGTCCCTTCTCACCACGCGCAGCACATGGACCTGGGACTGAGGCGGACGCTGTACAGCAGAGAGCATGTACCGGCCACACACACGCAAAAAAAAAAACTGCTGCTGAAAGGAAGGGCTGTGAACAACACTGAATGAAGAGGATAAAGAAATCAAGGAAATCTGACCCCTGTCCATGGTGCTGAAACAGCTTTATTTGTACATCCTTAACTGTCTGTCTGTCTACTGGCTGCTCTCACCACTTCAGATTTCAAACAGACTATCCATCGCTTCATTTTGTTATTGTTTTTAACCAGGAAAGTGCCACTGAGATGAAGAATGTCCATGATGTTTTTGATTATAACTCCACATTGCTCCTGGATTAGGGCCCACAAAGTCTCAGTCAGCTCTCAGTTTACACTGGTCATGTAAACGGTAAAAATAAGAAACATCTGAATTTGGGCCATCATTGACCACATTTAGCAGGTACATGCCGTAATGTGCATGGTTCTCTCTGTGGTACAACAGTGGTAGACACATGGTTGGAACAGCCTTATGGAGTGGCACACCTAAGGGTCAACTCGCGACACGCGCTTCTACTTGGTCACTTGATTGTGAGAAAACCTCTGGGTTTTGCCCCATGAACTGTTCCTGAGCACACGGTGTGAATGAAAATGTGTTTCCTGATTCTTTGAGTGTGCTTTGGTGACAGTGGAATAGTTTTACCCACACTTTGTTTAACCTTTCTCCCGGAGACTCGGAGATGCCTTTCCTCCTATAGCACCTCTCTACCCTCCCCGCCCCGCGCAGTGCAGCTTCCACACCGTGCCTCCAAACCCCCTCCCCGGCCTGAGCAGCAGCAGAGACATGGCCCCTGCAGCACATGGGTTTGTAGCCCCTGCTTGACTGTTTGGGGTTTCCCGGTTTATGCATCAGTTAAACCCGACTCATATAAACAGTTTGTCATTAGCTTTGTGTGTGTTGGAGTGTGTCTGTCCAGCCTCATGTCATGATGAAATCCTGTTTCAGACATGTTTGTAATCCAGTTCTTTATTGGTCTGTGTGTCGTTTTCATGAGTTTATTGAAGCGTATAATTCCTCTGATGGGAATGACAGGGATCTGCGAGTCATTTCAAACAAACACACACACAGATGCTTTGGTCAGAATGCAGCTTTCATCTGGAAACACAACAGGAGGGTTAAAGTCTGGGGCATAACCACATTCAGTGTGAATAATATCATTTGTGTTGCTTCTTAAAGCTATGACTTGTATTTTGTTCTTTATTATCGTGTGGTAAATGATTCCATTCATGCATGACTCCAAACATAACTGTACGTGGCTTAGACTAGTTTTACAAACTGGTATAAGTGAAACACTACCTTTAGGAGTGTCTTGTTGAGTTTGTGTATTTCTACTAAAAGGCAACTTTGGGTAAAACATAAAAGGTGATTGTGTAGCAGTAATACTTCTTAGAAAGTTAGTTATTGTAAACAACCATCTATTTTCCACCCGATACCAGGTGAGTTTACATACATTTTCTACACTAGTTCTGAAAGCACATTTTAGAGCCACTCGTTTGCACCAATTGTAACATTTTTTTTTTTTTAAAGTGCAGAACCGCAGAACTCCTAATCACTTCACCTTCAGACTTTTTTACTAGGTGGTGGTGAGTAGCCCACTTGGCTAAAGTTACATAATAACAGGCCCCCTAGGACCAGCCGGATGCTCGGAGGGGACTGGGCTGGTCTCTGTGATGAAGACAGGCCCATTCTTTGTCTGGTTTTAAATCCCGTCTTTTTAAAGCACCGCTTCACTTTGAACTGACTCAGGCACAGACTGAGTTGTTGGTTTTGCTGTTTGTTGTTGTTTTTCAATTTGAATCACTTTGATCTAACTTTGTTGCGTTCCAAGTAAACTTGCTGCTGTCGTCAGAAGTGGCAGAGGCTGCAGCGTGACAAAGTAACGTGTGACAATCACCACCTGACGCCAAACATGTGGACTACCACGGCAAATCATCTGTTGTGAGTTCATAACCTGCAGAGCACACTTCCACCAAGTCCGGGTTTGGAAAATCCAGACTTTTCCCGCCTTTCTCCGCACAGAAAGGCTCCACATGAGTAAACCCTACACGCTGCTCCTCCAGCTGACGCCATCACGTCTGAGAGTGGCTTCTTCCGACCCCCATCCCCCCGTCCTGCTGCAGTGGGTGTGTCCTGTGCACTTGGGGAGGGTTCAGTCTGGCTTGCAAACAAAGCCCCATTGATCAGCCTTATCGGAATCATCTGATAGCTAATCAATGCGCTACACTTCCTCGGAGCCCCGGCGGGACCTTGATCTCCCGACCCCAGCCTGGAAACCCACCCACCACTCTGTCTGTCCCTCTAAGGCCAACTCACCACACATTTACTCCCATACTTTTACCTGAGTAACCGTCTGAAGATGAGCCCCTGGGCTGTTCCCCTCATGAACTGATAAAGTGCTGAATGTGTAAGCGCTGTTTACTTTTTATGTTGAAGTATCAATGCTCTGGAATGAAAACGGTTGAAAATGAAAATGAAAATGGTTAGGTTTTCAACTGTGAGTAAACGTACGTGTCAAAAGCTTCATGTAGACAGTTGCAAAATAAAGCTTGTACTCTTCCTGAGGAGGCTCTGCACCGGCTAAAAACATTATTACTTTCACAGGGCTTCCATTAAGAATCAGAAATGTGATGGAATGGAGTCCAACAGCTGTGACGGGACGCTCAATTTCATCCTCATGGTTACGCATATTAAGTAGCCATGTGCTCAATGTGTGTGACCAGATTCAGGCCTTCACAATAATACAACAGATCTGGAAAGGCCTTTCGACACCAACAGTTCTGAAATAATAAATGGATCATTTATTTTATTTATTTATTTTTAACAGGGACGTTGCACAACAAATGTGTTGCACAGACCAGAGATAGCCACAAGCTAATTTTCATCTCTATTCATATGATTACGTTTGGTTGAGGTGGCCGGTGGTGGAGGGGGGCTTGCCAAATGACCGCCCAGTGGTCAATGACTTCTGAAAAATCTGCCCCAGTAAAAAATGTGATTGACTAGCCCTGTCCTATACCATGTATTCATTATTTTATTTCGGTATTTTACATTTTTAAAACGATTACTCGGTACTAGGATGGCTACTTTTTTCCCCTCAGATTTTGGGACCAAAATAATACACTTTGTTTTTTCTTCTTCACTGAATCAACCTTACTCCACTGTGTTCAGTGTAATTTGCAACTTCAAAGGCTCTTTAAAGGGACTAGATGGAAGTTGTCATTTGTATACTCGCTACTGCCACCTCAGGTCTTACACGTAACTGCAGTTTCTATATTAAGCTTGTTTCCTCTACTTATTTTATTTATTTATTTATTTATGGACACATTTGAAGGATCAGCCCCATGAGATGCATCATCTCGTTTTCAAGGGGGTCCTCGGGATCACATCCACAGGAAACAAAACAAACCAGCAGAGTATATGCACAAAATCAAATAATTAAGGACAAAACAGTACAACAAAAACTAATAACTCCCCCATCCACCTACACACACACACACACACCGGCTCTCACTAACTTACTTCCAAATACATGCTGGTCAGGTCGGCCCACAGTGGTGGCTCAGTCGCAGTGGCTCAGGACTAACACCTGAACACAATTTTGTTGTATGATTGTACAATGACAAATAAAGCACCTACTTACTTACTCAATGCGTTTACACAGAGCAGGGTCATGAACGCGCACAAAAGTGGCCAGTGTGTCTGGGGTCTATATTAGATTTTCTCCTATTGTTATTTTTTGCCATTGTAAAATGTCTTGTTTCAAAAGTAGGAACAGAGAAAGCTTACAATGCATATTTGTCCTACATTTACTGTATGTTATTGATCTACAGCCGAAGCTTCAAAGGGACATCTCTGCATTCACGTTCTCCTCCTCATCTGCAGCGTCTCACCTCAAATCCAGTTACTGTTTGAGTAAATATTTGGCCTTCTCCGCAGAAAGGCTCAAAGCAAACAACCGATATTTTAATTAGCCCGATTTACGCGCCATTTTTCCCTCCACTGACTCCCCTTAATTGTTTACGACTGACCATTTCGCTCTCCATTATAGTTTTTATTTGACGAATTCCGCCACTCGAAGAATAATTATGAGTGGATTGATTCCACGGTGGCTTTGTTCGTCTCCGGCGTTCGGGCGCCATTGACGAGAGGAGTGCCATGTTGCCATTTCGCCCGGATATATTTAACGATCTCAATCAATGTTACAGCTCTCTCTGGGCGCGGCTAACTCGATAAATATCTGCGCCGAGGAAATTTAGCATCTTAACTACCTCGCCGGGCAGGACCACCCCCCTGGCCCCCCCCGCGCCCCGCTCCCATTCCTCTCTGTGGAGGATGACATCGTGATTAAAAACTGCTGATCAATTTTCATAAAGTACCTGCAGCGGAGTCAATGGAAATATTATTTTCTTCCAATATCAGTGCGAGTGCTTGGCTTGCACCCGCTCCACTCGCTCAGCTCGCTGTTGTGCGCGGAGCATTAAGTTAATATCGCATACAGAAGTGAACAAAGAGCCATTTCCAAATGACTTTCCCCCAGACTCCATCACACGCAATTACACACCTTTTAATATAGGAAGAGTTGCCGCGTCTCAATTAAGGGGTGTACTATGGATAGATTTCAATGATTTGAAATGTCATTTGCCCTCCTACCGGGATGCAAGATATAGTTCCCATGGTTTCAATTTGCATGGCATGTTTCATTTACGGAGATGCCGAGATGGATTTTTTTGTATTTTACTGTATGCTGTAATAATCAATATAATATATAACTCTCCAGTAAGTGTCGCTTCACAGAGTACAAGTACATGTTGTGGAGAAATGTTGTAAATCAGCATCACCGAATTGGAGTTCCATTTCTGTCCAGCTACAAGACGAGCTGTGCGTGTTGTTCTAGTACAATGGGCAACATGTCCTTTAGGATAGTAGTAGTAGTAGTAGTAGTAGTAGTAGTAGTAGTAGTAGTAGTAGTAGTTTATTTGGTAACAAAACCCATTTCCATTATTCCATGTACACTATGACTGTATCTATCATAGAAAGGCCTGGGGGTCGAACCCAGCACCTTCTGCTGTGAGGAAATAGTGCTAAACTGCTGTGTAACAGGGCTGCCAGAATAACTCAAGACGACAAGGAAGAAAAAGTCTCTTTTGTAATGGACGGCTCAGTGATTCACCTCACACTGTGATCAGAATCAGATTTCATTGCCATTGTCAGTGAACAGGTTCAGCACAGGAATTTTCTTCGGTGCAAGTGTCCAACATGAAACATAAAAACGTGTAATAGAGATACATAGTAAACTATGAAAACTTTAAAACTATAAAAGATAACAAATATACACAGAACAACAGTGTGAATGGAGTTACTGATGCATTAAGACATTAAGTGATATTCGCAAAGGCATCAGTGTAAACTCCCTGTGTCCCGGGTCACTGGCTATGTTTACATGCAGACCAAAAATCTGATCGTGATCTGATTTCTCAGATTAATAAAGTGACATGTTAACGGCGTGTTAAAGATATTATAAAAAGTTTGCTGTTTTATTAAACAGCAAACTTTTTATAATATCTTTTAATCTTTGTCTTTCTGACATTCATTTGACCTTTTTGCTGTATTTTCCTGGTTCGTTTAAACACAAAAAGAAAGAAATCAGATTATATTAATTTCAGATGACATATATCACATTACGCCATTATGTCAAAAAACATAAAAATTATCCCACATTTGTTTGTAGAGAAAGTGCAGCTGACAGTGGAGTCCCAGCTCTGATTATTTACTGATTATTCTCTCTCTTCTCTTCACCTTTATATTCAATAGAAGGTAATGCACAGTTTGTGCTATTTGTGTTTTAGTTTGCAGAGATCACTACAATTAGTAGTTATTAAACCTGATCCACTGAGCTACCAAACACAAGAGGCTACTTCCACATGGAGCACTTTGTCTCCAAGTCAAATACACTTCTGCAGGTGGGTCTGACTGAAGGGGGAGGGGGGAGGGGGGGGGGGGTGCTGCTCTGCTTTATGACCGCAACACTAGAGGCACCATTGCTCCGCCATTGCTGTAGTACCTCCATATAGCCGCTAGTCTCCCATTGAAAAGCATTGGACTTTAGACACATTAAAAACAACTTTAACGCCTGGTTTCTATTTTTCAACACTTTGTATGGCTACATATTCCTCCTGAGAAAACGCTGGGTTAGTCACAAAAAAAGAAACCAGGCTGGTTTTTGAAGGAAAATGTTTAGAAATCTCGTACTAATGAGGGTCGGACTGTTAGCATTGGAGCTCCACGAGCTCCACGTCACGCAAGGGCGGAGTCTACAGTGAGATCCCGCCCTTATGCCCTTATTAGGAACATGCTTCGTCAGAGCTGGGGAGGAGGAGTCTGTAAATCCGCCATGATTTCCCCCTCGAGCGTGGTCATTATGGTAAACGGGGAGGAGTGAGGAGGAGATGAATATTCTTTTTAACGCTCTATGGTTCAATCACTCTAAAGATCTGCTGTGGCACATGCAGAACTCTGAGTTTTGGATCATCACATTTCCACATCAGATTTGATTATTATGTGTTATCTGGGTCATGTGCTCCAGGTGTTGGAAAACAAAACAAACAGAAGCAAGAATGACCTAATCAAAGCATCAAATGTCTTGAGTCACTGTCATAACTCGGCTCTGAGAATAGGTTTAGAAATGTGATCAGTTTTACATGATCCACTTCTCAAACACTCACCCGTAAATCAGGACGTGACACAAGAATGTAGAAAGGCAACTGATTAACAAAGCATTAACCCTGGAGTTAATAATGTCATCATAACTGAAGTCCATATTATTATTGCATATTTCCATCACTTACAAAACAAACAACTGTAAACAAACTATCACTGGCCTGTCCTGGATTTTCCAACAGACAGTATTTGAAGTAAGCTGCAAAAACTCCTACGAAGTGTTTCAGTCAGCCGGTGTCGTTAGACGCCTACATGGATGAGATTTAGCTTCCAATCCCCTCCCTGATTGAGTGAGCATGTTCTCTACCAAACTATTATATCCCCCTGCAGATTTTGGCTACGTGCAATCCATAACGTTATGTTTTATTGAATCCCGGGTACGACACCTCGGAGGAAATCCTCTGCTTCCACCGCGTCCTCGCCGTGAGACAGCCTGACCTTGTAAACCGCCGAGTTATTTTAACCCTCCATTGTGTACGTGTGGAGGAGAGCGGGAGGGAGGTGGAGGGAGCGCCTGCCTGTCACAGCGTTCAAACACAAAGAAAAATGAGCACTTGGACTGAAGTACAATTATTAGCCCCTGTCTGCAGATTCATCACTCGGTACAGGGGGGAGAGGGGGGAGCGAGGGGAGGGGACAGGGCTGAACTGCTGCACTGTATGGGACACGAGGGAGGGGCTCTGGGAGGTTCTTAAAGGGACTGTGTGTAGTAGATATACATGTTGAGTATCTTCATTGCAAATGTTAAAACATCTTTCTAACAATGCTTCAAAGTATTCAACAGTGACTTAAAGACCTGGATGACCTTATTTCAGCCCGGGAGTTTTCGGTTTGGCTGGCCTAGATCTGGGCTATACTCACGCCATAGTTTCAAAAAACACTCTCCGTAAACACTCCAAAAACACGGCCTGGGTCGAGGTGATCTCTGCCGTGTTTTTCCCCTTGTTGCCTGTGACTCGTCGTGGGGCAGAGGAGTGAAGGATTGTGCAGAAACACATTCTAAGGTCGGTAGATTATGGAAAACACACAACTCTGGCGCTGTGATGTCATCACTTTGGTAAAAGTTCCGGAGCCACGTAAACGGCGTTTACGTTTGGATAATAATCATTTACAAATAATTTCATCTGGCTGATATGCTGGATTGATAAAATATTTTTTGCGACGAGGCTTCAGAAAGTCAGGTTTAGCTCGACTGTAAATTATACTCACTGAACTTAGGACTGAACTTGGAATCACATCATGACATAGTTTCATCTTTCACATCGCCCACATCACAGGCCGACCATAGACATATTATTAATAGACCGTCAATACTCACTCCTCCCCGTTTACCACAATGACCACGTTCCAGGGGGAATTCATGGCAGATTTACAGACTCCTCCTCCCCAGCTCTGACGAAGCATGTTCCTAATAAGGGCATAAGGGCGGGATCTTCACTGTAGACTCCGCCCTTGTGTGACGTGTAGCTCGCGCAGCTCCAATGCTAACAGTCTGACCTCTGTTAAGTAGGAGATTTCTAAAATGTATCCTACGATAACCTAGCCTGGCTAACGCCAGACTGCTGTGTGCGCTCGAATCTTTTCGAACTTCACAACAGCCTGGGGACCATGGCCGACATTTTTCCATGGATTTGGGCACCAATCACAGAACGAGGAGGGACGGTAAGACGATGACGCGCTATTTGACATACAGAAGCTTGTAGCTTGTTTAGGGATAAAAAAAATAAAAAAATATTTACGGATCCAACATGACAGCAGCAGACGCGATGCCATCTTTCGACCAAGCTTTAGAACGTGTTCTAAATAGTTTAGTAAAGTTTACAGCAGGTACGTCATACGTCATCTGATACCATGATACGATTGGCTATGGCTACGTGCAGACGCATGATAGACATTCGTAGCGCCCAATAAACGGCTATGGACAATCGTAAACCACACCTCTCCTACGAGAAAATGAATTGGTGGTCCCCAGACTAAATATCACTTGTGATTTTAGTCTGGCGTTAGCCAGGCTAACGATAACCAGCCTGGTGCCTCTGATTGTGTCTAACCCAGCGTAATCACAGGAGGAATATCGAGCTCTAGACAGTTCCAAACAATTAGGCACCGGGCATTAAAGTTGTTTTTAACGTGTCTAAAATGCAATGGATTCCAATGGGGGCCTAGCGGCTATATGGAGGTACTACAGCAATGGCGGAGCAATGGCGGCTCCAGTGTCGTCGTCACAAAGTAGAGCAGCCAGCGCCCATTGAGGCCGACACACCTCAAGTGGTCAGTCACCTTGTCTTTCAAATGAGATGCTTAATATTGATCCTGTTCTTGCACATGAGTCATTTTCTTTTTCTAAACCTGCCTCTTCTGTCCATTTTGTTTTACGCCGCAGCAACCAACTTGAACGTCATATGGTATCTGCGTGAGCTGCCTCTGGTCTTCCTTATAATCTATTCTATCAAGTCCTTTAGTCAAGAGCTAATAATAATGGGATATTCCTTATTTCAGATCAAATCTGAGGCCCTAAACCTTTATCATGGGCATCAGCATGTTGCTGGTAGTTGTGCAGGTTTTCTGTTTACCACTCCCCCTCACTGTGCGCTGACATGTGTCAACACTCTGTATTTCTGCAGGAAAATAAAAGGCCAAGGAGACCGGAGCGAGAGAAAGGGAAGGGGAAATGAAATAAGAGGATTTGTCAGGGCTGAGGTTGGTGGTAGTAATAAAGAGCGCTAATCTGCAGGAGAACGCTTGGCTGCACACGGACGGCTCCCTCCATCGGGCCAGCGCAAGGTCAGGTCACCCACGACATGCACGACACACAGCCACCGTCCGCCAACCCATATTTACCCTTCTCCTACAAGTACAAGTGTTCTCCCCCTCCATTTACTCCTTTGCTGAAGTCTTTTAGGTTCATATAAAGACTTCACCTTTCGGTATCAGTGCCTTGAATACACTTTTTCACAGCAAACCATTCAAATCGTTGAATTTTGTGTTGATCCGATCCCAGAAGCAAATTGGCACCATGTTTCTCAAATCCTGTATCGTTCAGACAGAGAGATAGAGATGAGACGTTCGAGACCAAATTGGATTTTTCAAATACTAGAAAACAGCAGTGCATAAATGACAAGTGAACGGTATTGGCAATGCAGTTGATGCCACTTTTTCATAATTGTAGTTTATTTTATTTATGACACACATACCTATGGAAAACATCCATTCCTGCTGTAAATATGAATACTTTAAATCAAAAGGTGTGCCTCTGAGCAATCTCAGATAATGAGCTTTCTTCCTAAAGATGCACATAAAATGAGCCAGGCTGTTAATGAACGTCTCTTTGGATTGAACCCAGAGATTGAGCTCTCATTACGGAGCCATAAATCCCATCACCACAGAACCTACTTTAGAACGTCTCTGTAATTAACAATGTTCAGAGCTTCACCTGTTGATTTGAGATTGTTGAAGAGGTTTTGAGAACTTTATAAAACCAGAAATGGAGTTCCAGCTTTTGACAAAAGAGTCTTTGAGAAATGAGTCCAGTCAGTCGTTGGTGCGGTCAAAAAAAACGACTGAATAGTGTAGCTCTGAGGGTTAGGGTTAGGGTATGGTATCTCCATATTAGAGACAAATCGTTTGTGTAACTTGATATCTAAAGCAGCAGCCCAGTGAACGCCCAGAGGCTGATAACAGCACAACTGTGAGAGGCCGTTATGAGTGTTTTCCTGCTGGCCCCAAAGCAGCCACCGGGAAACTCCATCGGGCAGCACGGTAGTACTGCTCGTGCTTCACAGCTAGAAGGTCCCGGGTTCGAGTGAGTGGATCCTTACTGTAAAGCGCTTTGAGTGCCTAACGTAGGTGGAAAAGCGCTTTATAAGTTGAGTCCATTTACCATTTACCATGTTGACAGTGCGCATGGCGGACGACGGATGGAAATTAGCCCAAGGCTACAATCCGGTGTGGCTTATTTACATGCATGAGATCCATGTATGTTCATTAACATGCACTGTCCCGACCAAGGTGCATCTGCAACTTTTTATGGGAGAAAAAAAGTTGATATTTGTGCATATTCGTCTCCTTGTAGTGACCCAGTGGCTGTATGAGTGGTCAGCATGGTGCCTTTACTTTCCATCACAGTGGTCTGTAGGACGCTCCAGGATCAATTGTTCTTTAAGGATGTCCTGTAGGTTTTCTGGTGAGAGGCTCCGTCAGCAGAGAAAACCTTCCAAACATCTGATCCTGGAGCGTCCTCGAGACTGTGACGGAAAGTAAAGGCGCCATGCTGACCACACTGGGTATCATCAACTTTTTTTTCACATAAAAAGTTGCATAATGCACCTTTAAAAGAAGCCGTAATATACTATAACAAAATCACTGAGGTCTTCCATCTGACTGAGATTGACATATTTTTTGCAAACACAAGTTGAAAGCAAAACACACCTTATAAGCAAACATTTTAATTACTGAAATAAAAAAAACATTTATGCCTTGTTTTGTTTCTGATTTACTACAGCAAGGTCTAAGGTCACTGTAACAACATGAGGATAAATAGTGGAGCATGAAAACTTCCTGAACCCAGTGTGGAAAAGGCAGAATTTGATCAACACATCCACTTAAACCACAGCCTTTCATTTTTCATTGTGTGATTTCTGACCTCTTGGTTTTACCCATTTCACGGTTGTCTGTCTCTCAGGGGCGTCAGCGTCAGCCGCGTCTGCGTTGAAATCTCATTTTTCTCGGCTTCTTTAAGTGCCCTGGCTGCGTGAATCAATAGCTCTCAAAAGCGTTACATAAATACATCTGTCATGTAGACTCCCTGGTTAAGGCCGACGCCGGTGAAAGAGGATCTTCTGTCAGCCATCGGCGAGGACAGCCATATGCAGTCATGCGGTGTCATGCGGTGTCATGCGGTGTCATGCGTGTCAAATGACGCGTTACCCGCCGCAGAGCTTACTTAGCCCCGTGCCTTCTCTGTCACTGCTCTGTCACCGAGCTTATGGATGTGAGCGCTGAGAGGGCTGAGGGTAGTGCTGGAATAAAAACACATTTTGTTCGGTAGGCTCTCAGTTTTCCAGGAATATTTTCAAATGGTCAAAAAGCACAATCCTAATCTCCACAGGAGTAGGGGGCTGTGTCTTCTTTTAACCAGTCTGACATTTGGACTAAAGGATCGAGAAGAAACTTCTGAAGATTGAAGTGGAACATCCAAATCAATCAACCCAGTCCAGTCGACAATATTTGACATTTTTTGACAAAACCACATTGGCTTACACTTGTATTGCGCTTTATAAGCCATGTTTCTGACAGCGCAGCATTATTCTTTCACTCCATACTAAGTGATGGTGAGCTACTATTGTAGCCACAGCAGCCCTGGGGCAGCCTGACGGAAGCAAGGCTGCCATTGGCCCCTCTGACCAGCACCAACCACCCACACACTATACTCACACAGGCAAAGTGGGTGAAGTGTCTTGCTGAAGGGCACCGAAGTCTGCACCAAAATGCAAACCTCTGGTTTGTTGGACTATCAGATTGGTTTATTTGCCGTCACATGTTGTGAGCCGCTCTTGGGACATGGAAGTCCCCAAAATAACAATCCAAGGAGCTTTATCCAATCAGCAGTAAGTGATTCATAATCCTGCAGACACTTGTCTGCCCCGTGTGGAGCACAGTCACAGGTCTGACCAGTGTGGGCCACAGGCTCAGTTCTGACCAGTGTGGGACGCAGACACAGTTCTGACCTGTGTGGGACGCAGACACAGGTCTGACCTGTGTGGGACGCAGACACAGTTCTGACCTGTGTGGGGTGCAGACACAGGTATGACCAGTGTGGGACGCAGACACAGTTCTGACCTGTGTGGGACGCAGACACAGTTCTGACCTGTGTGGGGTGCAGACACAGGTATGACCAGTGTCAACATCTTTTATTACAGAGTTCATTGCATTGTACAGATTTTTATCCCTCAGTGAAGTACAAATGTTAGTGAATTATCATTACAAAATGCAGGTGAAAATGTGCTCTTAGTGGATACATGAGCTAGGTTTGGCTTAAGCTGCTTCAATCTGCACTGATTAGAACTTGGTAGTGGCCTGTTGATCGAGTGCCTTTATGTTTATTTCCAAATACTTTTAGCTCATTGGGGCTCATTCTGTTTCCTGATTGACCAGTATCTGATCAGAACATGTTTACCTTCAGACCTGGGGACACAGGGAGGTCATGTTTATGAATTATCTACACACATCTTCCTTTTTCCTTTCAGACACTGAGGCACACTTAAGGACTCCACTCAGAGGCTGCTGCAGAAAGCTTTGAGCCGATAAGGGACGACTGGGATGGACAGACAGTGATAGAGTTAGATAGAGAGGACAGAGGAGGGACCAGTGTCCTCTTCTGACCCTGTCCACTCTGATGGAGCTCTATCTCTGTTCAGCTACAGCCTGGCTCACACAGTGCGATCAGTGGAGATAAATGTCCTGTAGGCAACAAGCAAATGCAAGTGTCTGAAGTTAGACACAATGTAGACAAAATACAGATCATTACAACTTTGCTCTATGATCAGTATTGCAAGATCAAAGTGCACATCTCAAACACATCCAGGAGCATTAAACTTTGAGAGAAGCCTGAAATATAGGGTTAGGCGCTTTGAAACAGGTTGACCTTAGACAATGCCAACAAATCATCCCATTTTTTCACAAATGACTGCTTTTATAATACACTCTCTAAACCGTCGGGACCCACAATCACCCTGGGATGACAAGCTGTGACCCAAATATGACTTAAACTTGTAAAATATAATAATGTAATAAAGTAATAATGTAAAAAGATATTTTTTCTGGGAAACGTTTGCACCAGTCGAAAACCACCGCTCTAAAGCAAAAGTGATTTTCCATTTGCTTTGGGAGAAATCTACCCAACCAATAACCTCGAACACTTCTCATTCATTCACATAAAGAAAGCTTGTGTAAGTGCTGTTATGAGGCGCAGATGGTGGAGCGGGTGGTCTCATGGTCAGAAGGTCGTTGTGTCCTTGTGTCCAGTGTCTGCGTACACTGGTGTGTGAATGAGAGTGAATGGGTGAGTGGATCCTTGCTGTAAAGTGCATGGGATTCCTGATGTAGGTGGGAAAGCGCTATATATGTTGAAACCATTTGTTATTTCTTATGTGGTTCAGGCAAAAAGTCAACTTGGGAAGCGCACTTCTTTGGCCCCTGCTGTCAGGCCCGGGCCCCTGCCAAGTGCAAATGTTTACCCGGGCCTTGCCTCACCATAGCATCATCTGTTCATACCCTATTCTCTTTATGCCATTGTTTATGGTTACAGCAAATGATGGTTTAGTTTGGAATTTGTTCTCGTCTAAATGTCCAAAATTGTTCCTACACTCCGTTGAGACTGCCAGAGCCAACACAACCGATATCAAAGACAGAACGTGACTCCAGGCCCAGACACAAACTGTAATATCAGCAAAACCCTGGAGTCGTGCAGTCACTGATGCAGTCGTTCAGTGAGCGCACCAAATGACTCTTCCTACTTTACCTGTGCGTAGGGCTAGGAACCAGTTTGGTATTAGAAAAATAAGTTTAGGTTCTACCAGTATTGAAAAAACAACATATATATCTTTAGATCCAAGTTTTGATGCTGTTTGTCCAGGGACAGCGTTAAAGGAGCTGACTTTGTTCAAATAAATGAATTTTTTTTCAAAAATAAGAATACATTTCCCATTTTCCCCCCTAATTTTTGCTGATTTTTATTACTATTTTTCCCCCTATTTCCCCCATTTTCCATAATTTTTTACCCAATTATTTCACAAATTTTGCCATTTTAGTATAGGTATTTAAAAAAAGTATTGTTCAGGTATCGGTATCATAAACCAAGTATCGTTCAAGTACCGGTATGGAAAACACTGTAACGGTACCCAGCCCTACCTGTGTGGTTTTCATATTTTTCTGTGCTTTTGGCCTGAGTGCTGCACACAGCCTCAGGACGGACACTTCCAGTTGAAACGTCTCCATAAGCACACATTTAAACACTATCTCTATCATTCCCATTGTACTGTGTTTGATCGCGCTGTAGTGAAGCTCTTAATGGTCCCCCTGGCAGCGCACCAAAGCTTCGGCTGCAAACCTTTGATGCTCATAAATTACAGCTCAAAAGAATGCAAAGAGTGAAATGGTAACAATATCCTGGAGGTGGCATGTTGACACACTGGGATTATTTACGCTCGCCTCATCAGTCAACTCCGGCAGACGTTTCATTTTTCCGATTTCGTTCATTTCCAAATTGCTCCAAATGCACCGAGTTTGAATGAGGCGAGACTTATGGGCTCAGGGTCCGAGAGGCTGTGATTAATAAGCATGATTTATCAGTTCTTTTAGAGGCAAAGAAGAAAAGGAAAGAAAAAAAAGTTCTGATATTTTGGAGCGCTGCCATGATGTGGCCTTCACAGTCTTTCTCAATAATTGAACGGAAATAAAGTGCGTCCTAAACATACATCATAAATCACAAAGAGATGAATTAGGTGGAACTGGCCATATTAACAAACCTAGCCTGGTGGGTGAGTTCATTGGAGCCGACTTTGTTTCTTGGTTTCTTTCCTTTTACACTCAACAAAATGTAAACACATTTTTCATGAGGTGAACTCAAAGACATACAACTTTTTCTGTAAACACAATGAACCCATTTATCTCAAATATTGTTCATGGATTTCCTCTGTCAAACTCTTCAAATCATTCACTTCTATTTATATCAAATCTAACATTTGTTTCCTTCTTTAAAACAGTATTTCTGTACTTTTTAACACCACATGACCAATATTTATTGATCATTGGACAGTGATACAGTGAAGTCTAACCTCTGAACCCTGTGAATGAAAGGAGAAAACAAAGCTAATATGGCTAAACAACACGACGTTACAAAGAAATGACCTGATCCTGACTGAGAAACTAAACTTAGAAGTAATAAATCAATCACAAACAATGAGTGTGTCTCACATTCTGCCGTTGGATCAATGAAAATGTTGCTCTTGGATTTTACATTGGTTGCTGCAGGTCAGTGCTTCTCAATTATTTTGTGTTACGCCCGCCTTAGGAAGAAGAAAACATTTGGCTAGTTTTGGTTAGTTCTCTCCTTAAAGGAACAGGCCATCGTTTTTCCATACTGAGATGTTCTTACCTGAGCTTAGACGAGTTGATACGTACCTGTCTGGTCTGTGTGTGCCCTCAGTCACGTAAAACGAAGATGTTGTTAACATTTGGCCTCTCCAAATGTATTCCTATAGCTCCAAACGGGGTGAAGTTAGAAGCGACCGCGCTCTTCCACTGGCACAAACACCAGACAGGTACGTATCAACTCGTCTAAGCTCAGGTAAGAACATATCTCAGTATGGAAAAACGCTGGCCTGTTCCTTTAAAGAGTACCTAAACGGGCGTGCCAAAGCCTTTCCCCACCCACAAACAAAAGTCAAAAAGTGCTGTGAAAGAGGCGGTCTCTGAAGTTTGGGGGTGACATGCGGGGGGTGAGTGTGTGGGCCTTTGCATTGGCACAATCACAGCAGACTGATTACGTGGGAGGGACTTGGTTATAAACCACAGGTACAGGGGCGGGACAATGGGCAGCACCTGATGACGATGTGTGGAGCTGGTGCGGCTTATGACGTTCTGTGGAGGCCGTGGACACGTCTCCAGTCAATCAGGAAATTCTAATTTAGTAGCAGAGTTTACCCTGAAGGGGGCGCAACCCATTCGTTTTCAGGCCAAAGTTAGGATTTAACACATGTTTGTGCTATAATGTCAGAATAATGTCAGGGACCAGTAGACAACACTATGAGACACCCATTGAGACAGTTTATCAGTAAAAAAAAACGTGATTTGGTGTTTAGTTGCTCTTTAACCTCTTAGTTTTCATGCCAGAGATAAAAAAAAAAAAAAATCTAACTAAACGTGTTGGATGCTTATTTGATGACGTTTTGTTGCTATAGCGAGCCAGAGATATCCCTTCAGTAACAACATCGTGCCGCAAAAGCCGGTTTCCTACACTTACTCATTCAGAAATATTGACATGTTTGGTATCCACGAGTTCTGCAGAAGGTGCCCGGGATGATGCTGTAATTCACATATGTTCCATTTCTTTGTTTCTCTGCTAATGCACATGTGCAGATGTTACAAAAGTGTTTTCTCCAAATGAGGTTTTCATTCTACTCTTTAACAAGTCGCTCCTACAGACTCCACACTTTACAGACCTGGACTTAACACGAAAGGTTTTTGTCAAAGGTATTTTTTAATATCTAATTCCTGCCTGATTTATTGAGCTTTGAACATATACAAATAACATTCTTTGGAAATAATATATCAACAAAACAAAACCATAACTTTAGATCTGGCACTATCCATTATTTAGATTGTGTCGCTGAAAATCTCTGCAATTGGGTCAATTTTTATGCATAGCCTACAATGTCTTTATTTTAGATGAAAACATAAAATGACAGCAAACATATATTTATATCACTAATGTTCAGCAAAAGTTTCGAATTGATATAAGTAAAAATAAATAAATAATAATCCCTATCCACCTCATCTTAAAATGGTAAAAATCAAAAATCAATGAATAAATCCCTTTAAACGTGTCTGCTTTTTCCCGTTGAGCCTGACTGAGTGAACGCTGACGCCCTGTGAGCGCTGTGTGTGCTCACCTCTCTAAACCCGGCAGATTAATTACCAGTCTGTGAATCAGCGGACAATTAATGAAGTCGTCTGCGGTAACGAGAGCGCGAGGAGAGCGAGAGCCTGACAGACGGCCCTCCATCAGCCCTTCGCCCTGCGCTCAGGTAATTGCTCCCCTCTCCATTATAATGCACTCAGCCGCGGGACAGTGCACCGAGGTGAGGGGCTCCGAGAGGCGGCTCACGTCCTCCTAATGTCAGGCTCCAAAAAGAAACATCCACTCCAAACTTTTCCTGTAGATTACTGACATTTTCAATCATCTGCGGTAATTAGTGGCTTTATTCGGCTTATATTCAGTTGTTGAAAATGGGAAAACCTCAAAACAGGACATACGGTTGCGTTTCGCTTTTATGGCGGTGCCCGCTGTGAGTTCCTGAATAAGGTGAGAGGACTAAGGCCATGTCCACACATACAGTATCCTGTATAAAAAAAACATTCTCTGTCCACACCACAGATTTTATGCAGAACTGATGAGGCAACGTTCCATCTCCATAAACATGTATTTTACCAGTGTTCATTGGGCAGGCTCATTTACTGGTCAAACTAATATAGCTAAACATTGTTTTAGTAGAATATAAGTCAAATACATTTGAGTTTGTTTTGTAAAATGCAAAGAGGTTGTCCGCCTCATACTGTAAGATAGATAAGAACTTTATGAACCCGTTAGGAACGTCACTTGTGGAGCAGCATCACTTTTAACAGTGCACATCAAAATACAGACGACAATGAACAGTCATACACATGATAAATGCGACAGACAGACAGCCAGCAGGGGGCATTATTAATCACTGCTTAGGTGGGTACAACACTGGACTGTGCTCTTTGTTTTTGCAAAGGCAGTGACCTGAACCGGCGACCAGAGGGGAGTGGGCTGTACTGACTGTGCAGTTTCAGTGTTTCAGAAGAACAAATGTGTAGGTCTCAAATGTCTTTAGCTCATAAGCTGCTGTTTGTTTACTTTCAAAAAGCTGCTTTCTTCAGGCCCATTACAGTATGGACTCTCTGCAGTAAAAAAAATCCACTGATCCTCACAAAAACACGGCAAGGACGTACAAAAGTATCCAACAAAACAATGTGGAACACAGAAACCACAAATGCTGTTCACAGATAAAGGCAAAAAACCGCAAGAAGCAACCTCCCTCTTTCTTGTTTAGAATCAGAATCATTTACACAACAGAGTGCAGCACATCATGCTCACATCTCTCCTGTGTCAGTCACAGATAAATGCAGCATTACAGACATCAGATATACTGTAGGTACAGTGACTACAGGCATTTGTCACCATGTCATAAAAAATGTACATACAACAGATTTGGAGTTAATTTACCCTTTTTTGTTTCCTCCATAATCCCATGGGTTCATTCATAGTTTAATGTCTTCAATGAGAATCACACTATGGAAATGGGATCATTAAGTGATGACGTCATCGCTCCACTTTGTGCTTTAGTCTAGTTTATTTACTATATTGGGATTTAGCTGATTTGAACCTGCTGTAGAGTCGAGTACAGGCTCTTTTTAAACACAGAAATATCACTTTTATTTGTGTTAATGATGCTGTTCTGACATTAACTGACATTAATCTGACATCAGATTTTTTTGCTCATACACAATGCTTATTGTAAATATAAAACTTGCTTATTACTGTGTGTGTCACACTTAACAGCCCTATATTGTTGTAAATAAAGAAAAACCGATACATGAAAAGTGTTTCTGGTACTGTATGTAAAATATAAGAAATATTTGAGTAAAGCGCTTTAGTACACACCTCTGTTAGCTGCTGTATTTTCCATTTGGTTGATTGTTAACACTTCTCTGTCCCCGAGCTCCGCACAGACACAGAGGTCCATGCCCTCCCTGACATTTCAAATCTACTTCAGATCTGCAAACACTCCCTCCACAGGCTCAAGCGCTCAGGTCTGCCGCTCTCTCCCCTCACATGTGATTGGTGCATAAATCACGCTGACATCAGCAGGTGCCCCCTCTCCCCCCCTCACTCTTCCACAGGGGGAGTTTAGGGGATAACACATCTCTCTTTTATCATTCCACCGACTTTCCCTGACATTTAAAAAGCCATTAAGACACTGAGCATTCACTCTGATGTACATTTCATACAGGGCCTGACCCGCCCTCGCGCCCCACATGTAGTAACAATGCCATTCACTACTGGGAAGGCTCTCAGTCATCCAGGTTATTCCCCTTGTAGATTCAGCCACTATACCTTTAATGACAGTCAGGTTAGAATCCAAGCATAAGAGACGAGACGCTTTGAGAGAGGAGCAAAGCAAAAGGCACCAGGGTGGGACACTGAGACGTCATCTGTATCCCCTACGGACTCTAGGTCAGTGCTTCTCAAGCTTATCACGCAGTAGATGTGACACTTTTATTTACATGACACATTTCAACGGTTGTCCCCGAGAACAACAGAAGAGACTCAAGAGCGATGGAACTAAACCGGCCACATCACCATGGGCCTCTCCTGCAGCTCACCTTCCTCAGGCTTCTGGTATCAGGCACAGGAGTAGAGGTCAATCCAGTGAAGAGGTCGGCCATAACCGCGTACCCTCCTTCTATAAGAGACCTGAAAAGCCTCCAGAGGTTTCTCGGGATGTTGGGCTGGCCGACACCCCTGCTCCCCTAAACCATCTGGAAATGAAAGACGTACCCTGAGCTGCTAAGCATGGTTTCCAGGGTCACTGTGATGCTCTGATGTGGACCTGGGAGCTGAACTCATGCAAACAGGATTTCCCTCTAGTAGTGCTCTCCATGGTGCTGAAGTCTGTAACTCTGGAAGTGGAAACATTTCCTGGTTTTGATGTGTACACTGACCACAGCGCTCTGGCCTTGGCTTTTAACCATCCCAAAACATCTTCTCGACACACTCAAGTGCAGAGTGTTTCAGGGCCACTACAAGAGAGGCTGCTGGAATGTTGTTCCAGATGCTTTGCTCCTGAAGGGGAGGTATGTCTTCTGGCCGAATTGCCAAGCTCACTCCAATGAATTGACATTGCACAAAAGTTTGATCCAGCCTGTCAAGAGCTCGGGCCGTTCACTGACCAACCCAGTGCTAATCAAAGTGCACAATCATTCTCATTCATCAGTCCTTTCATACATGGGCATGATAACCATAGTAAATATTTAAAAAATGACAGATGACCAGCTTAGTTTTTCTGTAATAATCTGTCTGCAGTTGTCCGCTCCAGCCCCTTTTACGTGCCTGATAAAGAGAACGCTCGTGTAAAGCTAACGTGCTGAGCCTGTGGAGTGTATCGGCCGCTCTGCGCCCGCCTTCAGATGGATGAAGTTTTGGTGTGCTCCCTCCTGTCTCCAGCCATGACCAACAGACACTCAGTGACCTCTGTCGCTCTACGAATGAGCCCCCTGTTTCCTAATCAGACAGCTCTGTACTGTAAATTGTAAAGTATAATTTGGAGCTGAGAGTGGTATTTAGTTCTATAGGCCTTTGTACAGGGCAGTTCAACAGAAAAACATTTTAAAAAATCAGTGGGGGAAGTCATCTTTGGGTAAATCTGGGCACTTCAACTAATAGTAGGGTTTAAAAGAAAAACAGACAACACACTTCTGCTGTCAATTAGTGACTTAAATATGACACATAAATGTATTGCAAGTTTTCTGTCATTTTATCTTTATATAAAAATATGGCGTTTTATGCCTAAAAATGCCCCAAAATGCCCATATTTTCAGCGACAAAATCTGAGCTACTGACATGGCAATATTGTCGCAGCAGTGTGAGAAAAATGCCCTTGAAATGACAATTTCTGAATATATCTAGAGAAACATTGAATTAGTGCAATAATCATGTTATTGTGAACATTAAGTAGTTTTTGTTTCTGAAAATAGTGCCTGTAGTGTCTCCTCTTACAATAGTAAATACATGATTTTGAACGGCAGAAGGATTTCCTTGCTAGGTTAAACCATGCTAAAAACAGTATCAAGCTAATTAGTTGAGTGATGAAGATTTGTGTAGTTATGGGCATTTCAGCACGGACAGGTGGGCGAGAGTTCCTGTTATTTGTGAACCAAAAACAAAGTAAGCTTAAACTTTACATATAGAGGTTTACAAAAATGTCACATACCTACTTTTAACGTTGACATGTCGTGAATAAATCTCTCATACTTTCCCCACAGATAAACGGCAGTGTGTGTGCGGCATGACGGCCTTTGGAGCTGAGAGCCGTGATAATTGATACCATGTTTATGTACGGAGCACAAAGCCAGGGCCCTTCATCACAGTCCTCCCGCAGGATGGAAACACGGCTAATGTATGTAACACAGCGCTGCAGCGGCTAATGCACGCTGACGTATGGCCGCGCTGTTTGTTCTTCACACTTATTAGTGGCTATCAGGGCACCGGGCCTGGTTAATTATGTGCCATTGTATTAAAGTTATACGCCTGAGGTTCTCAACCCAAGGTACACGGACTACCAGGCTTACATGACCACGGCATACAGAGACAATCACTGTGTAAATGGTTCCAATTTGTAGAAATTACTTATAAAGACTCTACAATCACCTATTAGATCTGTTTATTAGGGCTGGGACAAGATATGGCTTTCAAGCAGGGGTCTCAGACATGTGGCCCAGGGGCCAAATGTGAGGTAGTTTTGTTGGCCCGCGAGATGATTTCTTATTTATAATAAAAGCAGTCTGCTGATAAACTGCGTTAGAATAGGGTGACCCGTTTACCTGGGACAGTCACAGTGTCGAGTCCTTTGTCCCATGTCCCAGCAGATTTCTCCAAAACCATTGATTTGTCCCAGTCTCTGTCCCAGTTGTCCTGGTTTATCGCCAATATAGTCCTCAAAATAACACACTTCACTTACAAATTATGATTCGGGCCAATGTTAATATCAATTACCATGGATAAACCAATCAAAAATCTCAGTCCTATCTTCCTGATTGACCAAAGATCTGCTCCACACCGCTGCATAACATGCTGCGACTCATTAAATAGTATTAACTTAAAGGGACTAGATGCAAGTTGGTCATTTATACTCACTACTGCCACCTCAGGTCTTATGTGTAACTGCAGTCTCTATATTAAGCTCGTGCATGACGGCACTTCAGACCTGAATAACACCTTTGTGAGTGACAGAGCAGGATTTTAGAGGCAGTTGTGGTGAACAGGTCTGGGCTCATTCTACACATTAGGACATGGCTGGAACATGTAGGGGAGGAAAATACATCATTTTAACATTTTTAAACTCCGTATAGTCCCTTTAATTAAATCTGTGTCGTGTGTCACTTACATTTAGAAGCACAACAAATAGTGGGTATATTACGTATATTACTTATTATAGCAAATATTAAAAGTGAAAAAGTGTTTGGATGCATTACTTTTGCCCTTCATATGCACTTCAAGTCTACCCGAAAGTAGAAAGTGTGTTTGTGGTACAGCACACCACACGCTGCACATGAACATGTTATTACCCAGGTTTGTTGCTTAGAAAACAGAAGCGCTCCAGAGAACTCGATTACCCCGAGAAAGCCGCAGTAACTGACCGGGCGCAGGAGTTCTGCCCCGCGTTAAAGGAAGACGCTCCACAACCCCCCACGCATAACTTTGGGACATTTCAAATATTGAGATGAACTGTAGGCATTGGAGGGTGAACTGTCTGATGCCGGCCCGAACGCTCCCAGAGCCGTGTTGGTATTTTAAATATTGCACAGCGTTGTCTACATGTTTTTGCCCCGTGACTTCTACAGCACTCCCGGCATACGTGCTCCACTCCAGCAAGCGCGAATACTCTGAACAAAGGCAGTCCCTTTCTCTCTCCTTCTCTCTCATCCCCTTTGGAGGTCTGCGCAGTCTGATATGTCAAGAGTCTACTGTTTAAGCTCTGGGCGAATCACACGCAACTCCGATACCCATCTGTTTTCATCATGCATAAGAAAGTTGGCTGCTAAGACTCGGTAGTTTCCACAGCGCAGATACGCCGCCTTTTGTTAATCTCAACATAATAGGCGCCCCGTATTTCCCCCCCCTCACCCAACACCACCCCGAGAGTGATCCGCTGTTTATCAAAACACTTGACTTAGGAACTGAGAGACAACACCGGGCCGTGCCGCGAGGTTCATTGTTGAGCACCATATTGCTAAACTGAGATATTCCTACAGATAAATGGGTTGTGGGGCCATTTTTACTGGGTCCTTGTCAGAAATGACTAATTGTTTTAAGCATTTTGATGGTCAGGCTAATGATCAATGTTTGAATCAACAGATCTCTTTGAAGAATCACTAAATTAAGACGATAACCATTGACCAAACTACATCTGTTCATTGTGTTTCTGTTTGGGCTTGTCATGATACAGGTTCTGAAGCTACAACAACTGACAACCACTAGATCAGGGGTAGGCCACGTCAGGCCTGGGGTCGGATCTGACCCGTCAGCATGTATCCTTCGGCCCTCAGAAAGGTTTGAGAAATATGACCTTCTTAGTATACTTTCAAAACAAACACACATACATACACGTACACTAAAGAAAATACCAATTTCAATTGATTCCAAAACCAACCTATTTAATAAACATATCAAAGCTACACAACCATTTGTATACAACATTAAGTTTGGTCAACAGGGGGAATGGTCTCAGTTTATAAAACACTTTACAACAAGCAACCAGTCACCCATTCACACTCTCATTCATTCACCAATGTAGACACTGGAGCCAAGGTGGGGGGAAGTGTCTTGCCCAAGGACGCAACAGTGTGCACCTGCAGGAGCCGAGATTCAAACCCCTGACCTTCTAATCATGAGACGACCCGCTCCACCATGTCACTCTCCAAAACAGTCTAAACAGTGAGGAGAAGTACCTTACATTACAAGAGAGTCAGCATCGAGCAGACTCACAGGTGTGACTCACAGCACCAGTGTTTCAGTTCAAAGCGGGATCAGTCCAACTTGTGATTTGTGTGACATTAGTGGAGAGTACTATCACGGTAACCAGTGTTGGGCAAGTTAAACATTGTAATATATTCTATATTAGTGATTACAGCTTTAAAAATGTAATGTGTTTGTATTACAATGTAGCTGAGTTACACTACTTTGAGTTACTACTGAGTTACTTTTAGCAAAATATAAACTGAAAATAGTTATAATTTGAGCAAAAGTGACGACATTAACAACACACAACTGCAGATCTTACACACCATATTCTATTTGATTTGGTGCTGCATTTTATTTGGGAGGAGTTTGTAAATGCTCTTGTATCTCAAGTTACTTAAATTGTAATGACTAATATATTCCCGTATTTTGTGTAAGTAATATGTTATATTCCTTATTTACTGAAAAAAGTAATATATTTTTGTAACTCGTTACTTTTGTAATACATTACCCCAACACTGACGATAACTCTTCGTGTCAGTGCCGTGAGATGAAGGAAAGTCCATCTGAAAGCCACAGCTCCAAGTACTCGACTGAAAGACTTTTTGTGCCTACACTGAGGAAATAGTGTAAGTGTGTGGGAAAAGAGACTGACAGAGGAGCGGCTAATGGGTCATCACCCGCAGCTGTACATATACATATACATAATAACAACAACACCAAGCTGATGATGAAGGTTGGATGTGACTGTCACAAATAACTTCATATCTAAAGCCTGTCTAGTTGATTTATTGTGTTGTTATTGAACACATGCTCACAAAGTCTTTCAAAAATACCTGCGTAGCACAATGTGAATCACAGAAAAGATTCCACACTCGTCATATCAGTCGTCAAAGCTCAGTGACGGTGCTTGGCTTTCAAATAAGAAACATCATGTTCACGTAAAGTCAAAGCTTCTCAGACAGAACTTTGTGGTGTGATTGAACAGAAGACACGAGGCGCTGTCCCTTTAAAAGTGTCCCGCCGCAGTACGCGTTTAGTATTTCCCTCACAGGCGTCGGCCGTCAGTATGGTCGTGCTTATACGCGGAGCGAGGAGCAGTTGACCCCTCTCCTCATTGACATGCAGTGCCTCTCTCCTCCGCGCAGACCAGTCACGACCTGTATTAGCTAATTAACAAACCAAAATAAAGCTGACAGCGTGGACATTCTCCGTCTCCACAGTGCGGCACGGGACTAATTAGGAACAAAAGTGTGCAAGGTGTCTATTTATGAGTGCCGTAGAATCCCGTAAAATGTAAGAAAGTGACTGCAGATAACTGATCTCATG
The DNA here is from genome assembly GCA_007210695.1 of Neogobius melanostomus. Taxonomy (NCBI): domain Eukaryota; kingdom Metazoa; phylum Chordata; class Actinopteri; order Gobiiformes; family Gobiidae; genus Neogobius; species Neogobius melanostomus. The sequence goes on from VHKM01000313.1 coordinate 542,869, forward strand.
ACCTCGCTTTCTGTCTCACGAAAAATCCTTCAAGCAAGTTTAGACCAATGGCGTGACAGCGTTGTCAGGAATGTGTGAGTTTACATGTTCAACAACAGCAGTAACTTATAACTTAGTACTTTTGAAAGAAAATATAATACTTTCTACTCCACTGCAAATGCTCTAAAGTAAAGAAAGATAGAAGCTAGCTGCACATTTTGCCTTATGGTGAACACTCCAGAGCAGTAGGGGGAAGTGTTCAAATAATACTATCAATCCCACTGGCTCAGAGGCATACAGTAGCTTGCCATTAGGCAAGGCAGGCAGCTAGCAGGGGCCCCCAGAGGGCCAACAGATTTGACAGAAATGACCAAGAGAATAAAGTCACTGCAGCAGCAGTGACAAGGTGCAACGACAATTGGCCGTCGCATATTCCCTGAAAGGGCCCCATGAGCCAAATTCGCCCCTCCCCCACCTGCTTCTCAGAGGAGGACAGAGAGACAGTGCAAACCCACGTGGTGGAGTAAACACGGACAGCTATGCATCTCCAACAAAATTAAGAGAAGTTATGCAAAGGAAAGAAAATAAGGAGAAAGAGCAGGAAGGAGAGCAAGACAGCAGTGAGTGTAATAAGTTACTGTAGTTGTATGTCTCTGAAGCGTCTTCTTTTAGCCTTCGTTGTTTTGCGCCGAAATATCATTGTCACCGACTTGCATAGGAGATGCATGAATGATAAAGAATTATTTCAGCATGCTGTCAACCTTGCAAAAATAGTTCAACTGGATAAAATCAACCTTCATTAGGCAAATTATTTATTTTTCATTTCTCAATCCAGTTTTAATAAAGAAGAAGAAGAAGAAGAAGAAGAAGTAGAACGTATGTATCAGTATTTCAACAAATGTACTGAGGTCAATAAGTTTTAGCTGTAAAGCTAATTCTGCTGATTGTATGTTGACAATTTTAACTACATTAGGATAAAAGTTAACTCACAAACATGTACAGGTATATAGTTGTGTTTTGATACTGATACAGAATATCAGGAAGGATTGTTTCTCTGGTGTAAATGTAAATGTAATGTCTAACTGTAAGATCATGAAATGCACATGTAATTTACATGAACAAGGGGTAGGCACTCATAAGCTTCTTGCTTCAGTTACTCCAGGTTCAAATCCAGACTGAAAACAGCTCTTTTTACCCGTGCATATGAAAACTGAAAGTATTTTATCTGCACTCTTGCCTTTTACTGTCATTGATTAACTTTATGTTGATGTTTTATTGATTGATTTTATCTGTTTTCTTGTAATTTTCTGCAACTGTGAAGCACTTTGAATTGCCTTGTGTATGAATTGTGCTCTACAAATAAACTTGCCTTGCCTACTCCCTTTGAGCTTCCATAAACTGTATGATTGTATGATGATTTTTTAGGGGGAAAAAAGTTTCCTGTTCAAATAAACTACTACTAAAATGACAGGCAGACATGTCCTCATTGTGAGCAGGGCTTTTCCTGACAGCGGCCGCTCTCCTCACCTCTGATCATCGCCTCTGGGATATTTATTATCATCAACATGCTTTCTGTGTTCATACGTTATCATCATTAAAAAAAGGGCGTTATTATTTTATTTCGTCATTGTTAGGGGAGACATATAATACATGATACACGATAACGATAACCTCATAATATGCTGACACTGCGATAATCGATACATTGCACAAAATAATCTGTGATACATCACTATTTATTATTTATATGATTTTTAACCATGCTCCATATTCTTTTTTTTTTTAACATTTGTTTTTATGTGCCTTGTTCACCTTTTTCTTGAATAAATAAGTAAATAAATGATCCCTGACTTTAAAACGGCCTATTACTCTGTCAGAGGCAGATCACTTCCTTTACATTTGTAATATGCATGACGTCATCAAAAGTATTGATATCGGAATAAAAAGTACTGGTATCCAGTAAAGTACTGGTATCGGCCTGGGTCAGGTGAGTGGTTCTTGGATGCTCAGACAGAGCCAATCAGCTGCAAATTCTCCACAGAAAGTTCATTCTCTTCTAAAAACATATTTCATGTGAGCTTTTCCAGAGTGATATCATGTTATCCAGGCGGTGATATCAATCGGACTCATGCCTGGTTAAATCTCACGGCGTCTCGGATAAAAACCTCATTTGTTTCCACCCCATAAAATATCGGTTTTTCTCAGCCAAAGCACATTTACCGTAAAATCCCCCACGACGGGCAGCCGCGATTGTTACCACACGCGCTTTTCTCTTAATCCGTACATTTGCTGGGAGACATTATGGTATTATGGAAGTGCTTGTTCCTAATCACACGCTGAGCCCTGTGTAAGTCTGTGAGTGTGTGTGCCGTCTGGGCCTTGTTCTCTCCTCCTTCTCTGAGCGAACACTAAACATGGCCCTGCAGCTGTGGAGCAGACCCAGAGTGTGTGAGCGGGACTACTGCAACATCAAGAGCAAGAGTGAAAATAAGTCATTAGACCAAAAGAGCGCCATTTCAAACAATATAAACGACATGAATAAAGGGTAAAGTGGTTATGCAAAAAAATGATAAAAGTACATGTTCTACTATATTAAATATCTGTGTTTTACATTTGACCAGATTTCGTATATTATGCAAAAGTACCTTCTCTACTTATTAATCTATCCTTATCAGCGGTATTGCTGTTAATTCATTTGTAAGATTACTATTATTGATCTTCAGTGACAATGCGGTTTGGATTTGATCATTTCTGCCAAGTCGGGGAGATGGAGGCTATTTGATACACTTTTTTCTAGAGTTCACTGCTTCATCAACAGAAAATTCTTCGAGAGTCAGAGCCGAATAGTCAGAGCTTGAACCTTGACTTGAAGGAGACGTGGTTTCCTTTTTTCTATCATATTAAGATAAATAGTTATAAACCGTCAAACACACAAATAAAACACTGACTGTGACACCGTGCTCCATGTGCAGGGCTTGGGGTTGGTCGTCACTATTGTTTTTAATGGAGTTTTTGATGATAACATGAAATTTGATAAACTTTTGTAACTTTTTTTGCTGTTTAAGATAAAAGGACAACATTAGTTTAAAGGTACTACTTTGGTTCATATAGCCGGACCTTTACTGTATGTTGATTTCGTATCTGACAGCCACCACAACGTGCCACACGTGACAACATCTGAGGAAGGCCACATGTAGCCGAAATTGTCAGGTATAAAATCAACATAAAGGTCTGGCTATAAGAACAAAAATAGCATCATTACAAGAAGACCTAATGAACCTAATTGGAGTTTAAAGATAATTGCAAATCAATGCCAGATGTGTTCATAACACTCATTTGAACTAATGCTCTATAATGAGATGTAAAATGACCCAAACATGCAAAAGCTAATATCGAAATAAAATGATAATAAAAACATATTAGAGAAAAAATTCCCACCATTTATTAGTCTGGGAATCCCCACGCTGCTGTGCGTGCTCGAATCATTTTGAACTTCACAGCTGTCTGGGGACCATGGCTGAAATCTTCACATGGATTTGGGACCAATCACAGAACGAGGAGGGACGGTAAGACGATGACGCGCTATTTGACATACGGAAGCTTGTAGTTTGTTTAGGGATAAATAAATAAAAAGTTTATTTACGGATCCAACATGACAGCAGCAGACGCGACGCCATCTTTGGATCAAACTTTAGAACGTGTTCTCAATAGTTTAGCTGGAAAGTTTACAGCGGGTACGTCATACGTCATCTGATACGATGATATGATTGGCTATGGCTACGTGCAGACGCATGAGAGACATTCAGCACAATAAACGGCTATGGACAATCGTAAACCACACCTCTCCTACCAGAACATGAATTGGTGGTCCCCAATATCACAAGTGATATTTTGTCTGGTGATAGCCAGGCTAACCATTTCTACCTCATTTGACAAAAAACCCTCAGTCCGTGTGACAACAAACCCCGGGTGTCCACTTTATGAACAATGTAAACTAGCTAACAAACAGCGTTAGCTGAAAACCGCTCAAATCAAACATCTCTGGGTCTTTTGTTCATGGCACTAACTAAAGGAAAGCTCTCACTACAAAAATAACCCAGCCATGAACGTTTGGGAAAAGGCATAAAAACAATTCAAATGTGTCCATGTCTTCAGTCCAAATGAGAAAATGATGATTGGAAGTGAAGAAGAACACCAATACACATTTAACCTTGTGACAAATAGCCCCAGTCTCCCCTACAAAGCGACTCTGCTGTGAGTTAGAGTTGTCCTCTACTAAAGTCGTCCATCCATTATAAACGGGCCTGAGAATCCAAACTCTTATGAACAGAGGAACCACATGCTCCTGAACCTGGCACAGCATCGAAAGCTCCAATACAAGAGGGCGAATAACATTTCACAGACATTGTTGGTGAATTTTGGGGGAATATACATAAGCCATAGTGATATCAATTTAAAACTTTGACCCTAGATCACTGTCATGAATGCAAGAAAAACTGTGTTGTAAGTTTATTTAATGTCTTTATATGAAAATAAGGCATTTCATGTGTAAACATTGATTATTTTGATGGGGAAGAAACCCAATCAAATGGAATGATTAGATTAAAAATGGGGGTAATTATTATTTATTTAAAATAAATAAATTATTTATTTATTTATTTATTTAAAATAAATGAATAATGATTTTAAATGGAGATGTTATCCCTGGAGTGTGTCATAATTTACTACATGCGTGGAGGACACAAGCACAAATTTGAAAGCCAAGAAACTCCAGATTTCAGCCTCGAAGCTTTAATCCTGGTGTGTAAGTCTCTTCTTGCTTTCTGATTGGATAACTGTTGCAGTTTTAATGTAGCCGACCTGTGAAAAGCATGCCTAGAGTAGTGTTTAGTTTCATTCACTTGAGTAATCGTGCACATTCAGTCCATCTGCTGCTGGAGAAATGTCCAAAAGCGTAAAGTAAAAGCCCACAATAAAGCGTGAGGCAGAGCGTTTATGAGCGGAGGAGGAGTGGCCTTTCACACAGTGGCTGAAGGAGGTGTTATCTACGACACCTCATCTGTAATCTGTAGAGTGGGCTGATGATCAACTCCACACCGAGGTTCTGAGGTGACACAATCGGCGCTCACACAGGTGTATGCTGGGACACACTGAGACACTGACTAGCTTTTCTCTTTCTATGAGCGTGTTTCCGCTCAGGTCACTATTAGAAGAAAGGACCTAAGTGAACAGGATTACTCAAACCTGTGAATGAAAAGAAATGAGTCTGTTTTTCATGGAGAAACAAACTATACCGCAGTATAACAACATTACCATCATGATTGTGTCTCTATCCCAAATTTTCGTTCTGAACGTGCACAACCCACTGACTAATAAAATCTGTGGTAGCCTACCTGAAGTATATTTGTTGTCGTAGAGTAGAGTACATTTGTTTGGCCAACATAGGTCTGGACAGTAAAACAAGCAATTTGTGTAAAGAACCTGAGACCCTTCAAACCAACTCAGCACTGCTTCCACTTTATCGCTGGGAGAGTGTGGGTGAGACCCCCAAACTCCCTTCTGCAGTAAGGCTCCATGTCACAGACAGAAGTACGCTTGGATTTGGAGAGTTGTTCCCTGACAGAGCTATGACCTCTCTGTGTTGTGCTGTCAGTCTGTCTGTCAATCTGACGTTTCCCACACTTTAGAGGCCCCGAACGCAGCGCAGAGCCACCGCAGACACACACACGAGGAAAGGGGGCTGCGGCGGTGACGGACAGGAGCCCACGGCAACAACATGCGTTGTGTGTGTGTGTTTGTGTGTGTGTGTGTGTGTGTGTGTGATGAGGCTAGGCGCGGAGAGATTGGAATATTAAAAATAAATGCAGCTGTTTGGGGATTACATAGACCATGATCCTTTTGCTTTTTCAGTGAAGCCAACTTGAAATAAGTCTACTGGTCCCTCTCTCTTCTCTTGGTCCCTTTCTCCCCTTTCCTGGTCCCTCTCTTTCTTCTGGACCCTCTCTCCCATCTACTGGTCTCTCTCTGCCCTCTCCTGGTCCCTCTGTCCCCTCTCCTGGTCCCTCTCTCCCCTCTCCTGGTCCCTCTCTCCCCTCTCCTGGTCCCTCTCCCCTCTCCTGGGGTCTCATTTATAAAGCCCACGTACGGACAAAATGAGGCCAAAACCTTCCGTACGAACTGTTCTGCGCCAAAGGTGGTATTTATAGAAATCAAACTGAACGTGAAACATTACGCACCGCCACACTAGGTTTGTACCTGGCGTACGCAGTCCGCACTTTTCAGAAACGCTGCAAACACACGAGGAGAGGCGAGGGAAAGCAGCAACGGGAGGTCGGATTGAGGAAATGAAGTCTGGTGCACATTTTAAACTGCTCATTTCTTTATTTTCTACAGAAATGATTAAGATCATTAAAAATAAAATCTAGGAAATCAACCGTTGGCTTTGTGTAGTGTTTCAATCTTTCGTTTATATACTTAATAAAAATATTGTAGTAATGTGTGACACTCAAAGACGTGCACGCTCATGTACGCTCATGCACGGACACCGGAGCGCACTGCCGCCGGCTGCGAGCGAGAAGCAGGAAGGATCCGAGCCGCTCTGTGCTTTTAACCAAAGTCTGACCAACTCCTGTGGAGGCCGTGCGGATGGCTGGTCCAAGACACAAGTCCATTCAGAGACGCTGCAGCTCCACAACCTCCCTCTTTCTCACACCACCCGGACTCTGCTCCTCATTCACGCCCAAAGCGAACCGGTGCCTCATCCCCACTGCACGTACAGCGAGCTCAAAAAACAATAGACTATCTGAGTGATTCAAAGCCCACCGAGCTTAGTTTCAGGAAATGTGAGCTCCGTGAACAGCACTGGGAAATATCACAATCAGCGTCTAAAAGGCTCTTCTTTACGTTCTAAAAGTGTATTTCCAAAAGTGTTATTGATGAGACTCTGCCGTCACTGCTGCGGCGTGTGGCCCCTCCCTCTCTGCTCCCGGGGTCTCGGTAAAACCCTCTCATTATCGCCTCATGTTTAGGTAAATCTCATTCATAAGTTACTTTGCATATCCTTATATGGTGACATGGAGGCGTGCGGGGGGCGTGACGTGAGGAGGGGTCATGTGCGCACATTTCTGCTCCAGGTGGAATTTGTGAAGGGGAG